>OU696570.1:9539815-10092315 GCA_916048095.2 Sacculina carcini | reverse complement strand
GCAGATGACACGAACACCTTCGAGCGCCAGAGCAAACAAATTGAGTCCACGCATACGCCCATAATCTCATTGAATATGGCCATCTTCAGTGTTTTGCATAGACACACAATGTGAAATCGCTTAAAGACACCGGTCTTTAAAAAAAAGACCTGATTTAATGTTCGGCCCAATGAGGCAATGTTTTCCTCATGTTTGCTCGATTACTTATTATTCAGTACATAATTCTATTACGGTACAATGATATACAAGAAAACTGAAAAGCTTATTGGTCGTCATTTCAACCAATAACCACCATTTTATCTTAGGTTCATCTCCAGATATAAACAAATGTCCTGACATTGTTCAGATAGATATACTCTGTATTAGCCTGTGATATTGCGCGTATATTTAGAGCAATAGCAGTGGAGCATTTACGAATACTGCGTCTTTTATTATCGGACTTGGTTTATAATTGAAACATGATGATAGACGTCCCGATATTTAGAACCAAGCCAACTGCAGCCTCTAATAACAATGACAGATATGCTGTGCCCGAGCACTGTATCGACACAGAATTGACAACAGACCAGGAGGAAGAGATGAAGAGTGAGTTAGCAAAAGAAAGAGTGTAAGAGCCGTGCATCCGAATACCCGCAAAACACCACGTCCGGCCGTGTTCACACACACACACACACACACACATACATACACACACACACACACACACATACATACATGCATGCTCACATACGCACAAACATACGTATTCTCACATACACAGACACACATACATACATACACACACATACATACACACATACATATTCACACAAACATACACACACATACATACACACATACACAGACACATACACACGCCAGACGCTTCACGCATCTGTGAGCATACACTGTGCAGACGCAAAAGGGAGATTGTGCATGAGGGGCGACATAGGCACGCGCCCACACACTCCCCGATCTAACATGATGAATGTCTACTGAAGCGTGTGTGTCTGTGTGTGTGTGTGTGTGTGTGTGTGTGTGTGTGTGTGTATGTATGTTTGGGTATGTTTCTGGCCGAATCTACTGCGCTCTTTCGCGCCCCCCATTCTTCCCCAATACTCTTTCCATCCGTTGCCTCATTCTCTGTCAATTCTGATTTTCGGTGGTGCTGTTGTGTGATGCTTTGTGTGCGACAACGTGCAAAGTGCGTGCCATGTTGTATTATGTGTATCTTGAAGGATGGTCGAGTGAGACATCCACTCACCTGACGCTGCCACTCGGAAATTACTCGGGAATGGCTGGGGAATGTGTAACAACTGGTTTGCTGGGCGCTCTACACTGGCCACCACGTTTGTATGCGATCAGGCGACCATTCTGACACCCGACTGCAATTTATCTAGCGGAAACGCAACAGATTGCGACCACTGCAAATCTCTCTAGACACACACACACACACACACGCACTCATGCACGGTGGCGATTTCCAGAAGTCGACCTCAAAGCGCAATATGCGAGCTAGCAAATTCCTCCAGGTAAGTATTGCGGAAAGAATGGCCAACAACGCTGAATTGGCCCCCGTCTCCGTTCCCCCTCCCCATTTTCCCCAGCTGGCATGAAACATACCTGCAAGACACACACACACACACACTCATATACATCAAATATATTCGAACCAAAATGGACAGCAAAGTATAATGTGTATGTGAATGTGTTAATGCTGATAAATACACACAATATCCACATACTTTTTGATATATAGAAAACTTTCATTTTTCAAGGAGTGAGCGCTGGCTGTTAGCCAGCGCTATATTCCTCCGCGAATTTGCGTAGGAATATAGTAAACTAGAAGTTTATATACTTGATAATTATGTATACATGTGTGTGTGTGTACTTGCTATAAAACTGCTATAAACTACCTTGGTGCAATTGACAAGTTTACATTACTGCACATTTTGCATATCTGGTAGTGTATCGTTTCAATGATCGACGGCTAGCTTCAGCTACCCTTTTGGCCGATATTCAAGCGCGCCAGCCTTCAGGCCTCTCGCAAGCACCTACCCCCCTCCCCCTCCCCACACACACATACACATATACACACACACACATACTCATCCACTTTGTCGTCATTCTAATGTCTCTGTGCCAAGCTTGACGCAGTGTTCACCGCGGAGACACTGTCGTGCCAGTATGTGATGGTTTGGCCAGCTTCCAAGAGAAGTGTCGTCCCTGGCAGAGGAGTGGCTGGCAGGGTGTCGCGCAGCATTACACTCGACACTCAAGTGAGTGTGCTAGACCGCTCCTACACCTACTCCGTTCAGCTGGTAGAAAACTGCATCCCGACAGGGACCCACGTTTTATCGACCGATTTATGAGTCCATCAAACAGAGACGGTTATATTATGTTCGATTTCGCTTTCAATGTGCGTCTATATATGCCCTCAGTTAGTGAAAGCTAATGTGTCCAAGTTTTTTAAGGTATACACCGACGGTTTTGCCTGTCACGATTTTCTCATGGTCCAAGATCCTGTTAGCTATCCTCTGTTGGTCGTTTTCATCGGAAATTTGACTTAGCGAAATTGCGCTGTTTGTTTAGGTGTACTTTTCATGAGTGTTATAGGCAGTTTACTCTGTGTTTTCTGGTCACATCAATCTGAATATTAGCATCTTTGAGAATGAAGCATCAAACATATATTTGATATAGCACCTGTAAAACACGGGTACGCATGACGTCAACGAAAAAACAACAAAGGCAAACAAAGAGAAAACAAGTGGACAATGTACAGATCGACGAAAGCTAATATATGAAGATCGAAACCAGCAGAATGTCACATATAAGCGTAAATACACACACACACACACACACACACACACACATATATATATATATATATATATATATATATATATATATATATATATATATATATATATATATATATATATATACATATATATAGAATATATAGAATATGATTTTGCTTATGTCGGCAATATGGTTTTGGTGTTGAAGTCGGGAAGAAGACAAGAGGTAACAAGTTGAAGTAATATGAGAGTATGAGAATTATTAATGCGCGGACCCAAGATAATAAGAGATTTCATGAAGATTTCAAGAGGATCATGAAGATTCATTAGTGGATCAGTGCAATACTCTGATATAGAATCAGTGCAAATGCGCTGAAACGTGTTCAAATCATATATGAATATATAATATAGTATAATTCGTTTTTGAGCACTCACAATTTTTTTTAAATTCCTATGTAGCTCTTATATTTATGTATTGATATGTCATTAGATATATTTTCTGAAGCAGCCTATTCAAATATATTCTGTTTTTGGTAGCATGTGTTCAATGGTTGTGTTTTGCGTGTAAATTGTGACTCTTGTGTGTTTCAAAGCTGCATCATCAATGAAGACTGTGTTTTTGGTGTCCTCCCCACTATCGCCCGTGTGACTGCTAACAGTGGCTGATCCAGAGTGTAATTTTGGGAGGGACTGAAACAATGTTGGGTGGGTGGGGGGCTGAAATGTGAGGGCGATTGGTCATGTACATACATCTTTATGCAACGTCTTTGCGATAATGCTTACATCAACTTATTCTACAGAAAATGTTGTTCTTGATCTCTTTCAGTGAGCCTCTTGGTTATGAGGAGCTGATAGAAGGGAAGAGGGGGAGGGGAGGGGTCCTCAGTCCCCTGTGTTGCCCCCTCTGGATCCTCCAGTGACTGCTAAACAATCTTTGTCATGCACGCGAAACACTCCAATCTGCTTTGCTCATAATTTCGCCCTCCTTTACTCCTATATTTATTGTCAACTTTATTGTGAATTTCCTCATTTCATTTCCAGATCTGATCCTAGAAAGACACCTAATGAGAAGATTATTAGTGATCTAATTAGTGAGCAGGATATATTCAGTTTTACGACAATATATGAAAATATATCGTCTACATCAGTGGTTCTTAACCTTTTTCTGTGTTCGCACGCTTTTCAAATATGATGTCAGTTCTCCCATCCCCTTTTCTTTAATTTTCACAGGAATATTCGCGCTCCTAAATAACTGGTTTCGTACCCCCGGTTAAGAACCTCTGACCAACACCATTGCATTGAATTTATTACCCTGTCCTCCTGGTTAAAGACCACTGATAAAAACAATTATCACTGATCTACCACTGATCCGTACTTGCTACCTGTTCGCAAGCCGTGCAATAGTGCAGTTAGGCATACGTATGTATGAGTGCGTGTGTGTGTATGTGTGTGTGTGTCGGTGTGCATGAATTCGTACAACTACAGTCCTAATTGGCCACATCATGAGCCAGAGGGTCATTATCGACCGTTACACACAGATGAACACCGCCAATGCTCACATGGTCGTGCGAACACACACACACACACACACACACACACACACACACACACACACACACACACACACACACACACACACAAACACACACACACACACACACATACACACTCAGCATCTACATATATTATATAAGCACTGTGAAAAAAATGTGTGCCACACCTCTAAAACATATTATATACACTGTATATCACCACTCAATATCCCATTTGGCTATGTCATTGTACATGTGTATGTGTGTTATAGTATACGAGGTATTATCACAAATACAATGGTTGTATCAATCACACATATATAACTATTTGTACCTGTATTGATATATTTCTATATTTCAGTCGATTTTCACGTGTTGCCGGTCGTAATTGTCGTCACAATTGATTGAAATGATAAGTCCACCCAGCAGCTGCGGCTCGATTGACTTGTTGACTTCAGTTATTGGTTTTTTTACTGTCTTATTTTAATTTATTACATGGTGTGGCAAATGTACTTGCTTACACACGCACGCACGCACGCACAGTCAATATACTGAAAAGTGAGCAGATGGCATAACAACGACCATTCACATACATCATTGCGCATTTGAACACAGTGTTGGAGAGGGGTAGGTTCGAGCGTGATTTTGCGGCGGCAAAGCCTCAAGGCCTCGGCTGGTACACCGCAGATCAGTTCGCCACACACGAGTTATCTGACAGTTACGGCCAGCATAGACAACTGCACGGGTGCGAGCATACAAACCCCGCCACGTGGAAATTGTGCTATACCTTTGAGAAACAGGCTTCACTTCGCCAGGGAATCGAACCCTGGACCTCCCGTGCACAAAGCGGTTGTTTTAGCCACTCGACTACGATCGGGGCCAAGCCATAGCAACAGAAAGCAGCCATTACCAGTAGTAGCATAAAATATTGACACTCACTTGGGCTTGACAGCACCTTCGAGAATTCCACGAACGCCTCCATTCAACTGAGCGACCACAAATACAACAACAATAACCATACAAACACCGAATATAGCGATAGAACAATTAGTCAAGAATGGCCTTTCCAGCTTGTTTGATGTTGGCGCCGTGCGAATCACCAGCATCAGCGAGAGAGAGAGATAGAGAGAGAGAGAGATCTGTAAGTAGCATCATCGAGGGCGGGAAAATCGCATACAAAGTCTGATACACACAAATGAGATCGATATGAAATAATGAGAGATGATTTCGTATGTGCAAAATTGTTTTGCCACTTCTCGTATCATCAACACCAATATCACATACATGCATGCATACGTGCACACATACACATAGATAAACGCGTTTGAGCACGATATTTGACACTCGGCCAGAGATATCGTGAGCTTTGTCCGAGCGTGTAATTAGGACAGCGCAGTGGTCGACGAATGACGAGCCTGCTAGCAACTGTCTGTCCTCCACACTCTCCAATCCATCAACACACATACACACATACACACACACACACACACACACACACACACACACACACACACATGAGAAGGAGCAGCTGAGGCATTTGCCCACAGACTCTTCTAAAGGGCAGCAATGCAATACCTAGATGCTTTGTGTTTTTGTGCGTGTGCGTGTGCGTGTGTGCTGGTGTGTGTGTGTGTGTGCTTGTGTGTGTGTGTGTGTGGGTACTCTTGTTTGTTTGCGGACAGAGGCAGAGTATGGCATGAGATTGCACCGCGATGACAAGGGCTGTGTGCTGCGTGTCTCTGCGTGTTGTGGCACCTACTTTATTGGATTCCGCATACACACACACGCACACATAGGCAGGCAGACAGCCGCACGCGTATTTACTGACATATATCAGATATACGCACCAGACTGCACCGGCTTTTTACGCAGCCCACACTGCCATTCTTTTATTCAATATAATCTCCCTCTTGCCATCTCGTCCTCTCCCTCCCCAGTCCCCCCACCTGTCAACACCGGCTGCTGTGCCCCCCCCCCTGCCCCCAGCACAGCACAGCCATCGCCATCACCACAACGCGGTGTGTGTATATATATGGGGGCGTGCTATATTAATTCGTCTGGTGAAAACACGCAGTCATACGACCCCCTAACAAACACACACACACACACCAACACAGTTAATGTCCGAACGACACACACACACACACACACACGCACAAATACACAGGGACGTGCCCATAGACACGGACGGCGTCAATGGATGGCAAAATATGAGGAGCACGCCTGACTGCAGCTCATGAAGCGGTCGCCATCTGGTGTGTTTGTGTGCTTGATCGTGGGCGCGCACAACAGCCATTCACCCGCTACGCTCGTATATGTGCATGCCAGAAGTATATATATGTAGACTAAGATATATACGATACGATATATATATATATATATATCGTATCGTAAAATCGTATAATCGTAAAATCTCTAAAAGAACGACACCCCTAGTTGAAAGTTACGTTACTGATGAATTCTTCTCTTATAGCAATAGCTATGACTAACTGATTTTTGTTAGTGAATTTATGATTAATTTCAGTAATAATTCTGTAGTTGTGTCATTTGTTAAATATATATATGTAGGTTGTTTGGGTGTTTTTCATCCATACAATGTACCATATCATCTCAAAATTCTGACCAGCTAGTCGAAAAATAGAACGGCACCCTCTAATTGAACGACATCTCTAATTGAAGGTCACTACAGGGGAAGGCTTGTAAGATAGAACAACATGCCGTTCTAATAGAAGTCTTGCGGTATATACGAGTATATAGGGGAAAGCTCAGTGTGTGTTTGCTATATAATCTTGAGCTGCCTGGTGAAATAAAATTATTTTCTATTGTGATATGAAAGGCCTGAACAAAACATCTCATTTGTTAGAAGCGTCCAACTCCGAAATAGTTTGAATTCAGCCGACGCCCGATCAAATCCTATCTGAAATTCACAATATGATTGCAATTGAACGCATATAGAATGCTGCTGTTCAAATATCACGATAGTTTTCCCACAATTCACTGCTATCGGCTCATATTGCATTGATATTTCACTGCCTATCATTTGCGTCATTGCTCTGGTTCGTTGTTGGTGCCTGTATCCGGCGGGTGGTGCGTTGTTGTGCGACTGAGACGAGCCTGGATGTCGACACAGGAACGACCGCCTTAATCACCAGGAACCTTGCATATCTAGTCATCATTAGCGATGCACAAACGTACACATCGACGTACAGACACACACACACACACACGGACACACACACGGACACACAAGGACACACACCCACACGAGCGGACACACAGACAGACAGATATACAGACACACAGACAGACAGATATTCTTGTCAGATAGCCAGTAGGCGTCGTCTCAGAGGTTACGTGGTACTGCACAGGAGTACCAGTGGCGGCATCAGGAAGTTTTCCTATGGAGAAAGAGTAATCGACTCTTAAGTGGAAAATGGAACTGTGTACCGTCATTGTCATGGAATAAATAATAATAATAAATAAAATAAAATAGAAATAATAGCTCGTCAATTTAGAATAAATATATCGAGTATATCGATTGGTGGGTGGGGGGCGAGATATATACTTGGGGTTGTCTCAGTCCATCGCCTTCTTGCTGTCACCTAGACTTGCCACTGAGTGGGGCGCTACCGTTGACTAATGGCTGGTGGGTGAGCGAAGAGGCACTCACTGCCTCACAAGCGCGTGCACTCCCAGGCGTTGCCGGCATAACGCTCGGCGGCTGACTGGACGATACGTTCACATACACACTCACACGTGCAAACAGATACGCATACCTGGCGCGGATAACGAGCCTAGTTAACATTGTACATGACAACTTGTTTTGCAGGCTGGAGCCGTTGAGCGAGTGGTCAATGAATTACTAGCGGAATTCGTCAGCCCGTTTCTCTCAGACTCTTCTCTCAAAGTATTCACTTCGCTCGCATATGGTTGTGATTGAGTTGTATTGTCAAGCATTTCCGTGAAAATCTCAGATGGTAATCGACAAACTCCTCTAATGTTCCGAAAAGCGGTAGAGTCCCGATGCTGCTCCGATTCGATGCCCAACAGTCAGGGTTGTTCGGTAGAGTCATAGTCATCGGTCGATCCATTTGCACTGATAACGGCAAGATGAAACGCCTGGAAGTGACCCCAGAAGACGACATATTTGGTTACAGCTCATCTTGTTATCATGTATCAACAAGCTATTGGAAATGTTGGGCGTTGAGAGCTTACAGATACTCATCAACGATAGGAGCAAATCTGAAGTAATATCGGAAATTCAAAGTACATAATTGTATATGTACAGATTCTAAATTCAGAGTCTAATTTCCAATCTCGAGATATCTGGAGAAGTAATTTAATGCGAGAGATCATTAAAAAACAAGGATAAAGTAGTCCATAAATCAGTTATGGTATTGATAAAATGAGTAGCCATTGATTCGTAAGCATGTGTTTGTGTAATTATTCTAATTTCACATCTATGTCCACGTTATAGGTGATTGGTCACATTGGCAATATGATCGGTAGATCCTAACAAATGTTCCATGTAAACATTGCATCGTGTCTTGAGTTTTGTGCTGCTACTTCGTTCTTGTAGATCGGAGAAAACACTGTCAACACAGCGTTCGTGGGAAAATGGCATTAATGTCGTCTACTCGGCTTCAACTGCTGGAATGCCATATGAGATCGACATTCTTGAGTGGACTTGCTCCGACTGCTCCACGTGGTCTACGGTCACATTACGGTCGGCAGTGGCACACACCGAGACCTCTGCACTGTCGTTATTGCCCTGGCAGCACACTCACATACACACACATACGCACGCACACACTCGCATACACACATGCCACTAACGCGCACACAAACAAACATCAAACGACACAGCTAAGCGAGTGGTGTGGATGTCGCGCCGAGTCAATGGACTGTGGGTTTGTGCGTTGTAAATCAGCCGAGAGGGTGACAACTGTCAGCGTCCGGTCAGCGTGCCATCTCGAAGCAGCACCAGTGAAACACAACTCAATCCACACTGAAAGCACTCACTCGCACACATACAGACAAACATGCACACATGTGTGCCTGCCGGGCCATATGATCTCAGCAGGCATGAAGGCCAAAGATTGGCCTAGATGAAAGACGCTTATATGAAGAGCGCGCGAGTTATCAGTGAGAGTAAACATGTCCAGTAGTATGCTGCAGTTCGAGGACAGTCTGGCTGGATACCATTACAGCGCCGAGCTAATTGTGTGCCCACTGGAGATCACTACAACATCTGGCACCATCAATTTCTTTGGACACGTCTTTACAGTCACAACAATCCGTCTTTGTGTTCTGTGGAGCAGCGGGGCGTTCACAATTAGGCAGACGCACGGCTGATGAACATACGGTTCCAGCACACTCTATCTCTCACTGTAGTATGTGGTGGTCAAAATGAGTGTGTCCTTTCTTTCCCTTGTACGTCGAGAAGTTGTACAATCATTAAAAGATTGCTTCATCTGGTCAGAGACAGTCCCCAAGTCATGCTCGGTTAGTTTGTTAGCGGTGCGGCCAGAGCCGTTGTGTGAAACAATGGCCGTTCACGCTGTGTTATGACTTTGCAGCGGTCTTCCATCCCGCAGCGGGATATGGCTCCCGAACCTCTGATTGTGTGGCCATGCGGCCCACCTCGAGTCAACCGCGTATCATTTCAAAACAACCAATACATTAAAAATATGTATTCTGAGTCATAAGGTTATATACCAATGAAAGCTGAGGCTGGTGTGATGAACATGTTACTTAGAAGTGTTGAAAGTACTCCATTCTCTGAGGATAAATACGGTGAGATTTTGATGCATGCAATTTGGCCTAAATTTGATATGACGAAATATCGGAATAGCATTGTTTTAATCTAAGCCTTGCGTTCATAACCGGAGGTGCTCGCACCCCTAGGGAGTGCGAGGATTCCTGTATTTATAAAATATATTATATGTCTAACCTATGCATTATATTTTTACTGAAAAGAGTTGTTTTGCTTACTTCTCTTAAAAGAGTTGTATGAATGAATATTGAATAAAGAGTTTTGTTATTACGTTGTTTGTATTTGTATATGTTCGTATAGCTATCAAAAATCCAGGGGGTGCGAGAACTGACTGTGGATATAATGAGGGTGCAATAAATGACTGCTGATTTGAAACGAATGCGAACACTGAAAAAGATTAACAACCACTGATCTAAGCTCAGATCTTTATATTTGCAATACTCTTGGTTCCATTTATTGTTTTTTGATAGGATGTTGATCATGACCACACTCATATCCACCCCACCGTTGTGTCAAAACACTTTCACGCATGTGCTATTTAAAATTAGCGAAGCTAACCGAAGGAGAGAATATATAAGGATGAGATACGCTTGTTCTAGTGCTCATCTTTTCGTTCTTGAGTTTTCTTCGTTGTCAGCAATGGTGTCCAGGAATGGGCAGCACCAGCCAGGGGTGTTGTGTGCGCTAATTGTGGCTGGTAGAGAGATGAACAGAACGACATCTCAGTCACGGACGATTAGCCAGCCAGTCTGGGCAGAAGCAATATACACATCGTCCTACGCTGAGAGATGACGATTGACAGCGTCTGGTGGTGCTCGCACGTGCTCCGGCCATATCGTGACGTTTACGGCGCGAACTGCGCCAGTGTCATGTAAACACACCAATTCCAGAGGTCCTCCGAGATAAGGGCCAGTGGTAGGTTGTCATGGGGTCGCTTTCGGAGATCGAGGTCTGATATATCGCGTTGGGTAGTGGTTGAGAAGTGTTTACGCACTCCCATCTTCACATCTTCACCTCCATGTTTTATGACCAGTGTGCGCGGTTCCAGCATAACGTGGAGCCATTTTAACTCCGCTCCCTATCTGATAACGCTGCAAAATGAATCAAATCCCATGCTGTTATCACGCAGGCGTAAAAGTATCCGCATTCAATTTCAACGGTTGTAAAGAAGGAAAGTGAATGGAGAATAGTTAAGCCAAATAAGACGAGTGATGTAGAATTATTAACAAATGCCTGGTTGAGTGCATAAGTTTATCGAAATATCAACATTAGAAAAAGCGAATATATGCGTATTCCAAAAATGTGGAAGACAAATGAGAAAGATAAACAGAGCGTATTAATAACAGGGATGTGTCATCCTTTCTGTGCTGGGAGATTCGTCGAGGTCGTTGAGGCTGAGGTACAGCTCAACATGGTGGTACAGCTCAGGCTGTGGTACAGCTCAGGTGTGTTTAGAATATACCCATTACCTTCCTGGTATGTTGACATATCTGTTAAATGCAAACAGTCAATATGGTTTTAACTGCATGTTGCAACATGCAATTACTACGAACACCTTTTAATATATCACCCATGATTTGTATAACTCCTTCATCCCTCATTCCAACCACCAACCTCGGTGCAATTTCTGTGATTAAAACTTCAAATTTGGATTGCTCACATCTTGCAGAGTAAATAAAATGAATTTATCAAGTAAACAAAATTAAAACGACAAATGATAATTTGTAAATAAGTGAAACTGCTAGCCGATATTCTATGATGTCTTACAGAAATGTGTTTTTGTGCGCGTGTTTTCCAAGGTCGGATTATAAGGACGCGACATCGCCACTGCAACTCAATATCGTGTAGCGCCACATCCATCACGGCAAACCTCAAACCTCTGCTGCTTCTATTCACACACATACACACGAGCATACACACACACATTCACTCTCTAATGGGCGCATGTGAATCCAGAGGCAGATGTATGAAGATGTTTGCCCAGGCAACATAACGAGTGGGTGACACAAATTCTCACACTCTGTCCTATCATCAACCACTGGCAGAAAGGCGGCTCTCATTCTCTGTATTTGCGTTGTGTCTGTCGTTTTTGTGTCGATTGTGAAGCCCGCCAACATGTTTATCTTGGGCCGATGTCGTTGTGGTGAGCCAGCACTCAATACACAGCCACAAGCTCTACCGCTGTGAGCTATCTTTGTGTACATGTATGCGTGTGCGTGTGGGTGTGTGTGTGTGTCCGTCAATGTGCTCTCGAGTGGAAGGCGTATTCATTCACCTGGCTTCCACACACTTCACGAGCCAGTCTGCTCAGCACACACACACGCACACACACACACATATACACACACACATACATACATACACACACCTAAATACACAAACACAGGCGCTGCAGAAGGCACAGTCTGGCTGTAAAACACGGCGGCGAATCATAATGCATCGTCACACGCAGCGGGGCCGCAGCCGTGCTGTCTCGCCGGCCGCTTTCACACGGCCAAATTGATCGCTGCGGCTACGCCTCGGCACCAAACTCTGTCATGCATTGTCAACGCAGATTGTAGTGTGTGCGCCGTGCGAGCGGTGGAAGCGTTGAAAGCAGACGCCGGCTCGCATTATGCGTCCTATGATGAATGGAGGGCGCGCACCCAACAACGGCTCCATTCAATCACTCCCCTCCGTAATACATATATACACAGACACACACACACACGCACACACACACGCACAAGAGTCCGCAGAAATATTTCCAAGGGAGGGCAAGCCTTATTAGTATGCTGTATATAAAGGAAAATATAGAGATGTATTTAGACAGAGCGTTAATGGCTCTACTTGATATCGGCTGTTTAGTTGATATTTGACAGTTTTACCAGATATTGCAATAAACAATGACTGTAACAGGCTATTTTTCAACACAAACTGGATTGATTTTCTTGATTAAAAGGAAGCAGAGCGCCTCATCTACACACAACCCCTCACTGGCGACGCCTATGCACGAACGTATGCACACACATACATGCCACATACCACGGCGGTGCACGCAGGCGAACACATGGCAAGTGAGAGAAAATCGCCAGAGGAAGCTGGCCAGACGCACACTGACAGAGAGATAGGACGAGGGAGATGAATAGGGCGAGAAAAGGAGAGAGGCACTCTGGCATGGCAGATGTGTGGATGACGAGCTGGTGCTGTGCTACAGTGCTGTTGCCTGCGGATCAGAGTAGATGAAACAATTGGCACGACCCCCGGTGTGCAGATAGGGCACTCATCCGCTGTGGCACGCATTATAATCGTTGCAAACGCGTCTCTACGCACGCAGGGTGGAAATAGACAGAGAACGTAGGGAATGGCCAAGCAAATAACCAAGCGCTTGTAGTCATGAGTCGGGTCAAATTGCACAAGAATTTGAGGAGATTCAACAGAGCGTGTGCTTCAATTCGATGCTCTGTGAGATTAGAGAAATTCATTTTCAAGTCGTGATTGGAGCTGGCATAGGAGAAGTTATTAGCAGAATATCAAATGTTGGGCTGTATTGCAAGAATATTAGTGAAATTAGTGCTTTGAATAGCGTGTCTCGGTGTGTAGACTTCTGACCAAAAGAATTTGATGAAAGTCGACGTAGAGAGATGGCATAAAACAGACAATTTTAAAGTCGACACTTTGTTGTCGTTGGCTTATAATAGCATTATATATTCGATTTAATCGAAGTAGTCTATTTTATCAAATAATAATATAATGATCGATACAAATTCAGTAGTGCTCCTTTTTAATGTCCTTTATTTGCTCTTCAGGTGCTGATAGTACTGATACATATGTTGTTTACGCAGAAGTTCTGTAACTTGCTTAAGTCAATATACAGAAAGACTTTCTCTCAGGGAATTTCAACAAACAGGAAGCAATTTGAGCGATTTACATTCTAGTTTGTTTTCTAATGCGGCTCACTGGCCACAGTGGAGAATATTCTGGACAGTGGAAGATATCAGTATTACCTGTGAATACGCCAGTGTATAATTAATCCACTAGCTCTGCTCTTATACGGGATTATCAATATAAAAATTTCCAGAAAGCACTGATATGTCCAATTTAAACGGAATCTGCAACCAATACACATGACTCAGCTGATTATTAATCAAAATGTCAGTTGTTCAGTGGCGGCGCCAGGATTTTTCCGAGGGGGGGGGGGGGGGGCTGAGGGGGACTAAGAAAAAAGTTGTGGGGGCTAAGGTTAGGTTAGGCTAGGCTAGGTTAGGTTAGGTGAGGCTAGGTTAGGTTAGGTTAGGTTAGGTTAGGTTAGGTTAGGTTAGGTTAGGTTAGGTTAGGTTAGGCTAGGTTAGGTTAGGTTAGGCTAGGCTAGGTTAAGTTAGGTTAGGTTAGGTAGGTTAGGTTAGGATAGGTTAGGTTGGGTTAGTTAGGTTAGGTTGATAAGGTTAGGTTGATTATGTTAGGTGAGTTAGGGAAGGTTAGTAAGACTTTCCGCCGTCAGTAAAAGTTGCCAGTAAAAGTTGAGGGTGATTGGCGAAACATGAAGAACTACACTCGAACGCTGATTACATGATATTGATGATGATGGCAAATTGTAATGTCCATGATCATGATTTTTGGGGGGGCTTAGTGGGAGCTTGACATATTTTTGGGGAGTGTCCAGCCCGCCCCCCCCCATCCCCCAAACTCTTCCTTGGCGCCACCACTGCAGTTGTTTATAAGTTAGTTATCACATCTGTTAAAGCATCTTTGTCGAAAGAAACTTACCTTTAATCAATTATCCAAACTCTCAAACTGAAAATTTGATAAATTATTGTTTTGTGTATCATTGCAAAATAATTTCGTTTATACATTATACTTGAGCAATTGATTACATATAGCGCAATGTGTAATTCAATATACATAGCAGCCCGTCAATACAGTTACTGTTTCATTGCAAACCCAAAGCAAAGAGTGAATCATCAAAAGACTTAAAGAATAAACTGTATATTGTGCTAGACCTGTTTACTTTTTATCGACATATTACATCATATCAGATCTGTAAATCGTATCACAGTCTGCATATTTTTTATTATTAACCTACCGACAAAAGTAGGTGTAACACCCAAATATTCTCTTCATTTATCCAACTCCGAATTCCAACCGAAATTCCAGCTAACTCACTTGTTATTTTTCTCTATAAATTCTTGTGTTTGTGTGTGTGTATGTGTATGTGTGTGTGTGTGTGTGTGTGTGTGTGTGTGTGTGTGTGTGTGTGTGTGTGTGTGCTGCGATACGCCACTTGGTGAAGTTAGTCGTGCTGGGCGTGCGGCCGATGTCAGATTGACCAGATGTGCACGCCAATTGAATGCGTGGCCCGACGTCGCGCCGTAACGACACACAATGAATGGGCCGCAGGTCGACCACCGCCACGGCACGGCCGCTCTCAGCTCGCAATCAGAGCTCACTCAATTTCCAGACTCTGAGCGTGCATGTGCGTGTATGCGTGTGTGTGTATGTACGTGGCGATAGAAGCGTCTGCATCTATCTTGCCTCTTCTTCTGTCTGCTATCACCTCTCTGCCTATCTGCATCTCTAGTGCAAGAGTGCGGGTTTGTGTGTTTCCATTTATTGGCGTGTCTGCGTGTGTGCATGTGTATGCGTGTGCGTGTGTGTGTGTATGCGCGTCTTGTCTCCAGATTCGGATCTGCTCCCTAAGTAATTACCCAAGTTGTGTGCGCCCGTACATCTCATTTCAGACGCCATAAGCAGCGTCGCAACCGACGCCACCATCGTCGCTATATCAAGCCACTCGACAATCCACCATTAACCGACCACACACACACACACACACACACATGCACACACACATGCACACACACACACATGCACACACTCATGTGCACACGAGCATGCAAGCCGAAACAAAGGGTGGTAGAATGAAATTGAACGAGAAAGAGTAATGGATGAGGCAGGGCGCACGGGCGGCGGAGCGCACAACACCATTATTTTCATCTCAGCCAGGACTCCATTTGCCTATAAGCTCAAAATCAGGCCCGACTTTACTGTGCGCAACCACATGTGTTGTGCGTGAACGGCCCGCAGTGTTAGTGTAATGAAAATGGTAGCGGCAAGACAGGGAATACTGGTGGATTATCAAATGAATCGTCTAATTAATCACAATTATGGAAGATGATGAAACGTCCTGTTAGAAAACGTTGTTATCGTTTTCAACTGATAAATTCACTTGATTTTATCCCAACCGAATGAGCCAAGTTCGAGGACACATCGACGTTGTCCAGCCGAAGATCGTGACCTGGGAAACAGCTGCGGGTGAAAAGTGAGCTAAACTCAACGGATATTACAAATTCTGAGAGTTGGAAAGATTCTTGACTGATTTTGAATTAATTCTACAGCGAATTATGAGGGGGATCGAATGACAAACGCCTTGACTTCTGATGTCAATACCAATTGAAAAACACATTAATGGAGCAAAGAAAAGTTACGTAAAGTTTTCTTAAATATCTAAAATTTCTAAAATTATTCATCAATTGTTATAATTCTGTCTATCGTATTGGTCATTAATCAGTCATATTTTTTAATTTGAGCAAAGGACATTATGGGTCCATTCTTACCATGCACCAGTTTGATGCATATTGGATTAGAAAAATATGGAGATATGTCCATCAGACAGTGGAGGATCCAGAGTGCAATTTTGGGAGGGGCTGGATTAAATAATTTCGGGGAGAGGGGGGGGGGCTGAATATTGGGGTAATCAGTCATGTGCATGCATTACTATGCAACGTCTATGCGATAATGCTTATATCAACAAATTCTGAAGAAAAAATGGTTTACTTCCATTATTGAATATCTTTGTTAAGATGAATTGATGGAAACATTATGGGGATTCAGCTCCGTGAGCCCTCCCCCTGGATCCGCCAGTGCCATCAGGCTAAAGTATTTGAATAGCAGGCATCTGAATGATTTCGCACTTGCAATAAAAGCAGAATGGAGATTGCTAATGCAAAACGTCAAGAAGTTATGCATGACAAGAACGCAGAATGAGACGATGAGCAGTCGGTAATTGGAACATGGCGAACGAAGTCTTTCTGGCAGATAGAGAAATGGATTACAGATGAACAGTCAGATCCGTATCGATACGAAACAGCAGGATCAGTGGATATGCTAATGGCCCACTTTTACAAGAATTCCACCTTGTGGCTGACGATTGTTTTTGCAAGTGCTCTGACAAGGTAGCTGCTACTGACTGCGGTGCACGAGGAAATTGATTTCTGGTGCGTCTGTTTTTGTGGCGGCTGGTGTTTTATCACGGCTGGCAGAATTGCCGACTAGCGGAGGCCAGCTCGACGCGGCTTCCAGTAGAGCGTCACCTCACTCGAAGTCCATTAAGCGCGTGTAAGCCGGCGCCACACAGTAATGGAGGCCTGTGCTCACCCCTACTCCAGTGTACACCAGCGGTGGCAGATATGCCGTCGCCATTAGAGTCGAGCACAACATATGGAGCGAATGTTTCGAGTGAGAGCACAGTGCGAATAAATCACATGATCTCAAAGTGGGTTTGCTCGGTTATGGGTCGCTCAGTACGTGAAACAATGGCGTGGTAGCGTTCGCTCCACATTGACTGGCACATCGATAAAACGCGAGCGTATAACCGTGCACTATAACATTCAATTCAACCGCGTATCTCCAGTGACAAACAAATATTACTCCAGCTTGATTAATTTTGGTGTGTTATTTGAGAAAATTAACAAGCCAGTCAGTTCCAAATAAAATATATGTTCTATTATTCTATGAATTTACTAAAAATCATGAAAACTAATATATTTACAAATAAAATGTGTAGTTTAATCAGAGTTGATTGAGAAAACGAACTTTCTTTGAAGATATTTTGATTTTCATGGCATATTTCATTGCGTATACTTGTAAAATAGGCTTCTTATTTAGAATTTATTGCTGCTTAGCAGATATATTGTATGGAGCTGACATTTCAATATCCAGTGGGATTGAACAACACCCTATGATAGGGTTCACAGCGAATGCGGTAGACAGTTTGGCTGGAAAGTTGTGACTGGAAATATGATAATCTAGCGAGGCCTCGCCGGCTCCGCTTCAAGTGAACGAAATGCCAATTTTCGCTTAACTTTGTCGAAACTTGCCTGCACTGAGAAAAGTGACCAACTATTGCCAACTCCAATCAACAATCTGTTGAACCAAGCTTGAAAGTCAAGTTTAAACGATACATTAATCAAAAAGCACACGCTACTGGAGCAGAATGTTATTGTTTCACACAATATTATCGCTAATGTGCTAAAGGACAATTATACATTATAAATAAACATATTCGATCGGTAATACGTTTGAAATGGGCTTGTATACACAAATATATAATAAATGTTTCAAGTGCATTTTTTCTAAGACCCATGATTGGGGTACGTAATAATGTGAAAATAAGGGTTAAAATACCGCTAATTCATAAAACAACAATTAAATTAATTGTAAAAATAATATTAAATATTGACTTAATATAAAAATCATACAGTTTTCTCAGTTGGTGCTTACCAACAAATATATAATATGGTTTGTACAAATTGTATAGTGTCAGTAATAGACAACAATGCGTGGTATATATTATTTATACACTCGCCGATGTTTTTTCAAGGAGATCAATCATTCGGTAAAAAAATGATCTATTGCGACTGGTAATCAAGGGTTTCGGTGTAGACACAGGCTTGCGCGTCTGTTGACAGCGCCGCTTGCTGCTGGGACCGCATATCAATTGACCAAGCCGTAGAAAGCGTGTTACTGGTGGTAGTGTTGGTGGTAGTGTTGGTGGTAGTGTTGGTGGTAGTGTTGGTGGTAGTGTTGGTGGTAGTGTTGGTGTTAGTGTTGGTGGTAGTGTTGGTGGTAGTGTTGGTGGTAGTGTTGGTGGTAGTGTTGGTGGTAGTGCTGGTGGTAGTGCTGGTTGTAGTGTTGGTGGTAGTGTTGGTGGTAGTGTTGGTGGTAGTGTTGGTGGTAGTGTTGGTGGTAGTGTTGGTGGTAGTGTTGGTGGTAGTTTTGGTGGTAGTGTTGGTGGTAGTGTTGGTGGCAGTGTTGGTGTCGGGGCCGTCTTCACACAAATCAAACTAGAGCTGCACAGAGGCCACAACGACGGCGAGTTTGTTTGAAGACAGATGGCTTTAATCTTGCACGGCCGTCACACTTGTCGACGAATCAGCCGCGTTCAGTGCGTCACAAACGCCGCACCATTCAACATCGCCGCGGGCATTCTTGATTTACACTCTCGCATTCACCCTCGCGTAGATTCAAACACACACACACACACACACACTCACGCACATGAAACACACACATGCACACACGGTGTGGACTGGTGTTGGTTGAGTATATTAAGATTTCACTAGCAGATTCCCGATCGCGAGGAATTCTGTCAGGTGATTTACTGATGGAGAGCGCGAACAGGGATTATGTGCTCTGTAAGAGAGTCGACCATGTGTCTGCATTTAAACCGCACGATACTGGAATGTATAATATGTAGAACTCTAGACAACTCTGTAGTTCATTTCAAGCGTAATGTCATCTTTGCATGTCAGGTTTCTCGTAAATTGAGCACGATGAATTGTCTCCCGTACGCATGCAAATTTGGACGATATTTTCGAAATTTTTAAAGCGTTCAGAGTAACAGCTAGAACATTTTATTGAAACAGATATACACGAATCGTTGACTAATATGGTCCGACATACGACCACACATCGACACAGGCACCATACAAACCGTACTGACCTGCGTTTGGAAACATAGTGTAATTGCAAATATATGATCAAACAGTCATTGCAAACTCGGGCAAATATTGGTAAAGGCCAGCATAAATATTTTGACACATTCGATGGTATTAAATGAAATTGCACGGATTAAGATGTGTATATATTTATCTCGTACCATATATACCAGCTCAAATACCCAAAATGGAACACAAGTTAAATTTGTCGACAAAAAATCATTTGTATGCCCGTTCAAACGCCCTTTCTATGCCCTTGGTTCTCAGAGGACGTTCCGATGCAACTTATTCCATTTGACATTGACTGAGTACACAACATGCGTTCTGCATACCACCTCATACTGAAGGAAAAATACCGTTGCTCCTTTAATCAGCAGCCGACGCACCAAGATCATACAGCTTGGATGAAGCTCTCACTGTCTTACTCTGCATCGGCTAAGTTGTTCTGATGAAAGAAAAAACAAGGTCAATAAACACTCCCTAATACGGCACACTGTAATACCTGGATCATCTTCTATAGACATATTTTAAGAAAAATTCGTTCTATAGGAATACATCAAAGCTCGTAAGTGGTCGTGCAAGTAACATCCATAAACGGTCATGATCATAACAGATGGGTAACATTATGCAAGTGCAGGGGACCTAGGAGACTCGTCGACGTTTTATCAGTAAGGTCGCCAAACTCCGTCTGTACGACCGCTTCGTCGTTTTGGAGTTGGAGACCCTGAAGGTCGCCAGGTATCTGAGCCGACTGATGTCGGAGCGGAGATCACGTGACTATGCGATCGAAACGAATCCCCGATATCTTGCTCGTTGCTCTGTTCTGGACAGTGAATCGCCGTTTCCTCCGGCGGTCTCGTCGCTGGAGGAGGGGTTTGAGACTGAGGCGGTGATTCGTCACTGCCGCCACTGCCGTTGTACAGACGCGAGTAGAGCTGCAGCATTGGCGAGTACAGATGAGCCAGAGGAGAGTGCAACGCTCCCAGTGTCAAAGGATGGACAACAGGGAAAGAAATGGTCGGCGCATGAAACTTGTCGGTGGAGATATCGGCGACGGAGGGCGGATTGGGGAGATGGTTGCTGCTGATTCTTGGGTCTTCGTCGCCCCTTGCTGTCTGTGAGTTGGTAACGTCTTCAGCTGTAAGAAATATGGGCGCAGCATAAGATAAGGAATCGGTTCTACAGAGTGATTACTTTTGATGTAGCATTTTATTAAATGAGTTAAAATAGGGAATTTGAATACTCTTAATGAATGGCCAAATGAAAACTGGCTTTATTTTACCGTATTTTTGCGCGGGTATGCATCTGATATTTATATCACACCATATTAGATATTTCCCACGGCTTGTTACATCTCACACCAAATCCTAGAAGAATTATATCGTTGTGAAGCTTATATACACTCTATCCTGCAATGATAGGATTTGAAAAGAAGAAAAATTCAATAAAGTACATAAAATGTCCAATATATACAAAAATATCAATAATTTTTTGTAGTCCCAATCAAACATTTTATCTAAAATGCGCATCTCCAAAAATCAGAAACTCCTAACAATACAAACCTCCTGGTTCTATCTGGTACTATCTGGTTCGCTATTGATCAAGTTGGCTAAATTTACCATGCATGCTTAGTGAACGGTCAATCATTTTGTTTAATTTGTAATACAATTAGCCCCTTGCTAGACTAACATGTGTATGCATCAAGGTGAGACTTATTTTCACGACAGTTTGAATATAATTTTTTACTTTTTCGCTATAAACTTGTATTATAATAATCAAAAATCAACTGTCAAAATTTAAAACATAAAATATGCATCATAAAGTGATCCCAGTTAATCTACCTATAAACCACATTATCATATATTCTGCGTTTGGCGCCACTTAATAGCCAGACCGCCTTTTCATTTAATTTATTGCTGCTGGTAAGTCATAACTATGTTGTTCAGCTAATTGTAGAAAAAACAGTTTTGGTATTCATAATTTAGTAGAGCTAACTTCATAGCGCCACTGCACGCGCTGCGAAATCGTTGACGACTTCAAGAGTGTGAATGCGGTGTGAAGCAGTCACGAAAAGTGAGTCTCTTGACCACTCATAAGATTATTCTTTATAAAACTGTCATCGATGTTCAAAATACTGAACAGTCTTGATTTATTTCTTGTAAAGTCTGCCAAATTTTCACTGGATATCGTAGCAGACAGATCTACACTGACGCGTCGTGCAGGGTCTTCGTGTCCTCCTTCATATGCATTGCCTGCACCATGCATAAGCCTTGTTTCCACATCGACACTTTCATCAAACACGGTGAGAGTCACAAGTCTTTCACTCAAATACCACAAATATTTGGCGTACGATGCTGTTGTTGCCTTGGCCCAATATGGCTACGACCTGAGGGCATTGAGTACTGTGGCATCCGTTCCTGGAGTCTGTTGCTATAAGAATTTTGTACTGCGCTGTCACGTAGATGTAGCGACTATGACGAAACACCGTATTGCATATTCTTGCTCCGAGAAGAACTTAATCTTCAAACTCGCACTTAAAAAGGAATGATCCGATGGCGTACACAATTTTCATCATCCATTGCACTTGGCGGTTTGCTCCAAGCTGGCAAATATGGAAATTATATCTGGTTTGTAGACTTTATATCAACTTCATCAAACTGTTCAGTATTTTGAGCATCGATGACAGTTTTATAAAAAATAACCCTACGAGATGTTCACTTTTCGTGATTGCTTCACACCGCCAGAGCCGTAGCAACCGCCCCCCGTACCCCCCGGCCGGGGGGCCCGAATGTTGAGGGGCCCGTTGCTTCACGTATTATGTGATTGTGTCTAATAAATACATTCAATATTTGGTGATTTATTTATAATGGGGGCCCCAAGTGTTGCATTCGGGGGGGGGGGGGGGCATAATTCCTCGCAACTGCTCTGCACACCGCATCCACACTCTTGAAGTCGTCAACGATTTCGCAGCTCGCGGACTGGCACTAATGAAGTTAGCGCTAACAAATTATGAATACCAAAACTGTGTCTTCTAAAATTTGCTGAAAAACAGTTTAGTTGTCACTTTCCAACAGCAACAAATGAAGTGAGCAGGCGGTCTGGCTATTAAGTGGCACCAAACGCAGACTATGTGATAATGTGGTTTATAGGTAGATGAACTGGGACCACTTTCTGATGCATATTCTGTTTCATATTTTAACAGTTAAATTTTGATTATGATAATACAATTTTATAGCGAAAAAATAAAAAATTG
The DNA here is from genome assembly GCA_916048095.2 of Sacculina carcini. Taxonomy (NCBI): domain Eukaryota; kingdom Metazoa; phylum Arthropoda; class Thecostraca; family Sacculinidae; genus Sacculina; species Sacculina carcini. Next base: position 10,069,219 of record OU696570.1, on the reverse strand, counting down.
TATTTGTTCGAGTGGAATAACAACTCTGGGAAATATGGCTGTTTGGCCAAAAATCTTATACTTTAACCGCTTTGAGCTAGTTCAAAAAATTAATATTTCCCAAAAAAAATTCACACACAGTGTTTTTGAAGCAAATTGAACCATAATTCCACACGCACTCATTGATATTCAAACTTTCGTAAAATAAGTGTCACGCTAGTATGCATCCAGCTCTGGATCATCAAGGACTGATCAAGCAATCTTGACTGAGAGACAGATAACCTCACGTTCAACCAGCATATAGAGCCAAAATCTGTTAAAACACTCATGTGTATTAGCATGGCTAGTGCAATAACGTGTGTCATTAGGAGATTCAATGAGCTACTTTTAATCGTCCTTTATTTATAGCAATTTTATGGTTGTTCGTAAGAGAACGATTGCTTCAGTTCCCCAATTGTAACATTCACCTACGCGTGGTTTTGAGCGTATTATACTGACTCTGACTGCCGTCCGTACAACAATCGACTGATGTCTGACGAGCACACGTCGCGGCCGCCGCAGACGTCGTTGTCATTGGATGCTGGAACACACCGTCTGGAGAATGCGAGAAAGCTGCCAGACTGGCTGTGGTCACCGCAGGGCAGAGTCCGGCCATGAGTGACCACCGCGCCTCGTCCACTGGAAATGGCACCGAAACACCTGAAACAGACGGGGTGGATCGAGCCCATATTCGTAATTGGCACAACAATGTCTCGGATCGTCATCTCCTGACTAGACAGTGTCCCGCTTGATGATCTTGTGAATGCAAACACTTCGTTAACGAAAGATGAAAGTAATGAGCGAGTGTTTGTGTGAAGTGAGTATAAAATGGTTACAGAGACGCTTGCGTATATGTAGAAAAAAATTGAGTATATACAAGCCATACACAATTTATAATTTAGTCAGCCATTTAGCATAACTAATTTGAGAACAGTTTGAATTATAGCTTACATGGTTGTCTCAGCATAATGTAATTAAGATACACATACGTAGTGCATACATATGTAGTGCACCAAAGGTTCTGGATGAACAATCATTCTTGTAAATTACAAATTTTCCTCTTGATAAGGCTCAAGAAAATATAATCGCTGCTAATTTACTTTATTTCATTCAGGTAAATTGAGTATGATGGCTCATCTTGACTACTGGGCTTGTTCCCATCGTTTTCTTAGACCAGTGATTGGTAAATTATTGTCATCGAATTACGATTTCTTATTGATGCAACTCTTCATCTTTTGCATTAGAGCAGATGAATCCAATATATTCAGTTGCTCCGTCAAATTGAATGTCAGGAAGTCACTATAAAGCGAAATATACCAAATCGGATTGATATCGGATTATTGATATTTTCATGTCCGACCTTTAATTGCCCACTTGGCAGCATCATTCCCGCCAATGGGGAATTTCCTACAGGTTACAGACCACTGTCCTAGACAGTCCACCCCTGGTTTCGGTCGGTTGAATGGCTACATTATGCTGATCGTGTGTGAAGTGCGAGCGTATTCAGCTAGCTACCATCTTTGCGTGACCTGGTTCTTTTCTGCCACCATGCCTCTCCCACACTTCGTTCTCACCCATCAATCATCAACCACATGCACACACCTGAAATTGATACCTGCACATGTGTGTATGTATGCGTGTGTGTGTGTGTGTGTGTGCGGAGAGCACAGACGTCCTATTCCAGCAATAAGTGAGGAACAGCCGGTATATCCTTCATGTCTGCTAGTCACGACATACAAACTCACACGCCAACCAGCACGTCAGAGACATACATATATGTATACACAGACATACATTGCGAGAGTAGACATGATACCAGACAAATTTCCCACGAAATTTACACCGGAGAGCTCAACGAATAACTTATCAAAGGTTGCACCAAAATATACGATTTTCACCAAACTTGTAGCAGCGTACCTGCAAATATTTTGAAGAATCCTAGGATTCGAGTAAATGTAATTAATAATAATGGTATTATCAAACCTTTATTTATTAACTTGATAATGTATGATATTTCATAAGGTAGCGTAGGTAGTGACAGGCATGGAAACGCTAAAATTCACTCTGATTTTGCGTTATCAACCGTTAATATGACTGACATTGTATGACAGGACACTACAACGCTTGCTGACTATTAACGATATCCCAACAGGCGCAAAATTCTACGCAAACGATGCGCAGAAGCTCCGCGAGCGATGTCGTTTCGGGGCGAAAGAAGTTGATGCTGACTGGACATGATCCCGTAATTGGCAGCATATGACAGCAATGCTGTCAACAATTACCGTTGCGTCCAGTGGACTCGACTCGTTGCAACTGGACGTGCTTTGTTGGGTCATTATGTGCATGCAATATGCACACTCAAGCAGAAATACAATTCTGGATCAGCACGTACGAGTTTCAACATGTATGTTGACTACTGACTGGTGAAACTTCACTAGACGCACTTCACTCCCTCCAAATAAACACTGACAGACTAATGATTGAACTGGAATATGGCATTGTTCGCTCAGCATATACACACAGGGTTTCGCCGAGAGTTCGCACGCACAATAGGGGAAGAATGATGATTCATACAGATCAGATGTCAGAAGCGGCGATGGCCAGGCCGGGTGAAAAACATCAACAGCAGCATGATTGAAAGTGAAAGAAGAGATGAAGCGAAGTCGAGTCCGGCTAGGAATGCCGAGCACGCACGCCATGACTACCGCTGTGTGGACGACCAAATTGTGCAGCGATCAAACGTCAGCGTGTGTGTGTGTGTGTGTGTGTGTGTGTGTGTGTGTGTGTGTGTGTGTGTGGGTGGCTGTGTGCGAACGTCGCAGAAAGGCAAACGTCAGCAACTAATCTTGTGTCCACTGATCTTGCGTGGTTGCGCAGCATCGCTCGTGGATGCGATAGCTGGATCAGGAGAGAGGCATCACACACAGACACACACACACACACACACACACACACACACACACACACACACACACACACACACACACACGCGCACATACAGATGCTCGCATCATCGTTATTGTCACGTCTGGTTGAAAGACCTTCGTGCAGGTTGCTATTAACTTGGATCAATCCAGCCTGATCAATGCTCACACGCTCGTGTCCGTTCATTCACTCGTTCAGACACGTGGTGAATGGTGAATGGTGAATGGTGAATGGTGTGACAACAATCACACAAAGTATTATTCACATCATATCGACACAACATAAACGATGACAAAGCTCCGACTAACAAGAAGAAAATCTAGAATTGAAAATGTTTAAATAAAAAATAAATACTCTACTTAGAGGAAACAGTGGTGTTTGTAATTCAAATAAAAAAATATCTAAAGACAGTAAAATACGATTTCAGCAACAAATATAACTCTCTAACCACATAATTAACCATGTTAATTCAGCCGACCTAGAAATATCAACATCAATTATAATAATAATAATTATTATTATTATCATTATTATTATCGTACAGGACGAACAAAGTAACGCAGGAAGAGCGCAAGCGTAATGCAGCACCTACGAACTTTGCATATGGAAAAGATTGGAAAGGGGAAGAGAGGGAGAGAGAGAAAGAGGACGAATACGGCGCATAAATGGACAAACTACGGATCACAAATATGCAGACACTAACATATATAAATCATATTTAATCGGAAAAACAGAAACAATTAGCAAATAACTATATTCCATATAAATGGCCAGCACATACAGAATATTGACTATAATAGTTGGATTCACACAATTAACACACACACATGCGCACACACACACACACACAGACACAGGCGCACACACACACACACAGACACAGGCACACACACACACACACACACACACACACACACACACACACACACACACACAAACGAATAAGTTATGACTAGATTTGTTGGGTTTTTCTCAAAAAGACACTAACAGTTATATATCACGTTAAATATAAAACAACAAGAGCGGATAACAAAATGACTAGACTTCACATGAATGACCATATATTGTAGGATTTCACGACTTCACAACAACTAGCGATAACTGGCAATATCAACATGGATCGATAGATCTGAGTGATCATTGATCGATAGATCTGGGTGATCATTGATCGAGATGAATTTCGAGTTCCGAATGAATCCCAGCAATAAATCCACAGCGGCAACACATGGAGATAGAGTGGACAAATTTGAGCACCTCTCACGCTCTGCCGCCATGATGACGCATCTGCTTACCAAGTGCTCGCAAGCAAAACACATGTGCCTCAGTAGCGAGTTTGATTCTGCTTCACGACACGTGTGCTAGAGCGTGTGTCTGTGTGTACGTGTGTGTGTGCGTGTGTGTGTACATGTGTGTGTGTGTGTGTGTTTGTGTCGTGTGTGACGTGTTCTCTGCGAGCTAATTGAGACAATTAGAGTCGACACACGACACTGGCGCATCCCATCACACAGATCGGCGCCACTTGTAATGAACACGCACCTGACATGCCCAACTGTATCACGCACACACACACACATACACACACGGCGTCTAATGAATGTGGCCTCATTTGTATGTATGTATGTGCGTGTGTATGTGTGTTGGTGTCTTGTGCGACATAATACGACTGCACGGCGCGAGAATATTCGTTGATTTTAGCAATCTAGACCAGTGGTTCTTAACCTGTGGGGAATTCCCCACTGGTGAGGAATGGAAGAGTTGTCAAGCGGGAAGCTCGGACAGAAGAACAAACGTGTGTTTTTATCAATTCAAACATGTTTATTTTTGTTTCTAATGACGTCTTGACATTTACTTTGATGTAACAACTGACTTTATTGAATTTATCAGCGCTGTTGTGTAAAATGAAAATATGGCTCAATAAGTGGGGAATCAGAGAAAAAAGGTTAAGAATCACTGCACTAGACAATTGGCCGTGTGCATGCCTGTAGAAGTGCAAATTAATAACCAAGTCAGACCAGGGCTTCCACAAGCTTTGCATAGCATAATGTCTTCTGCCGATGTGAAAATTGGTATGTTCTACTAAAAGTTACCTGAAAAGTTATAAATTCAGATTTTGACCAACGAAAGTTATAGGTTTGAAAAAAATCCAGTATGTCTTGTGGATTATAGTCATTAAGTCGAAAACCAACACAAACACACAACACTAGCTGGATGTATGTTGAAAAGGCGTATACTGTTTTGAATTAACCTCCTAAGAACTTATGCGTATGTGCTTATGGTGTACACAAGCACTTTCTTGTGCCCATGTTAAAAATTCAGGATTTGTCACCGATGGGTACTGGCCAATCTAGGGGGGCTCAAGGGCCTGAAGCCTCCCTCAAAATGTTTTCATCAACTCATAACCAAGAGGTTTAAGTCAGTAATAATATATTTCTGTAAAATTTGTTGAATATCAAATATAAGTATTATCGCAAATCATATTCGCATATTATTGTGTGTGTAAGCGTGTGTATATATCATAAGAAAAATGCCCCAAGTCATGACCTTCACACACTACCTAGTCACTCATACATAATTCAGCCCTCCAAAGTTGCACTCTGGATTCGCTGCTGCTGATGGGAATAGCATTGCCACAAGATACAATACATCAGCTTATGTAGCCAGCATGTGTAGTAGAAGTCGAATAGTCCAGCGCTGAATTCACACACTCGATGTGATTTTCAACTTTGAAAGCTTTTCCAGCGAGGGGGTCCCACCTGGACAGGAGGTAGGCAGCGTTGGTAGTTTGAGAGCCCCTGCCGCTGCGGCTGCCAACTGCTCTCTTCTGATCATCTCCAGCTCGTGAATTCCGGCGTGAACAAGCAGCGGATTGCCGGCCGGACCATGTCCGAACGAAAATGGAAAATGAAAATGTCCTGTATTACGTTCACACACACACACACATACACACACACACACACACACACACACACACACACACACACACACACACACACAGACACACACACACACACACACGCACACACGCAGGCACATACACACACGCACACACATTTACACTCATACTCTGCTGGTAAAATTTTCCAGGCAGACTTGAGTGATAGTCGATTGTTGTAAGCTGTTTATCTGTGATAGTTCATACTGTGTGTTTGCTGAAAGAGCTCCAACGCTCTAACTGTGGACACGGGCTTTATGGGCAAAACATGTGGAATTAAAAGTCACCAAACATCAATAATTAATATGTGAAGTCGATATATCATTGAACAGACGGCAATAAAGCAAATTTATTTAATCCTTAATGCACATTGTAACATGGTTTCAAGACGTCTTCAACTTCACACTGTCCTTTTGTTTATGTTGACATTTTTTCGTTGTTTGGGAATTTGCATTGTTTTGTTTTGTTTTGTTCAATTTTGCATTGTTAAGATTTTAAGTAGCCTGGTCTCTATTCAACACGTGACAAAAGTAGTTAATGTGAGACTCAACATACCATTGAGTAAGAAATGCGAACTTCTCTTGCAAGAAATTCACGACATTACCGGATCATTTCTGATGGGGAAAGAAGTCGAAGAGAAACTGGGTGAAAAAGTGGATAGGCTTAGCAGAATATCATTACGTAAAAGAAATCTGAAATGATATAGTTTTGGAGTTCTTGTAGTGTTGGTTGTGTGGTCAAACTGACTGGATTTGCTGCGTGGTTCTCGCGGACCATCAACGGTCACCTTGATTGCCTTGTTGTAGGTGACAATCTGCAACGGACGAGTTGCTATCTGAATAGTTACCGTCAAACTCTTGCCTGTATACACACACACATACATATACACTCACATGAGCGTCATATATATTTGCCCTTTGTTTGTCCATAACCATATGCATACATACACACTTTTTACATGTTGTACCACATACACATATGTTTATGCACTTGAGAGGATGGGGCAATATTTCAAAACTTGTCCATTAAATGTACGATTTATCGTAAATTCTAACTGCTGAGTTTGAGAAATGTGATAGAAGGATGGGAAATATTAGCTGACAGATAGTTCTAAATTGTTGGCCCAGGACATGACCAGTACTTACCTATTTACAGAAAAAGCTCAAATTCCATTATAAATTGCGACTAAATAATTCCTTCAGCAGCCTGCTAATAACATGGCATATTTCGCACACCAACAGATCGTACACGTTTGACTTTCAGTAGAGAACGAGAAAATCGCACATCAGCACAACAACGACCACATTCATTCCACTGTGCTTGTGTTGGCCACGCTGGTAAATGAACTGTGCCAAAAAACAGGTACCACTCACATGGTGCACGTACACTGTAGCACAGTGCATTCCTCTACTTTCCTGGCAGCGACACAACTTTTTTTGCACAATTCAAGATTCACGACCCAAGCCTATATAGTTGTACTAATTGTCCTCATATGTAATTCTTATGCTTTTAAACGTATTAAACTTAGCCATACTCCGCTTCAAATGTAAATGATAAATTATTAAAGATCTGCTTAAAAACCTCAGGCATCCTAAAACATGACTATTACAGTATATAATTATAATAGATTTGAGTGGCAAAATCATTATTTCCTAGGAACTCTTAGCCACCAAAAGAAATGGTTTGGCGACTCAAATTTGGATCACGACACGGGGATTGGAAGCCACTGCTCTAGCACAACAAACAGCTGACGAATGGATAATTCCGTACACTCACACACACACACACACACACACACACACACACAGGCACACATACAGGCACACATACACACACACAGAGAGAGAGAGAGAGATAGAGAGAGAAGGAACAGGAAAGAGAAGATAATTATGCTCCATATATTAAACCACCTATCGAAACGGGCATGAGAGATATCATGCATAATGTTTGCCAAATTAGTAGAAAATACTTAGGTTAATATTTGTTGTTGGCATGGTTTGAATGTAAGCTAGGGGAGATAAATCCTATTCATTCCTAATCATAAGATTTAATCCTACCAAACAACATTTGCAGTTATTTCTAAAGTATTGGAATATGTTTTCTACTTCATTAAGCCCTTCGTACATAAAGTATAAATTAAGCGTATATTTTGACAGCCAAACGCAAAAGAATTACTCAGATCTGCGAAACACTCCACTCAGCAAATATAAGCGCAGAAAATAAGACGCATTATTGAGTACGACAATGAAACAGTGAGAATTAGCGAATATTCCACACGAAGGACTACGAAACGCTTGTGGGGCCCTGTGGCAGTATTTTAGCGTATACATGCCCACTAGTTAATTACAAATATATCGCTGTTCACACAGTAGCGTTAATATATCTATATTGGCTGTTTTGCATGTGTGTACTTCTTACATGCCAGTTTCTTCACAATGCATATCTTACTCCTGGTACGTCTGTGTGTGTGTGTGTGTGTGTGTGTGTGTGTGTGTGTGTGTGTGTGTGTGTGTGTGTGTGTGTGTGTGTGTGTGTGTGTGTCTGTGTGTGTGTGTCAATGGTGTCACTAAATCAATGTGGACCACACACACACACACACACATACGCACACGCACACACACACACATACACACTGGTTTTCGCAAACACTCGCACAACGGAGCGTGCGATCACAGAAAGCGACAAAGAGAGTTGGATAGAATACGAGAGAGAGAGAGCAGAGAGAGCAGAGAGAGCAGAGAGGCGCGCAAAGATCGCAGGCAGGATATGATGACAGCTGCCCCAAAAGCGGAATGATGGCTTCCATCACGGGCCAGTGATAGCGCCACTGATGGCTCATCACAACGCAACTAATGCACACACACACACACACACACACACACACACACACACACACACACACACACACATACACACACATACATACACACACATACATACATACACACACCATTGTACGTGAGCACATCGTAAACGATCACACACACACACACACATGCGAACACACACGAACACACACACATACACTCTCAGAATTATACACACACACACGCACAAACGCATACACACAATTCCATTAATGCATAGAAAAACCTGCCAATGTACTTGTGTATATTTGTGATGTATTTAGTCATACTGAGCCGTTGTATATCGATATTATACAGTCAAATGAACTTACGTATGGGATTGCATGCGTATATGTTATGATTTTCAGATGGACACGCGCATGCACGCACAAACACACATATTCATGCATATACGGCATATACTTGTATGCTAAACTTAATTTGGTAGACTAAATAATTTTCTCTTTAATATATTATTCAGTATGTACTCTGGACCGAAGTATATACTGTAGCTCATGTATGTGTGGCGAGTGAACGTCAGTGCAACGCTGTATTTTGCTCTACTAATCTGATTATGCACTGTTTCATCTAGGTAAAATGCGATTTAAAAATATAACAATATAAATTAAAGTATGTATAAGTTATGACTTTATCTCTCAGATATATAAGTTTGTATTTTATTTGCTGCTTGCTCATTTGTGAAGAGTGTGTGAGGTTATATAGGAATAATAAACCAACATTTATCACATTAATTGCTGCATATGTGAAATAAATGTGCAAATATCAATTATGATGTTAATTCAACACACAGGACTTGTTCAGGTAATTGGAAAAAATGGTGGAACTTTGACAGCCTCATAGAAACAGCGTTGAGAAACAAACTCAATGGAAACAGAATGAATGAAATGAACTCAGAATGCACCTGTGTTTAACACAGATGTTTTTAGTGTCCGTGTATCAAACACTCTGAATCATGATGAAATTCCAGATCCACTCCAGACATTCAGCACTCAGTTGAGCTGACATAGCTTCCATCACTACCTACCCCGGAGTAAAAAAACCCTAAAAGATCAGTTCCATATTTTCGGCGTTAACTCGGATAGTCTCCTGATAATCATTTGACATTGAAACTGAAATTGGGACATGGAGGAAATTTTCCATGAACATTGATCGGCACATCGCCAAACAGACAGACATACAGACAGACAGGCAAACACTGACCTCGTCCGCTGCGACCAACAAAACGGAGGTCATTGAACCTTGCCACGCAGTTTTTCAGCGTGGCCGCGTTGTTGCGCAGCTCGGCGCAGCAATTGTCATCATTGCCAGCTAGCACTGTGACAGTCGTGCCATCGACTACGGCGTCGTCGAGCACGACCACACGAAAAGCCATCGGCAGCGTCTTGTTGGACCTCCAGTGAGGCGGTAGCGCCGTGCACAGCACATAGGGCGCTGCCGTGCGCACCAGGTCCCCGAGAGGTTCAATGCCAGAGCAGGAGGGGTCGGTGGGAGGACAGCGACCCGCCGGCGAAGGATCGGCTAGCAGGGAGCGCGTGGACATCGCGGGAGACATCTGCATGCCACACGACATGGCGACCACAACTGGCACACCGCCACACCGCGCGCACGCACACACACACACCGTCGGGTCAACACACACACACACACACACACACACACACACACACATACACACACACACACACACACACATACACACACCAGCGCGCGAACAGCGGTGGCGGTGGTGAATGTGTGCGTGTATGTGTGCGTGTTTGTCGAGTCGGATCAATTGTGACAGCGGTATCGGTCATGTTGGCAGTAGTCACCGTCGTGCGGCAGCCAATCAGAGCGCCGGCAGCGCTTAGTGGGCGGAGCTTAACCGGCCGACAGTGTGGTCAGTGCGAGTTGCAGTTTGCGGTTAGGCAATGGGAAAAGATGGGCAAATGGGACGGGCCGTTGTGTGTGCGGTACGATTGGCTAACCGCAGACCGACCGCAGAGTCAAAATGGGCGGGGCTAGTTACGCACGTGCATCTCAATGCCCAATGAAAGCATAGCAACAGCGTTGGTGATATCCGACAATATGTGTGTTGGGAACAAATGTAATTTTCTAGATAGAAATGAAAAGTAGAACTGATGGGAATTGCAATGGGACAGGATATGCAATGAAACCGGAAAGTCCCGTGCATAAAACATATCGGCAAAGCCGAAGCATTGCCGAGCCGAAGCATTGCCGAGCCGAAGCATTGAAAAACTTCAATGCTTCGGCTCTTCTTCAATAGATAACATTGGTCAACAATTTTGTTATATAAAACAGCTATAGTAATGTAAACTCGTATAGTAAACTTGTTTCGCACTGACTTCATACATGAAGTTAGCTTTTTCTCAATTCTCTAGTTTTATTACAATATACAGATATTTCAAGATCACAAATTTTTTTCATCATCACGTTGACGTTGTAGTTTATCGGTGATAATAATGAATAATATTAATAATATTATTGATAATAATATTATTGATATGCTGTGAAATATGTTATAAAGCTCTTAAACATAACTGGATAATGAAAGAAAACACAAGATAGTATGAATGTATTCAATTTCATAATTTGAAGCACTTCCCAAATAAACAGTGCTGATGGCTTGTATTAAACTGATAAGTAGAGACATTCACTACTATAGGAGGCAAAACTCAATTTCAGTCTAATTAGGCATGAAATTCCGCTTGAAGCTCGTGCGTTTGTGAATTGTCTCAGAACATTAGCATTTAATGTTGCGGCGGTAATCTGTCATCGTGTGTTGTCCCATCTCCCTTGGTAACGCTCTCCCATGGTTTTAGGCTTCAGATGGAACCGCTCGCCTTGCTCGTCACTTAGAGCTCCCAAGTTGTCGGGGAATCTATTAAGATGAATGTACAGGTAAGGCCGGGGACACACTAGGCGTTTTTGTGCCGAGCGTTTTTTTTGCCGAGCGTTCGTTTTGCCGTCGCCGCTCGAGTGGGAACACACTTGGCGTTTATTTTGTCGTCCTCTCAACCGTTCACTCACAGACGTCACTCATTTGACCACAGTGCAGTCAAAGTGCGTGCCAGTGTTGTATATATTGCTACTAGTACTGCGTGTTCCCGATCATTTCAAGTGAACATGGATAGAAAACAGTTGCTTGCATTGTTATTATATCGTCGTCAAGCAAAGAAACGGCGAAAAAACAGGTTAATTTGGGTTCATCCTATTAATCAAAAGAGAGAGAATGTTGGAGCCTTTTACACACTGTTTCCTGACTTGAGAAACGATGAAGATAAATTTTTCAATTACTTCAGAATGTCAATCTCTTCATTCGTCGAACTGCATTATATGTTGGAAAATCACATAAAACGTGAAAATACCAGACTGAGGAACTGCATTCAGCCAGTGGAAATGCTCGCAATACAAATGCTGACAATACAAAGTTAAACCAGAACACACGCTGACACAATGACGCTAACACGATAGAATCAACACTGCAACACGCTATGCCGTCAGCGACAAGCACAAGTGTGTATCAGCGCATTGAGTCACGTGGGCCACCACCCGCGTGGGCGGCAAAAAAAACGTCGACGACATTTTTGCCGTCGTGAAAGTAGTGGCAGTGAGCGGCAACATTGCTGTCGTCGACGACAAAAAAAACGCTCGGCAGGTTTGCCGCTCAATGTGTACGGCGCAATAGCTTCATGCACGCCACTACTGATACGACGGCGACGGCAAAAAAAACGCTCGGCACAAAAACGCCCAATGTGTCCCCGGCCTAAAGGAGTCTGGCATTCGTGCTGTATAGAAGATTTCAAAAAGCTGAAAGCTGACAGCATATTCGCTACAAGGGGTTCATAGTTGCCAGCTTTCTAATTATCGAGAAACTGCCGTCTCGGCCACAAATGAAAGTCATGCAGTCCTCCGCTTGTGATTCATATTTCTGACAAACTTTTTCCCACAAGATTCTGAAAACGTTTCTCGAGTTTCATCAGTAGTCTCCATCATGGACACTGCCCAAATCTCCAGGTGGAAGCAATCTTTTAAAACCTGGAAGTGGGAGGTCAACGGAATGTATAGTGGGTCGGATCGCTGAAGGTATGCTAGGATATAGAATGTTGTGTCTGTTTTTCTTGCCAGTGCTCTTGGGATTGACCAGACAAAACTAGCAATCAGTTGTGTGGTCCGTCGGCTCTCGCCACATCATCGAAATTTCGAAAGGAATCCCCGCATCGCGTTTAAATTTGACCCAGTCACGCAGGATTTCCTCGCAGACATGACACACACTACGACTCATGCACTAATTCATTATCCTGATGGCCAAGAACATGCCAAAGTATGCTTTATAAACACGCTTCACAAACGATGTTATATCACGCATTTGACGAATAACAGGTAAACATTCCTAAATTTAGCAGGCGTCTGACCTGTTATCACATTGATGTCTCCTTGTAGCAATGAAACAGAAACACAACCACTTTTATATATCTGTTAATAACTTAACCATATCACCATAGCACTTGCCGGTTTGCTAGTATAAGCATCACAGATAAAGTGTAAATTTAACCACAATGGAAAAACAATACCGTTTTTCACTGAATAAAAACATTTGCTGAAACACATTGCATCCGGTCCATCTGGTCCAACGCTGATACGATGCGATGAACACCGGCCGAGCGATGACTCACCGACCGTGAGTGAATCTGACAATGGCGTATCTAGAAACTGAAATATGTGAGTGACCAGCTATAAGCAGAAGCTATAAGCTACATTTATTACCTCTATGTTATATCCCAGCCTCATTACAGGTATACAGAGCCTAAACTAACCAAGTCTAGCCTAACCTAACCCACCTAACCCAACCTAACATTACCTAACCTAACCTAACCAAAGCTACCCTACCATAAACTTCACATAGCTGATATAAATTGTCAAAGATAATCATTCACATAACTCAGTCTCTAGATACGCCACTGTCAGATTCACTCACGACCTGTAGCATCGTGGCATAGATAACAGTAGGTCTACTGTTATCTATGATCGTGGCTATCGCTCGGTGTTCATCGCATCGCAGTAAGAGTTGGATCAGTTGGTACGTTGGCGTAAATGGTCGTAGCCCCGGTAATATAAGCATTATATCACCCTGTAGCGACAAGGAGTGACAAATCCACGTTAAATACATAATTAGAGAGTAAAGTTTGTTAAAATGCGATGTTTAAGCTCAAGGGCATGCTAGAAAACGGAACATGCATCGCAAAAATAATATATTATTATGCTGAAAAATAGCAAGTTTGATAGTATAAACAACAGCATGCTGCTTATTATTAATACTATTGCAGCTGATATTTCAAATTGTTTTTTATTTTAAATACTAGATATTTAGATATAAATACTAGATAGATTTTATACCAAGGTGTGAGTCAGATATATTATCGAAATAGATCGCACTTATGTCAACATTATTCACACAAAAACAGCTTTAGTCATTGTTAGATGGTATGCAATAGTTTGGACCCGACCAGGAGTGGCAATGCGGAAGGAACAACAGTGACAACGAGACACGTAGAGGTCGGTGTTGAAAAAAAAACACCTGGGAACGGGATAGTTTGGGCTCGGTTGATTTTTTAAATAAAAAAATCACTACCAAGAACATGATTCAATTCTATCATTGAATCACAGTTTTAGCAAAATATACAAAATATTTGTGCATTACCTACATTCTTGTTGCCAAAAAAGACGCATCTTTGCAGAACGAGGTTTCACCACCGGAACCACTGCAAGCAGTGTTTTTCAACGTGGGCTATATGGCCCCTTTGGACCAAAGGACTGAATTAAAAAATGGGAAGCACCATGCATCGCGACGATCCATGTGTGCATGGGGCCACAATGACTGCTAGGGGAACTAAACACTGTTTCTGGGGGCCACAAGGACTCACACTGTGTTGAAGGCGACTATGGTGAGAAAAAGGTTGAGAAACACTGCACTGGAAGGACAAATATTCAAGTCATACATACTGATCAATAAGTAATCGTTAGGGGGACCTTTTGTTGCAAATTTAACCTTTTCATAATAGACTATATTCCTCATGAGAAGCCCAAGCACATTTGATTGATCTGAGGTGAATATTAAAGAAGTTATAAATGCATCTTTTTGTTTTTAGCGGAACTTTTTCATTTTAAGAGCAACTATGTGGATTTAGGACAATTATTGAATTTTTAGAACTATTCTACACTATCAGGAAAAATGTTCAGTTGTAAAGTTGTATTTACAATTGCAATACAGCATATGTTCGTGTATTGTCAACATAAACTGCATAATCCTGTATCTGGAAGGCGTGTGAACATTGTCCGTGTATGGTGCTATTCATCGTGCGTGTGCATAACACCACATACGGACACATATAGACACAATGTAGACAATGAAATATAGACATAACACTTCTATAGGCAGGTGCATTTGTGCAATAAAATTAAACTTTAGTGTTAATGTTTTTCGATCAACCTTAGAGCAATTTGTAAGATCAAGAGTAATTGACTATAATTACCACATAAGGATATGATATTATATCTGCAAAATCCATTTAAACCTTTGAACATTTAAGAAAATTAACATCGAGTGAGTCTGTCAAATTATATTGTATATTTCAATGTTATCATCAGGCATCAGAGCGACACACTCGACGGACTAGACAAGCATGTGAAACACAATCTTAACGCAACCGCGAATGCTCAAAATGCATAATCAATGTCATCAACATCATCAATCAAATCCATGTAATGTTTGTTATGTGTAAAGTGTAATGTTAAGGAGTGATTTCAGGGTTTAAATTATATTAATATATTATTTAAAATCGGTGATATTTAGCGAACCATTGAGTTCAACTTATTAGCGCAACTATTTGCGATTTTTAGCGCATCTAAACCCTTGTCGCCAGTGAGGTGACAGTTGAGGCTCATGAAGCATGCAATCCTAGCACAACCGCGAATGCTCAAAAAGTTTTTTAGTAATAGTTATAGAATGTAAAATGTATGTTTTTCATAATTTAGTGATTTTCACTGCTTTTTATGGGTTTTAGTGACGTTTCTGCAAAATTTTAAATGCAACTTTTAGGATTTTTAGCACAACTTTTCTTGATTTTTGGCGCATCAAAAGATCACCAAAGTAATCATTGTAGTGAGTAAAAGAAAGACAACAGGGATATCGGCTGATTTCCCTTGCCAGCATCGTAATTCATCTGATTATGACAGCTAATACGGCGCAACAATGACAAGACCCACATGTGTGATATATGGTCCGGTGAACGCAGGAAAACATCGGTGAAAAACGTCCCGAAATCAAGAGTCGACAGATCTCACGCCGACTGATCACGTCAATGGCATGAAGAGAATATATTGAGTGATCGCATGAGTTATGATGTGTGTGATTGGTTGTGAGGTTAGTTAAAAAGACATCCGATCAAGAAATGGAAAAAGTGTGTTATTTGCCCATATTTAGACGATTCCCTGAAACCCTTATCAATATGCAATTTACCTTGGCAAGCTAAGGTAAGCAACATACTAACAACATACTAACAGCATACTAACAACATAATAACAACATACTCGTATCTGTGATTACTGAAACAAAACGTAGAATCTTCGCTTTCACATATTTAATTCATATGATTACCAATTTTTAAAACCATAAATGCATGACACGTAAATGAATGGTGACTATCAGCAACTTTTGCGATCATTACCTACTTGGTAAGCTTGATTGCTAATGAGCCTTGATGATAACTGCATGGATGTACCAGAGACCCAACAGAGGGGATTGTTTGAGAGCCCGTTCACGTTGAAATGTAGCAGAGCGAGGAATTTGAGCGTTGCTAGAGACTTCATGTGCAAGATCGCCTTCAGTAAAGACGAAACGCTAAATAACTGAGGAAAATCCATTCATTTACTCTAGCGAGAAAACCTCACTGGAAATGTCGATAATTCAGTCAGAGACCCGAGAAAACTCCAGAAAATATTCTGAAATTTTACGAATATGAATGAATCATTTCCTGTGTGAGACCAGATCAACCAGACTAGATACGGCTCCCATGATATTCATCATTATCATTCCACAGGGTATGACATGAGGAATGAGCAATAATCAAGTAATCTACTGGAGACAATTGGCAAAATTTATGAAGCTTGCATCCAACTCATTCAAACAATACTTACACCTAGTCACTAATGTTTAACAAAACTAAGAGTATAGCTTGCAGACGACTTCAGCTATGGTCTATGGTAAAGTGCTGAAAATCAGTCACTTGTTTAGTCCTTCTATCAGCGGTGGATGTGGTTCACCTTACACCTCCACTTCCGTTCTTCACACCGCTCATCGAGTACTCGACCAAACAATGCAATGGTGGGGAACACCGGATATCATAAACGGATGCCGACGAATTTTTAAGATTCATGGAACCCTCAGCAGGGAAGTAGTGTGCGACGACTCGATGAACTTTGTCAGAAATGGCTGCGTATAACATCAGCCTTTCACTTGTGTCTTTCTGGTTAACCGTGGCTCATTATAGGAAGGAGACTTCAAAGAGAAGAGTGGTCCTCAAATCACTCTTGATGCATCGCACAGTCGGATGAAAATCGGTGATTCCGCACAGATGATGGTGGCACGGTGAGGTCGTACGACCACAACCTAGAAGCTTAATGCAATGTGAATCAACCCAATGCTATTCTGGACTGGACCATTGTTTCAACCCTAGCTGAATTAGACCCTCAATAACGTTTCCATAACTCAATAATCTTTTAAAATGTCGAGTCATTGTCTTCACTTCTCTAGGAATTAGGGGACTGATACAATACTCACATGAACTCTATAAATAATTGACTCTTGGTCTCCAATACAAGGGATTTTTGTCTGAACCACAGCAATGAAAAATGACCTGTTGGGCCAGCTTAATCACAACTAAGCAAATATTATTCAAAACTGCAGGACACACAAAACGGAGTGAGTATATTGATGTCACACGGGACAATGCCACAGAAAACGAGCGTAAATATACAAGGGCAAAGTCACATAGCAAACATGTCAGCTAAAGCAGTCCCCAAAAGGAGGACACATACACGAACACAGCACAGGAACAGTCAAGAAGAATCGATATATTAAGTATAGGACCATACATCACTAAATGGGCACAGGCACATATAAAACATTTCCAAATACGACACACTGACACCTCAAATTAAATCTTCATGTTTACGTTGCCGAAATAGTGGAGCCGTAAACAGTGGTATTTAAACGTCTCAGCGTATTTCAGAAGTATTTCGCAACATGTAAATATAGGTACTTCAATTCCTAGAGCACACATTGAAACACTATCCATCAAGCAATTAAAGGTAAATATCAAATTATTAGGCAATCACCAAATACAATAAAATAAGCAAAGTGACGGCAAGCACAGAAACACAAACTAGAATTAAGTCAGCCATAATACTTGCAAACTAATGACAAATATTAGAGTCATTGAATGACCATGGCGAGAATATTTCCTATATATTATGACGGATAAAAACGAACAAATATGCGAACAAATAAAATACAACTATATTAAAATTAAACATGAAAAATATATCAAAATTACATATGAAGTTTTATAACTTAACATTTCATAGGCAAATAAAAAACTGGCACACATTAATAAAACTCAGATACAAATAAATCACAAACTTCACACACATTTAAAGACAGTCATTCATAAACTTACACACTGACACACACACACACACACACACACACACATAAAAGCTATTTTAACATACAATGCAGGATACACCGCCATACAAAATAAAATATATGCATTTATAAAAAAATCGTAGAGAATCAGAAGAAAAAATTCGGTACACATTTCGGTAAATATTTCGTTAATCGTTTTCTATTTTTCCATATACATCGTTAATTATTTTCGGTAAATAAACTTTTCTCACAATAGCAAGTGCCAGTATGCGCGGTATAAATGCAGCTGAGCGTATGAGATTTCAAGTATGCAGAACATACACACACCACTATGTGTGTTAATCTGAGAGTATGAAAATGTCAACGTGTACGCACATGCATACGCGCGTGTGTGTGTGTGTGTGCACTTGCTCAATTGTTATATCCCAATATGTGCAAACAATGAAATATGCTTTTCAAAAACGTATTTTTATTTTAATTATAGAAAAACTTGTTTTGTCGCAAAAAATCCACAACAAACACGCGCATACTTTCCAACATATTAGCTGTATAATCACACATTTTCGTGATAACACATTATTATCCAGCTAAAATACGCAAAAATGCCGTACATTACTCTATCGCTAGACAAAACCGTAAGCCAAGCAATATACACGTGTGCATGTATGTGGTTGTGTGTATGTGTGTGAGTGTATGTGTGTGAGTGTATGTGTGTGAGTGCATGTATATGTGTACGTGTGTGTAAGTATAAGTGTGTAAGTATATGTGTATATGTATATATATACATATATATGTGTGTAAATATGTATATGCGTATGTGTATGTGTATATAAGTATGTGTGTATGTCTGTGTGTGTATGTGTGTATATGTGTATTTGTGCGCAAATGTATGTGTGTATGTGTGTGTGTGTGTGTTTGCAGATGTGTATGTCTGTGTGTGTTTGTGTGTGTATCGAGAGGTACAAACCGGCCGTATCACCTGCCACAGCCTTCGCTACCGCCGGCGCGTGCGTCAAGAAACAGCGCAGCACACACCACACTGAAGCCGAGCACGACAGCCAGCACACGAGGCAGTCTGGCACCACACACTGGTGCACGCTGCAACTCTCGCGGCAACACCTGCCATCATACACACAAACACACACACAAGCACACACACACACAAACACACACAAGCACACACACACACACAAACACACATATACTGTAAAACCTCTATTATAACCTCATGTCGTTCTATTTTCCAAACATTCCGCCGTAGTGCCGTTCAATTAGAGGGTGCCGCTCTATTTTTCCACTAGCTGGTCAAAATTTTGAGAATATACGGTATATTTTATGTATGAAAACATAACCAAGTAACGTATTCATATATATTTAACAAAAAGCACAGCTAAAGGTTGATAACTGGTATATAATCACAAATCTATAATAATAAAGCTCAACGTACGTGTGTGAGTGTGTGTGCAGAACGGCACATTGGTGTATATATATTGGTGTGTGTGTCTGTGTGTCGATATGCCATGACTCACGTGCATTGCAGCGAGCGTTTGCAAATGCCCAGTGGCGTGCAGAGTGCGTAGTTAAACAGAGTGTTTAATTAAGTACATCGTCGTGCATGTGCGTGTTCCACAGGCGTTTTTCAAGTGTATATGTGTAGCTTACCAATATTGTAATTGTAATTATCATATATTTTTCTACTGGTGTTTGTTTTTACCTTTATTCTACACACTGCGCCATTCAGTTGGGCGATTGCTAGAAACGCCCATGCGAGATTGCCACCTCAGGCCAACGCCACCTAGATACAGGCCCTTTCACGAAAGTATGACGTCATCGTCACGTCACACTGTGCGGAGAAGTTTTTCAACTGTCAGCATGGCAGTTGCACGTTAGCGAGCGCACGTGGTTAGTGTTCTCGCGTGTTTAGTGTTTTATCGCGTGCTATTCTTGGCGATAATTGACGTATTTAGTGAGTTTCACTTCAGTGCGGTTTAGAGTGAAGTGCGAATTTGTCAGATTTCGTGTCAAGTGTGATTTGCGCATCCATTTTGTGTTCATCACTCGGATGATTCTGCATATCATCATCCTGGACATTTTGCTGCGGTCAGAGTTTTCGGTTAAGTGGATATATTCAGTAAAATATGTACATCTCTTCGTATGTAAGTAGTTTTGTATTAATTAAATGCTAATGTTAAATAATGTATCACTATATTGATATTAACGTCAACTGATGTTTGCACAGTTTAGTGTTTGGGTATCGATTTTCGTCTAGCTGGATAACATTTGGATGACGTTTTTGTAATGCTTATATTATAGGTTTCACTTAATTCACTTGCGGTACGGTTATATCATTGTAGTGAGATTCGTTTCAGTATGTGTGGACTTAAGCGTCTTGTATTTGCTGGCTTGGAATTATCCCTAGTGTTCGCAAGGTGCTGACGAGGATTGTAGATATCACGTGGCGGATATCGAGGGTCTAGGCTAAATGTGTAAGGACTCAGCAATAATTGGCTCAACAAAAAGGATTCACTCAAATCCTTTGTATTCCCGCATTTTTCTGATTTTTCTAAGTCATTGTCTGCTTCATTCGACACTGTTGAGAAGTTGTATACGTTGGAGGCTGGTTCACTGTTGAAGTATTCTTACGGTTTGTCGCTCAAAGCTGTTCGTCCGTCCAACATCGAAAGACAGAATGTTAAGCTTGTGCTCAATGTTATGAGTGATTATGTAGTGCAGGCTCTGAGATCATTGGGTGTTTCGAATAATCTTTATTGCGCTGAAGACACTGCACACTTTATTCAGATAATTTTGCGTTGGTGGACAATTTGCAATGTGAAGACACCATTTAAAGGCTCGAGGTTGAGAAATGTTTACGCTCATCCGTTGACTGGTTCACCTGCTGATGCTAGGCATATTTTTTTGGAGCATTTTCTGAAATGGTTGGATGAGTGGAGGTTAGGGAGCAATATGGTCGGCTTGACTAAAGAGACGTTTATGGCTGTGTATCACACAACGCATGCACTTTGTGAAATCATGCAGTATTGTGTAAATGAGTTAGGTTTGTCATACATTTTGCCAGGAAAGTTTCAGACGGATTGTTTGGAGGAGCGGTTTGGTCAGTACAGGAGGTTGTCAGGTTGCACTTATAATATTTCCAACCGTCAATTATTCGAATGTGAAAAAAAAAATCAGAGTAAGATCATTGATTGATTTAAAATTGCCCGTGCTCAAAGGTATTATCACACTTAAAGATGTTACATGCTCACCAGAATACCATCCCGATAGATTAAGACAGGCAGCCGAAGGTTTTATTATTTATATTTGTAGTGCAGATATCGAAAATTGTTATAAATATCTCCCTGTCATTGTTTATGTAGCCGGCTATTGCTCCTATTCTATTTCAAAAAAACAACAGTGTGATTCATGCAAAACTATCTTAACTACAAAAAATGAACCAATATCACCAGAACGTTTTTCCTATGTTAAAGGTATAGATAGAGGATGTTTATTTTATCCAAGTGATACCGTTGTTAATATTGTCATGTTTTCTTATTTAACTGTTAAAAAATGTTTTGAGTTTAGGGAGTTTTCGACTGTAGGTAGGCAAAGGGAAATTGCTCTTTTTCACATTTTGCAACAGCTCAATGACCACGGAATAATTTTTAATACCTCGCATTGTGTTAACAACCATAGCTTAGATTCAGTTGTAGAGAAAATTGTGTGGGCGAGTGTGAACGTTCTTCTTAATAATTATTGTTCCGATCAAAATTCATGTATTTGTGCCAAAAATTTGAAACGAAAACTGTCTACCTTGTCGCGTGTGTAATCGTTGTATGTGTGTGATTTGCCTGTGTGGTTTTATGATATATTCAATTGTTAAGCTTACAATTGATTTTAACTGTGCAGAAGTGTATTAAGTATGATAAAGTGTGTATTATTGAAAACCAGAGCGATGATAGGTTTCCTGCACTAGAAAAACTGAGTGATTGCGGTGTTATGCTTGTTTACTTGTACTGTTCTAAACATCGTAATTTACAATTAATTGCTGGAAAATTTTGTGCACCTCTGTAAATGTTCTTCTGAACAATAGTTGTTGTGACAGAAATTTATCTACGATTAATTAGAGAAATTGAAGCGAAAACGTTCCGCATTGTATCGTGTATGGTCGTTGCATGTTTGTTTTTTTACTGTTTTATGCCTGTGTGGGCTTATAATATATTCAGTTATTATATTTGCAATTGTATTTGAAGCTTCTTATGTTGGTAACATGATTTTCAAACTTAATTGAGCCGGAATGCAAGTCAAACACCCGCACTAAGCGCAATTTCTAATAACAACGCATATCGCCCGTACGAGTGAAGCCACCGCAATCGATGACGTCATACTTTCGTGAAAGGGCCTGTATCTAGGTGGCGTTGCTCAGGCACACACACACTCACATACACACTGACATACATGCACACACACACACACATACACACTGACATAGATGCACACACACACATACAGGTACACGTACACACACACACACATACATACACAGTGTACAGAACGGCACACTGATGTATATATTGGTGTGTGTGTCTGTGTGTCGATATACCATGACTCACGTGCATTGCAGCGAGCGTTTGCAAATGCACAGTGGCGTGCAGAGTGCGTAGTAAAACGGAGTGTTTAATTAAGTACATCGTCGTGCATGTGCGTGTTCCAGAAGCCTTTTTCAAGTGTATATGTGTAGCTTACCAATATTGTAATTGTAATTATCATATATTTTTATATTGGTGTTTGTTTTTTACCTTTATTCTACACACTTTTGTCATTCAGTTGAGCGATTGCTAGAAACTTCCCTGCCAGATTGCCACCACATCTTTTCTGCGAACTGTTCTTGCATAATTTTGCAATTCTTCCCAGGAATTACATGCCGAAGACACAGTGCCCACAACATGCCATAGGCCGTTTAAGCGCCTCGGTGGTAATTCGATTACTGTGCATTATACCATTTGCAATTTGATTTGAAAAAAGTGAAAATAGATTTGAGAGAAGTGAATATAGATTTGATCAAGGTGAGAAAAAAAGATTACTAATACTTATAATTATAATTCTTAGTGCTTATACTTCTACTACTGCAGTTGATGTTACTACTATTTCAAATGATATTAATATTACCGCTTTTATTACTATTTATCATCAATTCTTATGCTCGACTATTGACCTTACTATTCTTACTCTTACTACCTATCATCACTATTACTCCTGTATATATTATACTCAGTTTCACTACTACCTACTCCTATTATCCACTATTAGCGACCGATTGTTATGCCTTCTGCATTTACTCTTTTCTAGCGCTGTATTTGTTTCGGCTCCGACTGTGTGTTTCTTAGCGAGTGTTGCGAAACACGGTCAGAGTTGTCCACTTGTATCGCACAAACACATGGTTGATCTCTCCACATTGGCATAACAGTCGTCACATATCGCAGTCGTGTGTGCTATGTCCAGTGTTCATTTGTGCGATTGAGAGTGTGATTGATAGCAGCCCGCCTCCGTTTGGAAGGAGTTAACAGTCAACTGAGTCGTGTGGCTTCATTTCTCTATTTGTGCAGCCTGTTTGCCGCAACATTTGTTCGTGCGCGCACCTCCACTGCTCAGTCTGACTATGTTGATCCACTCTTCACTAGCTGGGTTGTCCATCGCGTTGCTCGCCTCTCACACTCACACTTTGTTTGCAGCAATGTTGGTTTTACCAAGCGCGACAGTCCACCTCCCTGTCAAGGCGGTGATTATGCTTTCACAAAACAAATTACTCATTTTATGGTCACGCTGTAGTCCAGCGGCAAATACGCACGAGTTGTGTGCCATAGGTCCAGGGTACGACTCCCTGGCTAGGAGAACCGATTGGAACTTTTTCTCATAGGCACAGCCCTATTTCCGCATGGTGAGCTCTATTGCACGCGGCCGTGTATTTACTGTGCTGGTCTTGACTGCGAGATAACTCGTTGCGGCGGCTGAAACTGCCCTGTTACAGCCCAGGTTAATTTGGTTTTGCGCGGTGAGACAAAACCTCCCTGGCTCGCTTCCCCACATCCCTTTTCCGTATGGTGGGTTTCGTGGCGTGCAGCCGTGCAGTTTTCTGTACTGGATGTTACTGCGAAAATACGGTATGGCGACTGGACCCACTGTGTTCAAGCCTTGGCAGATGGGTTTTGCCCGGTAAGACATAGATTAGGAACAATTAGGAAAGGTTGACTCCGTGAGTACGTCTTACAGTTATATTCCCTAGCTTGGGTTTCCACATTATTGTTTCTCATAGAAACACCCCTTTTCCGTATGGTGGGTTTCGTTGCGCACAGCCGTGCAGCTTTCTGTTCTGGATGTTACTGCGAAAACCCGTTGCGGAGGCTGGACCTGCAGTGTTCCAGCCGGGGCCGTTAGGTTTTGTACAACCATGGGCACATGCTGATCATGCTTACCGCCCTGGCAGTAGTGTAAATGCTTAATTATGCGTTTGCGCCTGCGCATGTGTGAGCTTACGTTGCTGCATTTCACGTGGATTAGGCCTCCAGGGGAACCACGTAAAAAAACGCGTCGAATGTTGATACCTCCTGGGTGACGTGGAAAGTCAACATCTTACAACACTTGATGCTACTCGCAGACAACGCCTATTGCTTCAGCATCTATCGCTATTCACCGCTTGCTGTGGTGTTGCAACATCCTTGCGACACCATTTGTTTGCATTGGCCTTGACGTTTGCTTCAAGTGCATTATCATCATATTTGCATTGCTATCCCAGACAAAACTCAAGGCGACCGCATCACTTACAATACTACAAACGAAGCTACGAGACGCACGTAGTGCGGATCTACTAGCGACCATAACCGCACGAAGTGCGGAACTTGTCGCTAGTTCATTAATAAAAACCTAGTGACACATCGCTATTGTAGCTGTCAAAGTTGCGTTTAATTAACACCCACGCACACATACACATACACACACACATATATATATATATATATATATATATATATATATATATATATATATATATATATATATATATATATATATATATATATATATATATATATATATATATATATATACATATTTCTCAACAAAGTTTTATAAAAAAGAGTAAAACTAGGCGGTGCACCAGCTCATCCGTCACGCCGCCGGATCAATTCTGTTGATTGCCGCAACCCACGCCTGTCGGACCGACATGTTGGGACTTGGCGCAATCCTCGATCAGTTGTGGCACATGCGTACGACGCAGCGCACCTCCACGGCGAGCGGTTCACTGGGCTGGTTTTCAGGATGGAGTAGACAGGCCAGTGGTGTCTCCGGGCGACGTGCAGCATGTCTGAAAAGACCGAGTCGTCGGCGGTGCAGCAGTTCACTGGCGGGTCGGCACTGTGACACTCTGTATAGATCGGCATTTGATATCACGTTTGGGTAACGGTAGCCCCAGACATACCGGAGCAAAACTCGGTGACCACTGTCGATTTCATCTGTCACGGTGTCAGTCAGTGACCACGACTCTCCGCCCTAAAACAACACACTCTACACACAGGCCTGAAACAACTGCAAATGGCGGACACCACTGCGCTACTACTGCACACGACGTTGAGACGACGTGCCGCGGTTCAGGCCAGTCGCCGTCTACATCGGTATGCAGCACGGGAACTGGGCAAATTAGAGCCATGGTATTTCAAATAGGTGCAGGTCTTCAAGGGAACCCCAGAGCGCACTCGCACGGCAACATCACCGACTTCTCCTACCACTATGAGCTCGCACAACTAGCAGGTTCAATTGCAGCCCAACACGGCCGGCCACTTCCTCCGACCTGCTTAGTTGTGACTGGGTGCAGGTAGTGTTGTCAGCGAGTAGGGCCACACCATCGGCGTATGCTGGAGCAGGAAGTTTCACGGCTGGTCTACGACTGAACAGTCGGCGCCGCACGGTATATGCATCCGTGTCCCTCAGACTGCACCGCAGAATGTATTGCATACAAATAATGAACAAGCATGGGACACAAGGTGTCGCCCTGCAACACGCCAGTCTGGGTCGCGAACATGTCGGTGTCTCCATCACACGTATACACATACATCTACATATATATGTACACAAGATAGCTAGTACACGTTTGCCGCTGCAAATTCACTGAACACAGGTGATACGCTTAGCTAATTATGACTAATACTATTAATAAACACACACAAACCAGCACTCACACACCTGTGCATACAAACACACACCCACACAATTGATAAGCTCAAATAACATATGCATAAATATGAACATATATGCATACACACATATATACATATAGGGTAATTCCACGTCAGTTCAACCAGAAAACGGTCGATTTTCCGGACCCGACTCAGATTTTGTTCTTTTTTGGTAGGCTTATAGAACTCACTGAGTTGAGTAAAAATATAGAATTTTAGTATTCTAGGTCGCACCGTTTCCGAGATATGACACCGTAAAGTTTGACCTCGATGGTCTTTTCAGCTAAAATTGCCGTCGGTCAGCAGTTGATATCTCAGCTGTTTGACAACCTAGAGACATCATTCGAACATCATTTTAAAGCTGTTGAATAGCTCTACAGCATAGCTGAAGTTATTTTGTCTCTGCAAGGTCAAATGATAAAATTCATCTAAATAAGTCATCTATACTCCGATTTTTTTGTTAAGCATGTATATTGTAGGTATATATATAACCTTTAATGATCAACAAGTTTCATATTGGGTTTCAACATGGTTAAAGCAGAGCACGCAGTTCAATACACCCACTAGACCAGTTTTTTTAATCGGGTGACTTATATTTCAGAGAAAGTATTGTTATTTTTTATAAATAGGTCACCTCTTTTGTGGTTTAATTAATCATAAACAAAAATTTCACGGATTACTGTGAGAAACAAGTAAAGCAAAACAAATGCATTTAAATGTATTTCAGATCAAAACACGCAAATTTCTCGAACACACAGATTACATGTAGATACACGCGGGCACCACACCTTGAAGATTGGATTTTCCAAGTTCGCAGACTTACGACCAAAAGAGTGTGTGCAGCCTGGTGCCAGTGGTACACATGCAGTTTGTGTTTCCACTGCTCACCAAAATGTTAAATTAATGATGACAGCCATAACCCCAATGAAAACTATATCGCCAGGCATGAGAGATCCCAATGAAGCGGGCCCTTCGGTCAATGCAGAAGATGAGCCGCACACTGATTACATCTGACAATATCGTCATTGTTTCGTGATTACAAAAAATTCTATATTTTTTTGCCTTTTGGTTACCTCTATTCTGAATCCCTCAAACTATTTGTTCCTCCCACCACTCCTCCTCCCCAAGTATATATCCGACTCTCTCTCCCTGATCTATGATAAGATCTTCCCTTTGCGCTTACATCAATTTCGCTCTATAACTCCTCCTCCTCCCTGGTGGTCGTCCGATCTATCCCGCTTGCGTTCAGAATGCACAGCCCGTGCGCGTTCTTGGCGGCGCTTTCGCTCTTCTTCATCATGGTTCTCTTTCTGTAGTGCCCGCAAATCTTTTTTCTCTGTGGTTGCTTTGTCAAAATCTAATTTTTTATCGTTCACAATAACGCCAACTCCAATCATCTCCCTCACGATGGATGACTCTGAAATCTATTTCTGGTCGCTCTTCTAAGTCATTTTGCTCAATATCTGCCAGTGAATTCGCCTCATTTTTATCTTGTAAAATTGCATCCTTGCAATTCAAATTACCCACTAGCACTTTTCCTCTCCAATTTCCTCCTTGCCTTAGCACTGTTTCCTCTTTTTCCTCGATTGCTCCGTCTATGTATGTGTGTATGTGTATATGTTTATATATATATATATATATATATATATATATATATAGCCTGTTGGAGGCTCAATACATTGAATTGAATTGTCTATCACAGCACGTATTCTTACCAAACTTCAGAGGTCTAAATGTCCCACTGACCCCATAAAATTTTCTGCTCTCTCTGATGCTATTATACTCCTTACTCCACTTTTCACATATATGGTTAACTCTTCTTTCCATAACGGTTCATTCTTAGCTTCCAAACATGCCACTATACGGCCGATTCTCAAAAAATCAAATCTTGATCCCACTCTTCCATGCAACTATCGTCCAATTTCTATTCTATCTCTGTCCTCCAAGATTCTAAAATCTGCCATCCTTGTTCAATTACGGCCTTGTTCATCCTTGTTCCTCTTCCCTGTTCTCGATCCTTGCCAATCTGGTTTTGTATCTCAGCACTCTACCGAAACACTTCTTCTCTGCCTCGCCAATGATCTATTCTCTAATTTTTCATTTGGAAATTCCGTGCTTCTGATTTCCTTAAATTTTTCTGCTGCCTTCGATCTAGTCGACCACGAAATCTTATGCTGCGATCTTGCTCATCTAGGCCTCACATCTACTGCCATTTCTCTTCTTACCTCATATCTAAATGATCGTTCCTATGCTGTTCGCAGTAATGCGGCTTTATCGTGCGACTTCCCTCTCACCTCTGGGGTTCCACAAGGCTCACTTCTTGGTCCTTTACTTTTCAACTTATACGTATCATCCCTTTGTCCTATTCTCCGCAGCTATCCAGTATCATTTCACGTATACCCCGGCGACATACAAATATATTTTCCTCTTTCTCCTCATTCTTCAAATTTGGTCATGTTGCTCACCCAGATTTATTCTTGGGCTGCTTCACGTAAACTTGTTCTCAACCCTGACAAAACAGAATATCTAGTCTTTCACCCTCCTCGAATTTCTCCTCAATATATCAACCTTCCGCTAGACAATCAAATTCGCAATTTGGGTGTCTTGTTCGATCCTAACCTTTGTTTCTCGACTAATTTTTCTCAGCTTACCCGCTTGTGCCGCATTTTTCTCCGACAATTTTACCCTATTCGTTCGTCGATTGATGTCTCATCCGCTAGTTTTCTGGTAAGCTCCTATATCTTTTCTAAGACCGACTATTGCAGCTCGCTCTTCTTCCACCTTCCCTTGAAATCTATCCGCTAACTCCGAGCAGTGATCAACCTTGCTTGTCGGTTTGTACTGAGGCTTCCTCCGCGAACCCCCACTTCGGTGCATATCCGGCAGCTCGGTTGGTTACCTGCTCTTTCTCATATCCGCTATAAGGTATGTTGTCTGGTTTTCAAGCTTATCCACTCTCCCTCTTCTCCTTCATGTATCCGTTCCCTATTGACTCTCAATAATCGGAGTTCTTGTCGCATTCCTGTGCCATTAGTCTGTCCTCCTGCTCTTGATCAATCCTCTTGGTCATCCAAATCTTTATATTTCTCTGCTCCTCGTATCTATAACTCGCTTCCATCTTACCTCCACCACAAGTCTTCATTCCGATCCTTTTCTGCTGATCTTCATGAATATCTGCTCATTCGTTCTCTTGATGATATCTCTTGAGTTCTCTTGAATGTATGATTTGTCTTTGGTTATATGTGTGTTGTTCGTGCTGATCGTCCTGTGTTGTACCCTAGTTGTTCTTGCTTGAGATTTGTCTTTATAATCATTGTGAATTATCTGCTTTCGTTGCTGCGTCCCGTTTTTGCATCTCTTGCATTCGTCGTTGTCTTGCATTCGTCGTTATATGGTCAGGCTTCGCCCTGATACTGGTAACCGTGTAATTCCAGTACAACCAGATTCGTGGTCGAGTCGTCGGCGACTAAACCGGCTCCCTCACTGTTCTGCAGTGAGGAGGGTGGCTAGACACCCGACAGGAAAAAAAACAAAACCTGTTTCAAGGGCGGATGAGCTATCTGATAGCCAACGGCCATCTAGTATGTTCCAGTTTGCAAACTTGTTTTCATTTTTCTATTTGTGCCTACTCCCTGCTCGCTGTGATGTTCCTGTCGGTTGTGTCTTTTTCGCGCCTGTGTATAAATATGTGCGCTATATTAAATATATGTTGTTGTTGTTTGACACTTTTGCAATGTAATCCACCTCAAGAAACGTGTTTTTTCAAAAAATTCCCAAGCTGTCCTGGTGTTCAGAAATTAAAACAAATTCTTATTGCAGTTTTTGATAGAAAAAGCGAGTGATGAGGTGGAATTTAAGCAGTGGACATCGACAGACAGATCAACTCTTCAAACACAAAAACTGTCTACCGATGTCATCATCACCAGTTTCTGCGACAAACCCCGATTACTCCTCAGGCACGATTCATTGGGATCTCTCATGCCTGGCGATATAGTTTTCATTAATTGGGGTTATGGCTGTCATCATTAATTTAACATTTTGGTGAGCAGTGGAAACACAAACTGCATGTGTACCACTGGCACCAGGCTGCACACACTCTTTTGGTCGTAAGTCTGCGAACTTGGAAAATCCAATCTTCAAGGTGTGGTGCCCGCGTGTATCTACATGTAATCTGTGTGTTCGAGAAATTTGCGTGTTTTGATCTGAAATACATTTAAATGCATTTGTTTTGCTTTACTTGTTTCTCACAGTAATCCGTGAAATTTTTGTTTAAGATTAATTAAACCACAAAAGAGGTGACCTATTTTTAAAAAAACAATACTTTCTCTGAAATATAGGTCACCCGATTAAAAAACTAGTATAGAGGGTGTATTGAACTGCGTGCTCTGCCTTAACCATGTTGAAACCCAACATGAAACTTGTTGTACATTACAGCTTATATATATACCTACAATATACATGCTTAACAAAAAAATCGCAGTATACTATTTTTTTCTGCGAGGTCAAAGGTCACATTTAGATGACTTTTATTATTTGACCATAAAGAGACAAAATTACTTAAGCTATGCTGTAGAGCTATTCAACAGCTCTGAAATGGTGTTCGAATGGTGTCTCTAGGTGGTCAAACAGCTGAGATATCAACTGCTGACCGACGGCAATTTTAGCTGAAAAGACCATCGAGGTCAAACTTTACGGTGTCATATCTCGGAAACGGTGCGACCTAGAATACTAAAATTCTATATTTTTACTCAACTCAGTGAGTTCTATAAGCCTACAAAAAAGAACAAAATCTGAGTCGGGTTCGGAGAATCAGTGGTTGAACTGAAATGGAATGCTTATTTAAAAGCAATTACGTGATATATTCGTATAATTTGTGCGTCATGCAATATGTTGTATTATCTGATGCAGTCACGGAGCTATTATCATAACATTTGGTTGATTGTGAAATAATTTAAGCGTGTCATACTCTTCTAGCAGCTTGGCTCGACCTAGGTTTCTTCCATTATCTCCTGCTATATTGACTTGAAATAATTGTTTTATGAAATTTGGCTATAAACCCGACAAACAAACACACACCATACGCATATACACGTACATATCCGTATCCGTACATACCGTATATATCCGTACATACATCCACACGCACAAACATACACACGCGCACATACATGTACGCACAAATACACACACACACACACACACACACACACACACACACACATGTACATATACTCACATGCGCAAACATACACCACAAACACCAACACACAAATCCCACTCTCACAATGACAACATGACTTCAGATCACTGCACTCTACAACCACACTGCTCACAAAACTCACACAAGCCATGACGGATAGCATAAACACAATAAAACCACCACACCGAACACTACTCATAACACTCGACATCAGCAACGCTTATAACCGAGTTCCACGTCACAATCTCACAAACAAAATACTAAACACCACACTTCACAATAACACAAAAAGATGGTTGGCCAACTACCTCGCTGGCAGATGCGCCCATGTGAGGTACAACGGACAATCATCTCACACGCGCAACATAACAAACGGTGTCCCTTAGGGCTCCGTTTTAGCACCAACACTATTCAATCTATACCTACATGACATGTAAGCATCCAACACTCCATCCATACAGATATCATATGCAGACGACATCACAATCACAAGCACACACAGACACGCCGACACAGCAGTGTACACACTACAACCTTATATCAACACACTACAACAATGGTTCACCATAAACAAACTGAACATTGCACCTGCCAAATCCACAGCCACACTCATCACCAACTGGGCATCCGAACACAACTACACACCACAAATCACTATCAATAACACGATCATCCCACACACGCACACACCAAAAATACTAGGCGTCACATACGACACACACCTCTCATTTAAACAAGACATCACCAACATCAAAACCAAAGTCACCCCACGCATCAACACACTGAAAGCACACAACCTTCGGACAAAACAAAGATACCACAACCACCATATACAAACAATACATCATACCCGAGATTGAATATGCTAGACCCGCATGGACTAGCAATCTAGCAACACGCCACACAAACACACTTCAAACACTTCAAAACACCGCACTCAGAACCATCACAGGATGCACAGCTACCACACCAGTAGACCACCTCCATCACGAAACAAAATTCCTGAAACTGAAACATCACCTAGACAAGAGAGGCACACAAATACTCGCAGCAGCACATCCACTACATCACCTCACAACACAAGAAAACACAAACAGAAGCATAAAAACAACACCAAGCAGACTTTAACCCAGACAATTTCTTACATGACTTCCACCAGTTCCCCCACGCACATCAATCAAGAAACATACACACAGAGATCACACGGAAAGCTATACACTCACTACAACACAATACACTCCTACGAAGACACCCACCGGATATACACAAATAAAAAAATACACTCACACGCGAAAACAAGGTGCATCTGGCCAGGTTGAGATGCGGTCATCATCCTGCCCTTTTGTCATATCAGAAAAGGCTGAATGACTCAATCGATGACACCTGTCAATATTGCAATTCACCATCACACACATCATGGAGCACTGCACAGCACACACACAACTCAGACGCCAACACAAAATTAAGTCTACAGGGGACCTGTGGAACAACCCGCCCGGCGCCGTGTCTTTCCTCAGGAGCTCAAGGTTGATCGGCCAGACAGCCTGTGGAACACCAACAAAAGCCCACACACATACACACATGCATACACTCACACACACCTCGATCAGCGTGACGTAGAGAAACGTGCCGCACGCAGCGGCTTGCAGCACTGCGTTGACGGCCGGCAGTGTGGCCGCCTCGCCGCCGCTGCTGGCGCTCAACGCCCAGCCGATGGCCACACCGCACGGCGAGGCACAGCAGAAGACCAGTGCGGCGGTGAGCACGCGGCCCGTTGACGGACGGACAGGGACGTGCGTCGACGGATGGCCTGTCGAAGCCGCCGGTACGTCATCACGCACCAGCGCCACGCCCAGCGAGAAGCCCAGCACGATTTTGTGCAGCAGCACGGCGACGAACAGTTGCAGCAGCAGCGAGCGCGTCGTCTGCAGTCCGACGGCCAGACCCTCGATCACCGAGTGCACCGATAACGCCACCACCAGCAGCACAGAACGCAGTCCGGCCGCCTCCGCCGCACTCCCATCATCCTGGCAGCTGGCGGAGCCGTCCGTCGATTCACCGTCGGACGACGCTGAAGACGAGACAGCCGGCTGCTCAACCAGTGAGGGCGGCAGGACGCCTTCCGTCGTCGCACGTGTCCGTCCGCTGGTATCTCGATGCAGCGCCGTCGCCGCACTCTCCACTATGAGCACGACGAAAAAGCCGACGGCCACGCAGAACTGCGCCAGCGGAAAGCCGGAGCCGTGGCGGCCGGTGGCAGGTAGTAACGAGTCAAACGACCGCTCGACTGCTGGTAACAAGTCGAGCAGACACGCGCCCAGAAACACGCCGGCCGACGCACAGTTGGCAACACTCAGCCACCGGTACAAACTGTGATGTTCGACACATGCAGACATACATACATACACATACATTTGACCTACAAAAACACAGCATAAAAAGATATCCATAAATCTAATTTCCCAAAAAGATAAATATAAAGCCGGACAAAATTACCAAACCACAATGTTAAACAATAAAGCAACAACACGCATGGAAGACGAAAGCCACGAGCCTCTGACTCATTCCTGCGGATACAACTAGCAAAAACAACTCGTAAAATCATACAGTGTAAGTTGTGCAGTGGTAGCGTGTTGGACTTGTAATGCAAAGGCCGACCGTTCTAATAAGCTTGCAGATGTGTGAGGTGGAAAGGTGGTGAGTTTGAAGTGAGCTGAAGCTGGAAGGGCATTAGTGTGCTAGGGAACACCACAGTGAAGACCGTCAGGGACTGTCAAGATCAGTGATGCGTAACCCGTGGTAAATTTCCCAATGGTGGGGAATGGATGAGTTACCAAGAGGAAAATTAAGGGTCGGTCGGATAAATGTTTTCTCAATCCGAACCCGATTATTTTCGTTTATAGTGACTTCCTGAGATTATATTTGATGGAATAACTGAATTTGTTGGATTAATCTGCTCTGCTGTAAAAATGATGAGTTGAGTATCAAGAATTGGGTAATTAGAGGAATATATTCACGGACGGCTGGTCTAAGAAAACGATGGAAACAAGCCCAGTAGTCAAAATCAGCTATCGCACTCAATTTACCTGGATGAAGTGAATTATAATAGCTTGGCTGCAACATGAGCGTCAATATGCACTACCTATTTTCACATATGCACCGGTTTCCTGAGAACCTGGGTTCAATGAGTGACAAGCAGGGAGAGATTCCATCAGGACATGAAGGAGATGGAGACGAGGTATCAGGGTCGCTGGGACGCAGTCATGATGGCTACCTACTGTTGAACTCTAAAGAGACCTCCCTGCCGCTGAACATTCCAGGAGTTCGAAGGAACGGAAGTTCAAGCCCTGAAGTTTGAACAATGGTGACGGTACATGCAATTTACGTGTACTTACCTTTATCAATGCCCACCATTCCGATGACAGTAATCAATGTTTCTATCAGGTAATCAATATACGTTGTTGAAAACAATTTTTTTCTGTTAAAACATATTCAGGATGATACGTGTTGATAAAAATCAGCTGATAATGCAACACAAATGCAATTGATTTTGTCACAAGATCCGATTTTTCAAATGAACTTAGCACAAAAACCTGACCTGATGAAGAAAAACGGATGCCATTTCCGATTCAGCAGTACAAAAAGTCAGTTGTAAAAATCTAGACAACATTCAGAAAGGAAAAAATTGTTGACCAGTGTTATAGATACATAGATGTACACACACACACACGACTCACCTGTTGGTGCGCGCCGTGTCAGTGGTGCGAATACGATGAACGACGGCGAGCGGCGCCAGCGTGGCTAACAGAGGCAGCAGCAGCACGCTGACAATCACAACCACCTTGAACCAGCGCAGCTGCATGCCGCCCGTCCACGACACCATCGTCTGCAGCACCAGCATACACACGCGCACACAGGTGAGCTCACAAAAACGTATTGGCGGCAAAATCAGTACAAAATGCATCTATTCCAAGACAATTCGTGGAGTCTAGTTCAATCTGGTAAAACTTGCCTTTGGTTTTTGGTCATTTGGATGAAGGATAACTGGTTAAGGGATATGTATTTAAAGGGACAGAAAAACAATTGCAATTTGGAGGTTTCCGCTATTTGGAGATGTGCTCTGCAACAATGATTATCAACCTTTTCCACTGTGAATCGTCCATTTTCACAAAAATCCCTTATTATTCACCATTATATATCTTTCTCAAATGATTTTTCCAATAATTTTAAAACCACAGTATACATCAGCTACGGTCCTGGAGCTGTGACGTCTACGGCGTGGGACCTCCCCTCCCTGGAGGTTATGGATTTGGTAGACTGCAATTTGCATGAGAGTCACGTTTCATAGAAGTGCTCCGTGGTGTAGTGCTTAGCACACCCGCCTCAGAAGCGGGACGTCCGTGGTTCCAAGCCCGGGGCATAATTTCTTGGGCAAATTCTATAATCCAACAGCCCCTGTCCACCTAGCAGTAAATGGGTATCCGATATCAGTCATGTGTTGTGTCATGCATTCTGGGGATGTGGCCCTCTCTAATACGTATTTCGTCCTTGTGGCGTCATAACGTGGATAGGGTCGGTTCTGCAGTAGCAGCGAGATACATGGGGTACACCTGTGTTTTCATGAGCTTCAGCTTCTTCCCGTGTAGCAGCTGTCACTTAGGCGTTTAACATTGAACTCTGCATTTGAGAAGCACCCAGTACCCTCGTTTTCCGCTATTTGGAGGTATCCACTATTTGGAGGTGTATCTTGATACGCTTTTGATCGGTACCAAGCAAGTTTCCGCTAATTGGAGGTCACCACACTCACCACAAATGTCCGAGTGAAAAAGACGACGATGTCACTACTGACAGACAAAGCCAACAGCGGAGAAATGGCAAAACATACGCACACAAACGCATAATCACAACTGTGATTGCACTACTCAAACCAACCGACAGACGCAACAATTCAGATAAAGTATGTGTATGTGTGTATGCGTGTGTGTGTGTGTGTGTTTGGGACTGCATTCATCTGTCTGTCTCTGTCGGAAATAACTCGTGATTCATGCGACCACACTGAACCAGATTCCGTTTGTTTACTTTGAGCGCCCCAAAAAAACTGTACCAACGCCATAAGTGTATATATATATATATATATGTATGTGTGTGTGTGCTTGTGTGTGCATGTTTATGTGTGCGTTAACGCGGTCACTCATACAATATTCAGTATAGACAGCGATGCCAGCTCAAGGAAAGTGATAAATGTCCGTTAGCTGTCTGTCTGTCTGTCTTGAGGGTGCAAATTTGTAAGGCTGAAATAACTTGACCTACCAAACAGTGACAACACAAGTGAGCTTAAAGTGGGAGAATCAAACACATTGTGACTGACGCCTATTTAAGCTTTCCTCTAACTTTGCCGCTACGTCTATTTCTGCTAAAATCTCTGGTATATCACCTTCGATTGTGTTTGATAACTGTAATGAACGACACATCAAAGTGTCCCATTATTTATACACACGTTAAAGAACCGGGGACCGTTCCTATCACGATTGCCGCGCGAGTGTTAGTGCTAAGTGTTAAGTAAGTGCACTAAGTGTTAGTGCATCCTTCTCATCAATATCATCACGTGTCCCTTCTTCTTCAACGGTGCATCAGCCTCGCTTGCCTACTTTTCTGACATTTCTGTCATTGCTTGCTGTCATTTCCACCGGACCTGCATCAGTCAGCGTATGTGATATGCTAAAAAAAACTAGCCAATTGAATTGCGTCATCGATTCACAAAAATACATAGCGAATCAAAGAAAATATCAATGACTACGCAATGACTCGGCAAGCTTGCATACAACTGATAGCTTGAAGCCACACAGCAGAGTCGGCCGCTTGGTGGTGTGTGTGATTTCAACGAACACAAGAGAAAAAGAGAAACGTCTATTCTGAAGTAAAGAGAAATAGAGATCGAAAACGATGAAAGCACTCGCACGCATAAACACTCGCAATTGACACCGTTAACACGGCACACGATCACTCTCAAACCTCGCACGCGCAAGCACAATCACTCTCACAACTTCCCCGCAAAGCTCACACTTACACGTCCAATCCT
This sequence comes from Sacculina carcini, assembly GCA_916048095.2. NCBI lineage: Eukaryota > Metazoa > Arthropoda > Thecostraca > Sacculinidae > Sacculina > Sacculina carcini. The sequence goes on along the minus strand of OU696570.1, from coordinate 10,031,273 downwards.
AACTCCACAATGCTGCAAAAATAGCCAGACACACTGACAGATGAAACCTTGCATCATCGAGCGGTCTAATTACCAAGGACCCTTGCAAACGTACACACATGCACCCTCTCACAACGCATTCACACATATACACCGACTCGCGTGCAAGCAAGCATTTACATACACCTCGCTGCGAATTGTGACATAAATACGTACATACGACAAATACCGCAGCGCATCCGATACGAAAATAACTTACAGAATATACATAATCGTGTTTGGACATCGGACAGACATACCTGACTTTTCCCGTCCCTCATAATATACAGTTTTTATATATAGTGGTGTGTGTGTGTGTGTGTGTGTTTGTGTGCGTGCGCAGTAGTTTCGTGATCGGTCAATGACCGGCCACGGAAGGGAGTCCGCGGGTCCTCCGGGGACTCGGAAAACCAGCTCCTCCGAGCGTCGCTCAGACGACTCGTCTGAGCGAGTGCTCCATGATCAACGAGGTCGTTGAACCACAAGACCCGGCTCTGAAATCTAAAACCAATGCGGTATCTAATTCAGGGGAAACGAGCATGGCAGGTCAAAAACCAAACTCCACCAATGACGCGGCATCGAAAACGGAAATGAATGCGAAAGTAATTGACGGGGATCAGACCAGCGCAGGCGCTAAGACAAGCGAAAACAAACTCGACCCGAATGGCGCTTTTGTCATAATCAAGACCAAAAACGAAGGTTTCACGTTCAGGCACATCGGCCATTTCTGGCCATGTGCTCAACTTGAGTGTTTCTTCGGCAAAACACGCTTTGAGTGTCAAACCCCATTTGATGGATCACTTATTGTGAAGACAAGCAACGCCAAGCAGACAGCCCGACTGATGCCGTCGTGTGGTCACCCCACGCTACGGTCAGACCCGACCCACGCCACTCCTAGTTCTGACTTTTTAATCGTCCACCACACCAGATCACATTTTCGCTGAGTATATGAGATATGAGGTGAGGGTATTTGTCCAGGATCCCCTGAGGTGTTACCGATGTCAGAAATATGGCCATGTCTCACGGAGCTGTCGCGGTGAGGCTCGATGTGCGCAGTGTGGGGAGTTCGATCATGGCGAGCAACCCTGCACTGCGGAGCGCTGCTACGTGCACTGCCGCAGCGCTGCTGCGTGCACTGCCGCAGCACCGGGCACGCCGCCGGTAGCACTGAGTGTGTGATCTGGAAATAAGAAAAATAAATTTGCGCAATCCATGCAAATCAAAACGTATCATTTCTTGAAGCGAGAAAAATGGAGAGGGGAGAACAACGCCAAATTTATCAAAGTCTTTTGCCGTTGCAGTACAAAAGCCAGTCCAATGTGTATCCATCGGCACTCAGGCTGAGCTGGTTGAACTGCCGCCTCTCGTGAAATTCACACCCATCCCACCAAAACCATCATCTTCTGCACCATCCTCATCCACATCAACGAAATCAACACACATGAGCACACCACCATCACAAACAGAGCCGAGACCGAAAAAACTCTCGGATCAGAAACGAAAGTCCTTTGTGACTAGTAACCAACCAGAGGCGGAGCACAACTACAGCTCCGTCAAAAAGCCGCTAGTCAGAGAGACGCCGAGATGGCCATGTCTCACGGAACTGTCGCGGTGAGGCTCGATGTGCGCAGTGTGGGGAGTTCGATCATGGCGAGCAACCCTGCACTGCGGAGCGCTGCTAAGTGCACTGCCGCACTGGTTGTCGCAGTCGTCGGTCCGCGAGATCGACGCTATTGCTGTCCCTGGTGACGACGGGGACAGCAGCGACACATCGTGACGCCTCTTTCAAATTATTCTTAATATTTTAATGAGTGATGCTATGTCGTTGTTATTATTGCAGTGGAATTGCCGGGGGCTAGGATCAAAATGAGCTGAATGTGAACAGTATTTTTATTCCACATCTCCGAAAATCATCGCCCTTCAGGAAACCTGGCTTCATCCTCAGGATACTAATTTCTCGTTGCAAGGTTGCTAGGTCAGTTGTGCGCTGGCGGTCATGGTGTACGGACGTGTGCGGTTAATGCTCCTGTGGATTTGTATTTGTTCGTTTTTGATCGCCGACTTGGCTCTAAACTTGGATAAGATTTGCTTCTCGGACATGGCGAACGACAAGGTCAGTGTCTTCTATCAAAACGTAAGACGCCTGAAGAATAAGCTGGCCACTTTGCGTGCGTGCTGCGTTCTACTGGCGGATTTTGATGATCTCAACCTAACAGACTTGGGTGAAAGACTATGTTATTGACAATTAAGTCCAGTCTTTCCTCCCCAATCATCGAATATTCCGCCGAGACAGAAGCACAAAGGGCGGTGGGGTGTTGATTATCACCAGATGTAGCCTTAAACCAAAGCGGAGAACTGACTTGGAAGGCGACTGTGAGTGTGTGGTCACACAGTTGTGTCCCTCTGGTCGCTCAATGCTGAACGCAGGTTTTTACCGGGCTCTCAATGACTCCGGATCTGTTGATGAGATTGTGAATGTGATCGACAAGCTCCACCAGACTGGTTTGCCGCTGCTTATCCAGGGCGACTTTAACCTGCCCCAAATCAGTTGGTCGGTGAATGGGTCTGCGGTCGTTGGCAGCCAACGGTCATTAACCGCCACTCTGTTGGACGTATTTGAGCGTGCAGACTGTAGTCAGCTGATTTTGAGCCCGACTGGCGCGCACAGCACGTTCCTTGACCTTTCGCTATACAACGATATGTGTATGTGTATATGTATGTATATGTGTTCGATTCCGACCATCGTGCGGTTGTCGCCTGTGTACAGGTGCTGCTCACACGCGCTCCACTTGTGAGTCGCTCACGCGCGTTCGACTACAAGAGGGCTGACTGGGGCGGACTCAGACAGCGGCTCAACCTGTTTTCATGGGACGTATTGTCCGCTCTTGGAGCTGATGAGGCTGTTGACTTGTTTCAAGACATAATAACGTCCGCTATTCGTGACTGTGTTCCCACAGTGAATTTCTCACGCAAATTCCCGCCGTGGTTTGACCGAGATCTGAGGGACGCTTTGAAACTACGCAACAGCGCGCGAGAATTCTATAAACGCTCTGGCGGCCCTATGGCTTATGAATTGTTCTCTGAAAAAAGAAGAATATTCAAACGCTTGATGTCCAATCAATTCCATAAGTATCTTCTGAACATGGTGAACAGCTTTGGAAGTAACCCCAAGCGCTTCTATTCACTTATAAAGACAGTCGGGAAAAACATTGGGAGCGGTAAATTGCCAAGTCTCACATACAAGAGTGTGGTGGCTGAATGCAATAGTAGCAAAACAGAAATTCTTAACCGCTGTTTTCGGACAAATTCAGGGACAAAAGCTCGGGACCGTTGCCGTTTGTTAGCAGCTCAAACCTTGACCCATTTCATACCGTGAATGTGACGGAGACAGAGGTGAGACGACTCTTACACAGAGTCAATCCTCACAAAGCCTGTGGATTCGATGTCATCAGTGACCGCATCATACACGAATGTGCTGACGAACTCGCTGTGTCTCTGACGCTGATATATAACATTTGCCTACGGAGTGGCTTATTTCCCACAGCGTGGAAATGGGCAAATATTATTGCCATTCCAAAGAAGGGAGACCGTAAACTGGCCGAAAACTACAGATCGATCAGTCTCCTGCCGGCTGTGGGTTGTGAGTTTTTGAGGAGATACTGCAGTCCCGCTTACTGCAGCACGCGCTGCCAGCTATCTCTGCAAATCAGCACGGATTCCTTCCTGGTCGATCGTGCGTCACGAATCTAGCTGAGTTTATTGCCCATGCTGGTGACGCCATTGACCAGAAGCGTCAATTAGACGTAGTCTACACAGACTTCACTTCAGCATTCCAGAGCGTCGACCATCGTCTGCTGTACTATAAGCTATACGCCATGCTGAATATCTCAGGTCCGGTCCTTGAGCTGTTGAAATCTTTTCTGGCGGATCGGAAAAAGCATGTGCTGGTGAATGGCACGGCATCTCAATGGACCGATGTGACAAGCGGAGTGCCTGAGGGCTCAGTGCTCAGCCCGATGCTGTTCGTCATCTTCATTAATGACTTGGCGCAAAATCTGGGGCCATCTGCTTTGCTATACGCATATGACGTGAAGGTGTTTCAATCAGTGGCAAATCCTGCTGACCAAGAGATACTGCAGACACAGCGGAATGGGGTTCAATTCACATAGTGAATGGACATTGCAGTTGAACCCGGCTAAATGCTCACACCTCTACATAACCCTCAAGACGAAACCACTCGAAATACATTATACAATTTCGTCCGACGCACTAAAAAAGTCACGACATCACGTGACTTCGGCGTGATCTTCGACAGCGAGATCAACTTCGTAGCACATGTTGACGCAGTCGTCCGGAAAGCCAACCGCGCATTGGGAATCCTCCCGCACTCGGAGCGTTCAGGGTCTGCCGTCCAACTTCAACCCCAGGGGGCTCATCTCAGCGTACAGCTCCAATGTGCGGTCCCTCACAGAGTACGCCAGTGTGCTTTGGTCTGGCGCAGCCGTCACACACACATCAAGCGGCTGGAGTCTATTCAGCGTCGTTTTCTCCGCATCTTGAAATATTTGCAGAGATGCAAGACCGAACTCAGCTATGACGAACTTTGTGCAAGCCATGACGGCCCTTGAGGCCAGAAGGCGATGGCTGGATGTTGATTATCTGCACTCCCTGCTCAACAATAGACTGGAGTCTTCCTTTCTGCTGTCGCGAGTCAGTCTGAGGGTGCCGAAGTCGGGTGTGCGTGTCCGAGACCCGCTGTACGTGCCGGCGGCGCGTACCAAGACTACCAGCAGTTTATGGTGCACGATAATTCCGAACACGTTCAACAATATCGCAAATGCACAGCTCAACATGGATATTATTTGCGATAGCAGGCGGAAAATTCGCAAAGCCTGTTGTACTAGCTGTTGTACATTCATAGCCAATTTATCATTCGACTTGTGTACCTTATATCTTGTCTGCGTGTGTCATTGTGTAAACAATCTGTAATTGGGATCATATCCTGTTGGTTGGATTAATACAAACAAACAATTCTCAGAGCCGATTTTGCTGGGTCAGGTAGACGCCGGGGAGGTGCGGCTATGTATATTCACAACTGACTGCAGTACACTGCGCTCAATCTGCCATCTGCTAACAACGGCATACAGACTGTGGCCTGAACGGTGAAGTTACACCAGTGCCTGGTTGATATTTATTGTATTTACTCACCGTCACACGTCTCTTCAACATAACTCAGCACACTTTTAGACAACATGGTTTCAACTTCGCGTAACAAGGTTTTTTATTGTAGGTGACTTCAACGCACAGGATCCTTTTTGGGACAGCGGACATACATCGGAAAAAGGTGAACTAGTTATAAATTTCAGTTTGCGCAACTCCTTAGTACTACTAAATGATAGGTCTATGACGAGATACGACATCTCTTCAGGCGGTTCGTCAGCTATCGATCTGACTATATGCTCGCCGGAATTAGTCCGTTGGTTCGTGTAGACTCTGACACGCGGTCGTCGGACCACTACCCGATATATGTGTCGACTTCCAGCGTGTCTCGTCGTCACAGTGGGTCTCGGGCTGGAGTTTCCGGCGGGCCGATTGGTCCGCCTTCTCACAGGCATGTGAATTAACCGCTGAATATGAAATTAGATCCACAAATGAATTTTTGCGCACAATAAACGAAACATTTCTTCGTGCCGCCAGTATGTGTATACCGCGCAGAAATGGTCCACCGAAAAAAAGGCCGGTACCGTGGTTCGACGATGAGTGTCGTCAGGCGATCGCTCGGCGTAAGTGAGCGCTACGGCGACACCAGAGTCTGAAAACCACCGAAACTCGTTTTGTTTTCTGTCGAGAAAGAGACAGGTCACGCAAAATAATTAGAAATGCCAAAATTAGTTCGTGGCAATTTTTTATTACTAATCCGTTCACCTCATCCACACCGACTTCACAAATCTGGGAGAAAATTAGGAAACTAAACGGGACTACATCAGAACAAAAGTCCCCTGTATTGACCGTGGATGGGCGGATAATTGCCGACACGAGCGCTGTGTCCAACGCACTGGCCGCACATTTCCAATCGGTCACTTCAGGGGTGAACGATAGTGCGGAGTCATGTGGGACGACACAACCTCGGTATTTAATCCCGCCATGTGCTTTTTTTCTAGTCACCATATACTGTACAACAACAATTTCACACTTCACGAGCTCAATAGAGCTATTTCCGAGACCGGCAACACTTCTGTGGGGCCGGATGACATTCATTATCTATTTTATAAACACATATCTACATCTTTTAAAAACCATATTTTACCGTTTTTCAATCAAGTCTGGACAAAACATTCGTTTCACGAGCTATGGAAATAAAGCACAGTAGTGCCCATCCTGAAAACAGAAAAAACTAAAGAGAGCGTGTCCTCTTGCCGACCTATCACTCTCACTAGTTGCCTCAGCAAACTCCTCGAGCGTATGGTCACCCATAGTTTGTCTCACCTGATCGAGCGTCAGTCTTTTGGACGGCCACCAAAGCGCTTTTCACCCCAATTGTGCTGTGATGGATCAGGTGGTGCGGCTCGAAAAGCATATACGTACGGGGTTTGCCGAAAAAAATGTACGGTGGTGATCTACCTGGATATTTCGAACGTGTATGACTCGTTCATTCCTCAAAGACTCATTTATAAACGGTTTCAAATGGGTTTTCGCGGGCATATGGCGTTTTATCTGATAATTTTTTGTACTGGGACAAAGAAGCCTCCGTGTGCGACTCAACAACGTTTTATCTGATCGGCACATTTCATCTGTAGGGCTGCCACAGGGTAGCTGCATCTCGCCTCTGCTTTTTAACCTCATGATTAATGATATATTTGATGCCTTGCCAACATTTTTGTCATATTCATTATATGCCGATGATTGTGCGATATGGTTTCAGGGTGACGACATTCTCCATATTATGCATGTTTTACAGAAATGCCTCGATTTACCCTCTGAGTGGCAAAAAACGGGCAGAAAACGGCAGAAACGGGTTGAAATTTTCGGCCAGTAAGTCATCTGTAGTGCTATATTCGATCGACGGCCATAAGTCCCATCAGTCATTAACTCTAGCCGGTGAACAGGTGCCACAAAAATAATCTCACACTTTTCTCGGGGTAAATATTTTATATACAGTAATACCTCCGCTGACGAACGCTTCAGCTCACGAACTTTTCGCCTCACGAACATTAAATTCGCGAGCATATAGTCTCGGCTCACGAACCAGTTTTCGGCGGACGAACCAAGCCACGCGGTCGAACAGCGCCACGGTGGCGGCCACGAGAAGCTGACGCACGCTCACGGGGTACCAGTTCGTCACCGCCTTTCGTCGAGTGCACACGTGGTTTGTCTTTGATAGATATTTTGGACCATATTGAGTGTAGTTTTGCTATTATGGGTCCGAAAAAGACCCCACCACAGGCTAGTGTTGAGCCTAAGAAAAGATTAAAGAAAATGACGATCGAGCAGAGGAAGGAGATCATTGAAAAACACGAACGAGGTGTGCGTTTGTGTGACTTAGCGTCCCAGTACCAGTACGTCTACTATTGCTACCATCCTGAAGAACAAGGAAGCTATTATGAGTGCGTGTGTGGCTAAGAATGTTTCTGTGTTGTCTAAGCAACGGTCTCAGGGAATAGAAAAGGGTTGAAAAACTTCTGTTGGTTTGGATAAATGAAAAACAGCTAGCAGGTGACAGTGTGAGTGAGAGTATTATCGCCGAGAAAGCACGGCAACTTCACTCGGATATCATCAAGATGCAAGCTGGAAGTTCGTCATCCATTGATGATTTCAAGGCTAGCCACGGATGGTTCGAGAAGTTTAAGCGTCGTACAGGGATTCACAGTGTCATTCGTCATGGTGAGGCAGCCAGTTCTGATGATATAGCTGCCGAAACGTACGAGGAATCATTTCTCAAGATGGTGGAAGAAGAAGGCTACGTTCCTCATCAAGTGTTTAATGCTGATGAAACCGGTCTTTTTTGGAAAAAGATGCCTAAGCGGACTTTCATTACACAGGAAGAGAAGTCCGTCCCTGGGCATAAGCCTATGAAAGATAGGCTAACCCTCCTGATGTGCGGCAATGCCAGTGGCGACTGTAAGATAAAACCAATGTTGGTTTATCACTCAGAAAACCCAAGGGCCTTCAAGAAAAATCAGGTGGTTAAATCCAAGCTTCCTGTAATGTGGAAGTCCAACACCGAAGCTTGGGTTACTCGTCTCCTGTTTATGGACTAGATGCATGATGTTTTCGCTCCTTCAGTGAGGAAATATCCCGAGGAGAAAGGACTCCCTGTCAAGTGTCTTCTTCTCCTTGACAATGCCCCAGCGCATCCACCAAGTTTGGAGGAGGAACTTCAAGGTGATCTTGAATTCATCAAGGTCAAATTTCTCCCTCCCAACACAACCCCCTCCTGCAGCCCATGGACCAGCAAGTTATCGCAAGCTTTAAGAAGCTTTACACTAAGGCTTTATTTACTCGGTGCTTTCACGTGACCAATGACACCGATCTATCCCTTAGGGATTATTGGAAGGACCATTTCAATGTGTATCATTGTGTTCAACTGATAGAAAAGGCTTGGCATGATGTTACCTTTCGAACTTTTATAGCAGCATGGAAGAAGTTGTGGCCCGCATGCATCCTTGAGAGGGATTTTGAAGGATCTGATCCTCAAGACTCTGTTGTTGTGAACGACATTGTTTCCATGGGACAGAACATGGGACTCCAAGTGGATGCAGATGACGTCGAGGAGCTTGTTGCTGACCATAATGAGGTCCTCACCACACAGGATTTGATTTGTCTTCAAGAGGACAAGCAGAAGGAAGCCATTCAGGAGTTGTCATCTGAGGACGAGGAGATGGCTGCAGCATCAAGTGAGAGCATCAAGACCATGTTAGCTAAGTGGAGTGATGTGCAGGCTTTTATCGAGCAGTATCATTCAGAAAAGACTGTGGCTATGAGAATCATCGACATGATGAATGATAATGTGATGACTCAGTTTCGTAAGACCATACAACTGAGAAAGCAACAGGTGTCAATTAAGAGGTTTCTAGTCAGCAAAAAGGATAAAGAGTCACCTTCTAAGAAGCAAAGAAGAGAAGCCACACCGGAGGTTGAGTTACCTACAGTGCTTATGGAAGCTGACTCTCCTTCCAAACAGTAACTCACTCCCTCCCTCTTATTTCTGTTATTACAATTCGTTCGTTCAATACAATTATTTTATTACAATTCGTTTCTTTTATTACAATTCGTTTCTTTGATTATTTTCGTTTATTTTTTTAATTACAATACAATAAAACATTTATTATACATAAAATAAGGTATTTTTTGTAGTCTTAAGGCTTACTTAGTAGAAAATTATGTTTTATGGGGACCTGGGAACGGATTATTCTGATTTGTATGGTTTCTTATGGGAAATAAATGTTCGGAAGACGAACTTTTCGCCTTACGAACGCTTTCTGGGAACCAATTATGTTCGTGAGCAGAGGTATCACTGTATATTTATTTTTGTAAATATTTCTCGGGGTAAAATTTTTTGGACTACGGCGTTCAGGTTTACTCTGCGGCCAGTCGGTCAGTGCTCCACCGACTTGAGACGGTTCAAAACGATTGTCTACGTATTATCACTGGTGCTCACAGAGCCTCGCCGGTGGAGGCGCTACGGGCCTATACCGACATTCCGGCTCTAGACCTGATAATGATCCAAATTTCTCTCAGATACGCCATGATAGTTTTTATTGACCATAATCATATTTTAAAACCGATGATGAATTGTAATGACATCGAAATCCAACATTCACACTCCATTCGTAGTCGTATTTTAGAGTGATCATTTAGTAGGCGAGTCAATAATTATATCTGGGTGTATCTATTCCATCGTGTATTCGCGCATTCACACCGACACCGCCCTGGGTGACGGATCTCGCACATAACAACGCACACTTAACGGACCTCTCACCCGCACATCTCGTACATAACAACGACTGTAGCGGAGGTACGGCCGCTGTGCGCCGAATTTACAGTCTCGCAAAGTCACTGTACTCACATTTATACTGATGGCTCAAAGATGGGTGATATGGTAGGCTGCACTGTGTTTGTCTCAAATGCTCCTCAGCTACATCAACAAGTGTTCAGGTACAGCCTGCCATCATATGTTTCATGTTTCCACGCGGTTCCATTGTACGCCATTTATCGCGCCCTGTTGTTGGCAGTATCGTCCAATTTCAGTAGCACTATCATTTTTTAGGAATCTCAGTCGACTCTACAACACATTTCACAGATATCATCGCATAATTTTATTCATCGTCATATATTAATAAACAATCATCGTTTGAAAAGTGCGGGTAAATCATGCCAATTCATATGGATTCTAGCTAACAAGGGCATTCCGGGAAACGAGCGCGTCGATCGAGAGGCAAAGATGGCCCTGAAAGAGGTACAAATACAACAGTACCCGTTCAGTAGAAGTCTGTTGTACTCGCTGGTGGACCAACAAGTATCATATATATATACGCATATATATATATACGCATACGCTCACGGCAATGCGCATTGCCGTGAGCGGTGGAACCAAATTAGACCACAATATGCCCTCGGGCGAGCAATTAGTCAGATGGGTCCTCACTCGGCGCCAGCAGCGATCTCCCCGAGACAAGAGAGACTGTTGGATCGACTGAGAATTGGACACACTAGACTTACACATAGTTTTCTAATTGACAAAGTACCTCCGCCGACTTGTATAGAATGTGGCGTCCCTCTCACAGTTGAGCATGTCCTCATAGATTGTGTGAGTTATGGCCGGCAGCGCCGCTCACTTTTACGGTACTTAGCGAGCCAACAGCTGGCCCCGAGCCTCAGCACGATTCTGGGTTCAGAAAACCCTGAAATATACAACTTAATGTCCGAGTTTCTCCGTGAATCCGGCCTGGACAGTGCAATATAATTTACATTCTCCGAGAGACGTGCAAACTTTGTTCCAAAAATCATATCGATTTAGAAGGTTCCCGCATTTTATGTTAGTTTAATATCGCATCCTTTTTACACTGGGCAGTTCCTTGCCCAAACATCGTTGATCAAATACGACACTGACTAGACGAATGACAATGCTGTCGTAAGGCAGTGTCTGCGCGAAATGGTCGAATTAGGCCGAAGCGCATAACAACAACACCAACACAGAAGATACTCACAGAAGATCCCCTGGAAGAGGCCTTCATTGGCCTGTGGCTCCAGTACGGCAGCCTGAACACTTCGTTGGCTGCGTGTGGTGTGGAGTGTGGTATTTGGTATCAATGACAAAACCTTTGTTCTTGAGTTTTCCTAAACCTATCTAGTTTTGCCTCAGATTTCTCCACTGACTCAGCCTTCACTACCCACTCTGGCAAACTGTTCCAGTGGTTGATCACACGGTTGGAAAAGGAGAACTTTATGAAGTGTTATCGGATGATGGTTTATTATTTATTGTTATATAATCATCATTTTATTTTCCAACTCTCTTTCTAGAATTTTGTTTCTTGTTCTTTTCGAAATCTCTTTCTCTCTGAATCTTTTGGGCGCTTCCGGTACATGGGGCCACCTAAGGGTGATAATAGTGCTTGCACTCTTCCCATGCTACTCGATTTGCCTGTAATTAATAATAATAATAACCAGTAAGGCGCCGTGTTCGGCGATTAACGAGCGAGCGTGAAGCTATCATATGTAATCAAACTTTGTCGTAAATACATTTGTCTAAATAAATTTCTATTACCATGAATTATCTTCATTTTACATTTCGAGACGAAGATAAGATTAAAAGATTATAAGAGTGCATATGGCACGTGCCACGTGCCACACTGGGCACTGACATGATTCGGCATGGTCTCATTCGCGGCAGGAAGGATTGGGCTACCCAACAAAAAAATGCATGTTAATTGGACTTATGGTTCCAGAGATATAAGCCTCTGAAAAGCGTGACCTTAAGCGTGACCTTAGCAAGTATGAACTTGCTCGCTTCGCTCGCTCGTAATTATAAACTTAAGCACATCCAGTCTGGCTCTTGACTTGAAGACTTTCCTTGAATTTCCTCGTGTGGTTGTGTCTACCCGCATCTCAAAAAGGTCACTCCAAATATGTGCACTCCAAATCATATTCTCCGGTTATAATTTTGAAAGTCTCGATTTGGTCCCCGGGATCTCCTGTATGCCACTGTGGGCAACTCCAGCTGACTGTCCTCATAAGGCAGGTCTTTTAGGCAAGACACCAGCTTTGTTGCTCTCCTCTGCACGTTCTCCACAGCCTTTATGTCCTCCACCAGATGGGGACACCACAACTGGTTGACGTACTCTAGGTGGGGCCTGACCAATGCAGTGTAGAGGGCCTTGAAAATTGTATGGTCAATGTGTATAAAAGTTCTTCTTATTAAGCCCACAACCAAAGCTAAGCAAACAATGCAACAGTGTGATCAGTGAAACATGTTCATAATGGCATCCCGGACGATGCAGACTTCTCAACAAGTCACTCTAATCCAGTGTTTCTTAACCTGGGGTTCTAGCACCCCCAGGGGTGCTGAAATAGATTTTAGGGGGTGATGGGAAAGACTGATTATTTTGCGGTAAAATATCAGTATTCCTAGCATGGAGTGGCCAGTAATCAAGATACTTTTTTTTTGACAAATGTGCTGTATATATATACACACATACACACACACACACACACACATATATATATATATATATATATATATATATATATATATATATATATATATATATATATATATATATACCGGTATATGTATTATGAACATGTGGTTGTAAAAAGAAAAAAAACACAAATTGGGAACGTATAATTCTAGACTAAAACACAAGGGAAATAAACGCCACAACACCACACCAATTCAACTCTCCATCTGCTGCGCCAGCCACACCTAACACCACCAGCAACACAACAACCCCGCGATACACTCACATTAGCACTGCCACCCTTCTCTAACCAGACTTCCGGCTGCTTCAGTGCCGCCGTACCGAACTCCTCTCAGCATATTGTGCAAACACACACGCAGTCGCACACACATACACACATACATACGCGCGCATACACACACACACACACACACATGATAATCAAACACTCCGCAGAACAGGTCAGCAAACACGCGCATACATACACACATGTGGATAACTCACAATATACGACAACGCACGACTCAAACAAGCACACACACACACACATGTCCATGCAATTACACTCCTCCCAGATGACATGACACATGTCATCTCAATCACAACAATATCGTCGAGGTGGTCTTCTCATCCGTTCTGATAGTCTCAGCATCCGCTCACCGTCGTTTTCAACACCAGCATTGTCATGTTCGGCTCGGTCCACAGTAATAATCATGCCTCCGTCGTCTGCGACGTCATGATCCGAAGTAGCGTGTTGTTCTCTCACAATTCTTGGCCTAAGATCACCGACATGACGCGGGACTACACCAAACTCAACGTTGCTCGATTTCGTCTTTTGCGGGTCGGCATCTCGAATTCGTGCTCTATACTTGAGCTCACAGCGGCAAAACACGATTCATGAGCGCGATCACCAAAAACCACATCAACTGGGGAAGTCACAATTACTCCTCCCAGTGATGATATACCGTTCATTCCTAAGACTAGGTCGCAATTGATCGGTCGAAACTCTACCACCAGAACATCCACTCGTGCTGACCGACCATCGGGCAATTGAACAGATACTTGTCCAGTGCCTGAGCACACAATGCGCTGACCATTTATTGTGCCGAAGCTAGCTTTCTTTCTGATCCACCGGGAGCAGGCGGAAACATGCGCAATGCTAGTGGAGCACCCCGTGTCGATGAGCACCAACCGGCGCGTTCCATCGACGTGAAGCTACACACAGGGAAGCGCCTTGCTTACTGACGAGAAGAGACCGACGCCGACGTCTCTCCTCCGTCCGCGTTTCCCGACGGTAATGCTTCGCGACAATTCCGAGAGACATTCTTATCCGCATCTGTAGCATACAGCTGAGGGCTTTTGCTGGCGACACATTCTTGTCCTATGTCCAGGCTTGCCGCATTGATAACAGATCAACGAACGATCAAAATGGCTGCCATCTGAGCTACGCTTACCTGCTGCGCAAATACCGCTGCGGGTTCCCACAAACACACGTTCATCGGTCAAAACAACTCTTGCACGCTCCAGCACACTCTTCAGACACATGTCGTCCAGCTTTGAATTTGCTCGCAATACATGTCGAACATTCTCTGGGAGGCCGCTGATGAAAGCACATTTCAGTGCAAGCGGACTCGCAATGCCACATCGGCCGGCAAGTTTCTCTAGATTTGCCAAATATACGTCGACTGACTCACCGTCCTTCAATCTTCGAGTGATTAACTCCTCATATGACAAATACGGGCCACTGCCGAATGCTTGAGTTAGGGCATCAGCAACTTTGTCAACATCAGCTTGCTCTTTATCGGAGAGTCTATCCACCACGGCGTATGCATCTCCCGAGAGTCGCATTTGAATGACTGTCGCAACATCTGAAACTTTTCTGAGCCGACAGATCTTTCGAACTTTTCCAATCCGCTCAGAAACATCTTGCTTTCCATCGAATTCTGGAATCAGCCTCAAGTCGAACTCTTTCTCACCCATAACTGCCGAAATAGCTTGTGGTTGTAAAAAAACACAAATTGGGAACGTATAATTCTAGACTAAAAACACAAGGGAAATAAACGCCACAACACCACACCAATTCAACTCTCCATCTCCTGCGCCAGCCACACCTAACACCACCAGCAACACAACAACCCCGCGATACACTCACATTAGCACTGCCACCCTTCTCCAACCAGACTTCCGGCTACTTCAGTGCCGCCGCACCGAACTCCTCTCAGCATATTGTACAAACACACACGCAGTCGCACACACATACACACATACATACGCGCGCATACACACACACACATGCTAATCAAACACTCCGCAGAACAGGTCAGCAAATACGCACATACATACACACATGTGGATAACTCACAATATACGACAACACACGACTCACACAAGCACACACACACACACACATACACACACATGTCCATGCAATTACAGAACATAAATTCAACCTGATTTTCAACTGTGTTAACGCATCTTAGCCTGTATGTCTGTGTGTGAAATTGTGATTGTGCATTATGGGTGTGAGAGAGAAAACGAGAAGCGAACGGACACGTCTCATACAGGGCCGTGTTCATGATTTTGCAACAGCCAGAAGGCAGTGGGCGCCGCGCAGCAGTGAGTCACAGGGAACAGAGGGGAGAGGCACGTTGTCTGGCCAGAGTGTGGTTCCCTGCTAATTCTCCGTCGCCTTTGTAAGTTGCTGTGTCTTTCCTGTGTTTATTTTTCTGTGCCCCTGCACACGCATATAGACACTGCCATGTACTGGTGTTTTTTCTATCAGTCTTTATTTTATCCACAGGTTCGTGTGATTTTGCAATGCCGAAGACACGCAAATGGATGATGAGTATGTCACGTACGGCTTCACTGCACTCTTGGACGATCATGGACGACCAGATCGGGCACAATGCATGACCTGCCATTTCATTATGTGCAACTCCAATTTGAAACCTGCTAGACTCCGAGAACACCAGGCGAAGCATCCAGCTTCAGAACATAAACAGACCCTCGAGGCTCTCCAGGCTAAGAGAGCTAGATATGACCAGACCCTACCCCGACTTATTTTCAAGCCAGTGCAGAAATCACTTCTACAAGCTTCCTATGAGGTGGCATACCAGTGTATCAGGATGAAAGCTTCGCATTCGGCTCCGGAAAACCTGATTAAGCCATGCGCCATTCGGATGGTAGAACTGGCCCTGGGAACAGAGGCAGCCAAGAAGATGAAGGACGTGCCTCTGTCAAATGATGTCATCGCAGGGAGAGTTGCAGAGATGAGTTGTGACATCTTGGACTAGACTGTTCAGGAGATTAAGGACAGTCCCGTCCGCATTAGTCTGCAGTTGGATGAATCCACTGAGGTTTCCTACATGAGTCAGCAGATTGTGTATACCAGGTACATCAAGGATGGTGAAATTAAAGATGAATTCCTCTTCTGAGAGGCTTTACCAACGACGACGAAAGCAGCAGATATATTCCGACTCGTGGAAGAGTTCTTTTAGAAGCATCAGATCAAGTGGGAGAAGGTAGGCTCGGTCTGCACAGATGGCGCCCCAGCCATGATGGGGTATAGGTCTGGCTTGGCTGCTCTGTTAAAGGAGAAGGTACCAGATATCATCGTGAATCACTGTGTTCTCCATCGCCATGCTTTGGCGGCAAAGACATTGCCACCTCACCTCATCTCACCTCATCAAAGAAGTTCTGTCTACCTGCTTTCAAGTTGTGAATTTCATCCGGAGTCGTCCTTTAAACCACAGAGTGTTCAAGTTATTTAGTGAGGAACACCAAGTTCTTCTCTTCCGCCAAAAAGTGCGGTGGCTCTCCCGTGGAAAAATGCTGACTCGTATTGCAGAGCTAAATAATGAGATTGCAACATTTCTCCGAGAGTATCAGAGTAACTTTGCTGAGAAATTCGAGAATGAAACGTTTATCCATTCTCTCTCTTATCTGGCAGATATTTTCAGCCATTTAAATGACCTCAACTTTTCCATGCAAGGCCTGTTTGCTAGTAATATTCTTTGTGCAGAGAAGGTAGAAGCCTTCAAGAGGAAGCTCTCACTTTGGAAGCGTCGAATCCAGGGAGGGAGTGTGGGAAGCTTTCCTATCCTTGAAGAGAAATTTGGAGATAAGACATCCAGAATCAGCCCCATGCTTGAAGAAAATGTTGTTGCTCACCTCTCGCACCTTGAGACCACCATGGCAAAGTACTTTCCCAGGGATCAAACATTTCCAAAATGGATTCAGCAGCCCTTCCTGGCAGACATGAGTGATACTGACAACCTGAAGGAAGAGCTTATTGATCTGCAGGTGAACCAGACTTGTCAGACAAAATTCCGTACATTACCACTGTCTGGTTTTTGGTGTGATCAGTTGGTAATCTACCCTGAACTGGCGAAGGCAGCGCTGGAGCAGATCATTCCATTTCCAATTACCTACTTGTGTGAGAAGGCATTCTCTACCATGCTCCTGGTGAAAACAACTGTACGGAACCGCCTTCAAGGTGGGCTGCTCCACGATATGAGGGTGGCTCTGGCCAACACAAAGCCTCGATTAGAGAAACTAGTGTCACACAAGCAGCAGCAAAAATCGCATTGATGAGTGTGTTTGATTGTGTTTGAGTTCTTTAATTTCTTTCGGGTTTCTTATTGTTTTTACCAATAGGACTGGCATCCTTAATGTTTTTGTTTTGGAGAATGTACAAAATAAAGGATCATTCAGTACTTCAGTTCACTTTATTTTATCATTTTAGTAACACGATGTTAGTTAAAGTTAGGGGGTGCTGGACTGCCTACACCTCACTATAGGGGTGCTGAGGTAGAAAAAGGTTAAGAATCGCTGCTCTAATCTAAGGCTACTCTCTAGGCATGCTATTATATGGATATCATATTGACTATATAACGGTTATGAGCAAGAATGTAAAATGCCTGCAGAAGCGACTTCCGGTAGGAGACATGATCCAATCACACTGGGGTTATTGATCTATACAATATTGGGGTATTGATACGTACATCAATGCGGCACGTCCTGATGCGCGCCCATCTACAGCGAAAACTACCGGTAGATTAAAACGAAGATATTGACGAGCAAATCCTGGCTAAACTTTCGAACCACGAACCTCGAGCACAATAGTTTAACACCAATCTACCGATAAATAACCAATACCATTGGTTTTTTTGGTGGCCGTTTGTTCTGCTTCGCTTGCGGAAAATTTTAGTGCCAAAATTAGAGTGGCGTTTGGTTCTGATTGACTCGCTGGTTCCTGTAATACCATGTCGGAGGAAACTTTGGACAAGTGCTACGTCTGCAAGTCCTCTAGTGGCGACTCCTTAAAGTGGATTGGTTGTTCCCTTTGCGACGGCTGGGCCCACATAAAATGCGCATCCCTTGTGGGCATCCGGGCTGAGATAATTGAACGTGTTAATTGGGTCTGCTCGCCATGCCTGACAAAGGCTAAATTCGCCTTTAGCCTTTCGGACAGCGTGTCGAATATCCGAGACCGTCTTGCGGGAGTGGAGTCGACACTCAACTCGATTCACTCGATTCGGCCAGCTGCACTGCCAGCGACAGAAAATCAAACAGCGAAATCCACTCACACCGTGGTACTAAAATCCCGCGATAAATCGCCGGTTTGTCCGTGCAAGGTTGCCTCTGCTCTGTGCGATATTGCTATCAAGTCGTCCCGGCGTGCGGCCAATGGTGGCTTCGTCCTTCGTTGCTCCTCGTCTAGCGATGTGATGCGTGCCCTTCACTGCGTACGCGAGGCCATTCCGCAGGTCGACGCTCATCTGCCCAGGGTTGCGACACTTCGTTCCAAGGTTAAGGTAGCGAACATCCCTCTGGGTTTGGAACCATCTACGTGTGCCGATCACATTCATCGTAAAAACACTGCCCTTGCGGGGATACCTGATAGTGATTTGCGTCTCCTTTTCTTCACTGGCGTCAGGCATAACTCCCAACATGCGGTTCTGTCGGTGACTCCGTCGGCTCGCATAGTCATTAAGTCTGTGGGTGACAGACTGTTCGTTGAGTTGTGTTCGTGTCGCGTGTATGATCGCTTTTGGGCGGCCCGGTGTGCCCGCTGTGCTGGAATAGGCCACAACGAGGCTAAATGTTCGCGTGCGGAAATTTGCGGCTATTGCGCTGGTTCTCATCGCTCTGTCAACTGCGACCTCACAGCACCGCCGAAGTGCAAAAACTGCGCAGTCTCTTCTCGCCCCCACTCGCACTCATCCTTTCTCTCGTCGTGTCCTTCGTTTGTCTCTGTTCGCGAATATATTCGTTTTCGCACTGTCACTTAGGATGACCTCCTGCTCCATCCCTCGACTGCGGCATCCTCCTCTCCACCTTCCTCTCTTCCTTCTTCATCGTCCTCGCTTCAATCGTCCGCCTGACTACATTTCCTTCCATCCGCACCGTCGTCCTGTTCCTCTGCCCCCTCGCCTTCCTTTCACCGTTCTTCCAACTCCCTCTCACCTGACCTTTAACCTGCTGCTTCTTCATCCTCTTATTCTCTCCTTTCTCTCGGTTTCCTTAACATAAGATCTTGTCGAAACAAATTCACATACCTTAGCCACCGTCTCTGCTTGCATGTCCTTTCAATACTCTGCCTAGCCGAAACCTGGCTCTTTGAGTCTGATATTCCATCTTTCATGGCTAACCTTCCTTCTAACTTTTCTTTTCTTCACAAATCCCGCTCTGATTCTAAATTCTCTGGAGGTGGAGGGGGCTGCATCTTCTCCAAATCTCTTCCAATATCTCTCTTATATGATCCCATTCCTCCTCCTTCTTTCGAATTTCTTCCACTCTGTATGTCATCCAGTCGCTCCTCTCATAAATTCAGTATTCTCGTTATCTACCGGCATAATCACCCCCGGTCTACTCCTCTTTTCTTCTCTGAATTCTCCTCGCTCCTTGACGCTATAATTTTTCTTTCTCCAGTCGTTTCATCGTTCTTGGTGACTTTAAATTTTGGGTCGACTGTCCTTATCGCTCCTCCTACGCATCGACTTTCATATACATTCTTGATTCTCATGGTCTAGTCTCCCCTGTTTCTTCTCCCACTCACACATCGAGTCATTCCCTTGATCTAGTCCTTTTCCCTTCTCCAGTTATTTCTTCTGATGTACCGCCTTCAGTCTGGTCCGAAGGAGATTAAATTACAGCCATCAAGGTGATATCATCAGCATATCCACATACAGGGTATCGTGTGGTTGTGTACAGGTCAGCGGTGTAAATGTTGAACAAAATAGGACCCAACACACTTCCCTGCGGGACACCGGAGACAATGCTCTACCAGCGACTGTATGCTCCATCGATGGCAGCACGTTTTACGCGATTGGAGAGAAATTGATGCAAAACACTCAGCAAGCGGCCGCTGACTCCAATGTTTCTCAGTTTTTGCAAAAAGCCCTGGTGACTCACACGGTAAAATGCTGCCGAGAAATCCAACAGCACAATCCAGGCTTCACTGCCTTTGTCTAGCACTAGCTGGAGCTCGTGCGTGATAGTAAGCAGAGCGTCAGTCGTGCTGAGTTTTTGGCGGTATGCAAATTGTGTTTATCTATGTTTTAGTCTAATTATATTTATTGTATTGTGTTCACTTGCCTGGCGACACTCGTGGCGTATGGTTGTCTTCTGGCGGGCTCTTCAAATTTTTCCTTTGTTGTTTGTTATCCTGGTCGCCGGGTGAGTATTGTGATCTTTTGCTTTTGTATTTTGTTGGTGTTGGTGTTGTTTTGCCGACTGGAAATTGCTCTTTTGTTGCTGTTGGTTTGTTCTGGTTGATTCGTTGGTTGTTGGTTTGTTCATCGTTGGTTTGTTCTGTCGTTGACGTTTTCCGAGTGATTTACGTCGATTTGCTATTGTTTTACGGACACATTTATCACGAGGATGTCATCTGGGACCCCATCCGAGTCCTGCTGCTACTGCAAATTGACGACGGGGGAGCAATCCAAGTGGATTGGCTGCTGCTTGTGTTCATCGTGGGCTCACATCAGATGCGCGTCACTGATAGGCATCCGCTCTGACCAAATCAAGGTTGTTAACTGGATTTGTTCGCCTTGTCTGGGCCGCGCTAAGCTCGCGCTGCAGCTTGCCGAGAATCTTGTTGCTGTTGGTTCTAGGCTTGAATCTGTTGAGGCTTCGGTTGCTGCGCTTGGATCGCGCAATGTATGTCCAGCACCTGCTCCCGTGCCCTCACCTGAGCCGGCCCACCGTCGCCCGACACATGCTGTGGTGTTGAAGTCGCGTGGTAGTGAGCCCATCACGGCCTCCAGGCTTTCCCCGGCACTGCAGGATGTCCCTGTGTCCTCTTGTCGTCCTGCGGCTAATGGAAGCTTTGTACTGCGCTGTCATTCAACTGCAGCTGCCGAGCATGTGGCTGACCGCGTGCGCTCGTCCCTGCCGGATGTCGACGTCGTCTTACCAACTGCGGCGCCCATTGGGCCCAAAATCACCATGGCGAATATCCCACACGATATATCGGCTGATCGTTTTACCACACTGCTCCGTCAAAAAAAACTCTATTCTCTCTTCTGTTCCTGAGACTGAACTTCGCCTTCTTTTTTACACTCGGCCCAAAAACAATGCCATTCACGCCGTTCTTGCTGTTTCACCTGATGTACGAGCTCTGTTGAGGAGAGCTGGTGACCGGTTGTTTATCGATCTATGCTCCTGCCCGGTTTACGACAGATTTTGGGTGGTCCACTGTGGCAGATGCGCTGGCCTTGGACACAGGGATGACCACTGTTCGCGCGAAGTCGTGTGCGGTCACTGTGCTGGCCCTCACCGGTCAAATGTCTGTGACCGATTGGCACCTGAAAAGTGACATAACTGTGCGTCCACGGGCCGTCCTCATTCTCACTCTTCGTTCTGCTCATCTTGTCCATCTTTTCTTGCCGTTCGTGGCTCTCTTCAGCAGCGCACTGCTACGTCTAGTTATACGTCTAGTCCTAATTCCTGCACATGACTACCACCGGTCCTCCCTCATATCCCCATTGGCTTCATTAATATTCGTTCCTGTCGCAACAAGACTTCTCATATTTCACATATTTGCTCCCACTACTCTCTCTCCATCCTTTGCATAGTCGAGACATGGCTCCTCGAGTCTGACGTTCCTTCTTTTGCCTCCAACATCCTTCCTGATTATTCGTTCTCCCATAAGGCTAGAACTAACTCTAAATCTTCTGGTGGTGGAGTGGGTTGCTTGTTTCATAAATCCCTTCCTATTTCTGTTATTTCTCCCTTCCCTCCATATTCCTCTTTTGAATATCTTGCTCTATCTCTTTCTCTTCCCTCTTTTCGTGAATTCTGCTTGTTGATCGTCTATCGTCATAATCATCAATCATAATCAAATCGTCAAATCTCGTCTTCCTTTTTCTCTGAATTTTCAGCACTCCTTGACTTAATTGTCTCTTCCTTTTCTAGTAGATTTATAATTGTAGGCGACTTCAACTACTGGGTCGACTTACCACATCTTGCCACCAATTTTATTTCTCTTATCAACTCTCATGCCCTTCTTTCTCCGGTTTCCTCACCTACTCATATATCTGGACACACCCTTGACCTTATTATTTTCCCTATTCCTATTCTATCCTCCGACTGTCCTCCATCTGATGTACTTGTTCTCCCTCCTGACCCCTCACTCTCGGATCATAGCCTTTTACTGAGTTCCCTTCCACTTTCATTTCCTGATCACTCTCGGACCCTTGCCCTATCTAATTCTCTATCTAATTCTTTCTACCGTGACTATAAAAAATTCGATCCAATTCACTTTCATGGTTTACTCAGTTCACTCTTTCCTCTTCACATTCTTTACTCTCTCAGCCCTGATGAAATTCATACTTTTCTGTCTTCGGTTCTATGTTCCATCAATGATAATATTTTCCCTTTAGTTGCTCGTCCTCATAAACACAGGTCAGCTCCTCCGTGGATAAACTCTCATCTTCTCGAGCTAAAAAAATATCTACGCTCCTTAGAACGAGCCTGGAAACGCTCTCTCCTGTCCACTGATTTGTTGGCGTTTTCCACTTCTCGCTCTCTGTACATTACTGCTCTTTCTTCAGCTAAGCGATCTTTTTACACTTCTCGTCTTTCCTCCCTTTCCCGTTCTCCGAAGGCCCTCTGGGTGACTCTCAACAAACTCACTGGCAACCGTTCTCATCCTGTTTCTTCACTATCAGCCTCCGATCTATCATCCTACTTTACTGATAAGGTTATATCTGCACAAGCTAAAATTAACCACTCCAATATTCTTCTGACTCATACTTCCTCTGTTGATGATTTCCCCTCTTTCTGTCAGATTGACCTCCCTGGTGTTCTTTTTCTAATCTCCAAGTTAAAAATCTCTTTCTCACCGGCCGATCCAATAAATTTCCTTGCCATTTCCTCTTCTATTATGTCACTGGTCCCGTATTTTCTTCATCTAATTAATTCTTCATTTCTCCACGGTAAATTTCTCTCTGACAAGCATGCCATTATCTATCCTGTCCTAAAAAAAACCTCTCTTGATCCCTCTGATTGTAAAAGCTACCGCCCTATATCACTCTTGAGTTTCTCTTCCAAGCTTCTGGAATCTGCCATCTTTTCTCAACTATCTCCTTTTATTTGTCGTGCACTTGATACTTTCCAATCTGGTTTCCGTCCTTTTCACTCAACTGAAACTGTCCTCATATCCCTCTCTCAAAACATCTTATCGTATTTCTCTTTTAAACAGTCTGTTCTTCTTGTACTCCTTGATTTGTCTTCTGCATTTGACCTAGTTGACCACACTATTCTTACTCATGATCTTTCCCACATTGGCTTATCTTCATCTGCCCTATCACTTCTCTGCTCTCACTTATCCAACCGGACCTTTGCCATAAATTTCAATTCCTCAACTTCTAGTTCTGCTTCTCTATTGTCTGGAGTTCCTCAGGGCTCCATCTTAGGTCCTTTACTTTTTACCCTCTATATGTCCTCTCTCTGTCCAGTTCTACGGAGCCACAGTGTTGCTTACCATATCTATGCCGACGACATCCAACTATGTATCCCCTGTCCTTTCTCTCATCCTTCTCTTCTTTCCAATATCCTACGTGATATTACCCTATGGACCTCATCTCGACGCCTCCTTCTCAATACTTCTAAATCTGAGTTCTTAATTCTTCACCCTCCTCGTGTCACTCCTCCTTTACTTCCTCTGCCTCTCTCCACTACTGTACGTAACCTCGGCACTATTTTTGATTCCAATCTTTCTTTTACCAATAACGTCATTTCCACTGCTCAAACCTGCTACCTTATTCTGCGTTCTCTTTACCCTATCCGCTCTTGTTTGGACCAACCTTCGGCTATCAAATTTGTTCATTCTCTTATTTTTTCCCGTCTTGACTACTGCAGCTCACTCCACCTCAACTTACCTCGGTCTTCTTTGAAAATCCTTCAGCGCATCATCAATCAATCCTGTCGTTTCGTACTCCACCCCACTCGCTGTCGCCACACTTCCTCCTTCCTGTTCCAATTTCACTGGCTCCCCATCATTCCACGTATCCACTTTCGCCTATGCTGTCTTGTATACAAACTACTACGTGTCTATAAATCTCCTGCTTACTTAGCTGATCTTCTTGATCCTTCCATCAATCAATCGTCCCGTATTCCACTTCCTTTGTTCTGTCCTCGCGCCTTGAATGAATCTCCTTGGTCAGCTAAATCTTTCTCGTTCTATGCTCCTCGACTATACAACTCACTTCCTGTCTCTATTACTTCATCCCCTTCTTTTCGCCAATTTTCTTCTTCCCTCCGCAAATATATATTCTCTATTTCTTTTGACACGGTTTCCCACTCTCTCACTCCTTATGCCTCGGTCTGACTCTACATGTCTGTGGTGCTGTTTGGGTCTATTGTTGTTCCATTGTATTGTTGTACTCATGCTTATATTGTTCTTATTTTCTATTGATTTTGTCATGTGAAGTCGCTTGTGCATATCCACTCTTTTATTAATTTTTCTCTTGTTTAAGTATGTTTGTTTGCCATGGGTTTCTTATTCTACTCTATGTGAATATTCTCTTTCTGATTCTCACTTTGTACTTGTGTATGTAGTAGTCTTGTTTTTGTCATTTTCGCGCTTGTGACCACGGGCGCTATAACAAATACATCGTTGATTGATTGATTGATTATTCACAGTACATATCACTCACTCATCATTGTGTTCATCAATCATCAATCACTCTTCAATGTGTTCATTGCGTTACTTAAATTGTGTAATATTTGTTCATTCATGTGTTCTTCATTCTTTTTATTGTACCCGTGAGTAACTGTTTTAGCTTTGTCCGATTGTTTACACTATATAGCTGCTGCACGCCCGTGTATGACAGGCGCTATAACAAATTCACTGAGCTGAACTGTTCAGTTCAGTTCAGTTCAGTGTATTTGTTATAGCGCCTGTCATACACGGGCGCGCAGCAGCTAAACAGTATGTACAAGCGGACAAAGCTAAACAGTTATTACAGAAACAATAAAAAGAACACATGAATGAATAAATATAACACGATTCAAATAACACAATGAACACATTTACACAATGAGAAGAACACATTGAAGAGTGATTGAAGAACACAATAACAGAGTACAATGAACATAATTAGACTAAAACATAGATAAACACAAACATACATGCATTCCCGCCCACACACATATCAGAACTGAATACGTGTGATTAAATTAACAATTAAGCCCAACACCATAGCACTAGATATTCGGCCTGATTTCCAGACAACGAATATTTCTGACAAATGAAATCGGTCGATCCAGCAGTAATATGGAAGTATAAACAAAAATCAAACAATTAATCAACACAAAATATCAACACTAACATACTCACCAAATTCATTGTCGAGTGTGCATCAAGAAAAGATTCAAACTGAGTAGAAAATGTGCATATGATTCACAAATAAACGTCACATAATATCCAGAAACTACAAGATAAACAAATCCAGCGGTCAAAGCTACCACTTCGAATAATTCAAAGGGCTGAGCAAAGCCGAATGTTTGAAACTTGGCATCTTCATTTCTAGAAAATTGGCATCATTGATTAGGCAATCTGTCTAATCATACGTCTTTAATTACTCCTGCTGATGGTGAGTGTTTTGTTAGTTTCCGGTGTGTTGGGGTTATGGTATTTACTTTTTTGCTATTTTTTCGCCACACAATTAAATCTGTAAACATTTTATTCGAGGTATCTTGTTATTTGCTATCATGCAGTCCGTGTATGATATTGTAAATCAACTGTGCTGGAATAACCGCTGTTGTCCCAGGTGTTTGTCATTCGTTAGCCGATCGTGAATAGGGGATATCTTAAACTGGTGGCGCAGTGCGTCAGGCTGATCGGCGAGTCGTCATCCGGTTGGGTTCGCCCTACAAACTGCTAACTCGCCGCAAGCTGTCACTTACTGGTGTTGGAGTCTGATTGTGTGCGCACACTTCAGGCCCAGCCAGATGGCTGCCACGAATAACGAGACGGCCGACGAGGATCTGTCGATTCCTCGCGCTTCCATGAACAAAATGATCAAGGAGATTTTGCCGAGCATTCGTGTGGCCAATGAGTCTCGCGAGCTGATCCTCAACTGCTGCAAGGAATTCATTCTTCTCGTGTCGTCCGAGGCCAACGCAGTGTGCAACACGCAGAGCAAGAAGACCATCACGTCGGAACACGTGCTTTCCGGTGAATGCTGACACTCCAAGCTTGTCATTATATACATAAATTATTTAATTATGCATTTTAACACAGCGATGGAGAAGGCTATGTTCGCTCATATTTTGCGGGACGAAGTCTCACGACCCCGGCTAGCACACCGCAGTTCCGGCCGCCACACGCGGATTATCGCACACGAAACCCGCCTTGTGGCAATTGGGCTATACCTTTGAGAAACGAACCCAAATGTTTCACCTCGCTAGAGAATTAATTCCTAGGTCTGTCGTGCACAAAGTGTGAGTGCTAGCCACTCCGCTTCGAGGCGGACAAAGTCCGGCATTGGCATATCAAATTGAGAGTTAATGATACTGAATGGATCGATATCACTGTTTTGGAGTTATTATTGCGTTTGCTCCGTTTTCTTGATCGCCTGGCTCGGTATTTTGAGCTCTTCTCTCCATCGCATTTATAGGGCTTCAGTTTAGTTGGAGATCTATTGATTATACTTGTTATTGGGCTTATTTGTCATGGGCGCGTAAAATAGCATAGTAATCAAAGAGAGTAAATAGATAATAGATAGATTACCAAAAAAAATACACAGCTAGATAGCCGCACATGTGTGGGTTATTGTGATTAGTATGGGCTGTCGAATTAGGTCAAGATAAAATGACGATATATAAACGTTTAAGAGATATGCGATATATAAGACGATATATGCGACATGACGGTTGAGATAAAATTGCAATATATAGTGATGCTAGGCATTTTTATCATGATTCTTAAAATTAATTTTGCACCCTGACATGATTAGATTTTCACTCACGCTTGAATTATAATGAGGATGAGGTTAATCATAACCTAGTCTAGTTATTATTAGTGATGAAGGATGTGTCTTGAGAACCGTATGATGTCGCTACTCAAACCTTCAATTGAATTAATAATATTGTCATAGCTACCTGACTTCGCTGTGGATCTCAATGAAGACTTGATCTCAATGATTATTCAGTCATTTTCTCCCTCTCTTTCTATCTTTTTCTGTAGTGGTTTCAAAATTGTTACCGTATTTCAGCAGCACTTGGTGATACGTGTTCTCACCGATTTGAGCTTTGCAGGATTGAGTCCTGAATTCGTCTATCCCGCCTTCCAGTTGTAATAACGGTCTCAAAATTCTCAATAAATGTATCGATGTTGAGTTTCTCAATGGAACTTTGATTTGTAATGCAGGCCATTAGTTTGTTCCACTCATCAACATACATATATGGAAAAGCTTATTCTCCTGTACTTGTTTTAATGCCATTTTGAATAAGTACTGTGTGTGTAGTAATCGTAGTATTAGTGTTACCATAGCAGTGCATTACCAATATACATAACACGTAATATGACTCAATATATTCACATGACTAAATTTTTTTACCCACATAATGTTGTCTTATATCACATATACCAATATAACGTATAAGGTGTAGCATATGCTAATTCAAACAATGTTTGTATGTGTGTGTGTGTGTATGTGTGTGTGGAAAACGCGGGCTTGACAGCGTTGGAGCGGCTCGGTTTCAGCGATTATTGTCAGGACGTGCAGGGTGTGGCGCGCCAGTGCAAGGACGTCAAGAGTCGGCGACGCAAGCAGAGCACACGGCTCGAACACCTGGGCATTCCCGAGGAGGAGCTGTTGCGACAGCAGCAGGAGCTGTTTGCACGTGCGCGTCACGAGCAAATGCTGGCCGACCAGCGACAACTGCAACAGGTGGCCACTGCCTCACCGCTCTCTCTCTCTCTCTCTCTCTCTCTCTCTCTCTCTCTCGTTGTGTGTTTGTTTGGCGAGACAGGAAACATGAGAAAGAAGGCAGAAGGGCCGAAATGGTGTCCGCTGTGGAGTGTGTCGTCCCCTGGCGTAAGTTGTCGGTACTGAACGCAAACAAGGGCCTCGAGGCTGATATGGCTGTTTTAATGTAAATAGCAAAATTATATGTCAAAATGTATACTCGTAAGTGTCATTTGTGTAATAGTAATGAAGTAAACAGTATGAACTTTTCACTTAGCTCACTTGTTCAATTTAGATCAGTGCCCGGGAAACTTTTCATTCTGCGGGCCAAAATGTAGATTTTTTGAACGCTCGGGGCCAGAAATGCGAAAAAACACAATTTATTGAAAATCCCTAAAACAACCACATGACAGGGCTAAAATCACTGTATATCACGTATAACTGTACAATTCCTGTCAATGGGAAGGATGGAACTGCTTCTTCTGATTCATAATAGCACATATGTCTGGTTTCATCCCCGAGGAAGCGATTCTCAGAGTGTTTTCCAAATGTTCATCTGAAATAGAGTTTCTGTTCTTCGATTTTGAATACTTCAACTTGGAAAAGAATGGCTCACAGATAAGTGCTGCCGAACAGCGTCACTGTTTTCATTGCATGATGAAGAAGGTTCGGAGAAGATTCATCAGAGACACAGTTTTTGTAGAACTCGACTAGTGGTTTTGACAAGAATTGTGCCTTCAAATCCATGTTGTTCTGCAGATCAATTAATTCTAACTGCAGATTCGTGGGAGCTGTCACTGGATCAACAGAAAAAGGCATTGAGAAGATCTTGAAGTCATTTTCGTTTGCACGAAACTCTTGAAAACGCCGAGAAAACTCTGCTGTGAGTTTTTCGATTTCAGTGGAATATCTTCCTCCTTCTGGCTTCAATTCTTTCTGACTTTTCAGACAAGGGAAATGATCGAAAACATTGTTCTCCAATTGACTTTTCCAAAGAAGCAGCTTGGCTTCAAACGACTTGATATCACCAAAGAGATTGTGAACGAGTTTGTCCTTTCCCTGCATAGACCCATTCAACTGATTCAACTTTTTAGTAATGTCGACCAAGAAGGCAAAGTCGCAGAGCCACTGTTCGTCGGAGAATTCCAGTAGAGGCCTTCCTCTCGACTCCATGAACTGTGCAATTTCTTCTCTCAGCTCCCACACACGTTTCAGAGTGCGCCCTCTACTCAGCCATCTCACTTGAGAAAAGTACAGAACGTCTTTGTAATTCGCAGCCAATTCCTCCAGAAGTTCTTTGAATTGGCGATGATTCACTGCCCGAGCACGGATGAAATTCACAGTTGATATTATTTTAGCCATGATTTCCTGGAAACCAATGACCTTCGTGCACAAAGATTCTTGGTGTATGATACAGTGGCACCATATCAACGTTTGGGGAATGTTTCTGGTTTGGAGCTCTTTCATTAACATGCCTTGAAATCCTTTCTGCTCCCCGACCATTGTAGGTGCACCATCTATGACAATTCCAACGAGTTTTTCATAATTCAGATTCGCTTTCTTCATTGCTGAATCACACTCCTGAAAAACGTCCTTTCCAGTACAAGTGTCTTTCATGGGGCACAGAGCAAGAAGTTCATCAGTTATATTGAGCTCACACAAAAATGGCCAGCTGAGCAGTATCTGAAATGTCCGTGCTCTCGTCAAGTGCCAAGGAAAACACTTTGAACTGAGAGGCTGCTGAGTGCAACTGGTCAGAGAGATTTTTTGACAATTCCTCGATCCTCGTACCGACTGTCCTAGCAATCAGACTGAGACTGTTTAGAATCGGAGCTTTCTTAGGGCACATTGTGCCAAAAACTGCATTCACACGCTCTTTCACAAATTCACCGTCACTGAATGGTTTCATCCTCTTTGCAATTATCTCTGAAACTACGCAGCTCGCCTTTGTGGATTTTTTGAATTCTCCGTCTGATTTGGTAAACACACTTTGTTGAGATGACAGCTCACCTTCAGTTCTTTGACTTTCACAGCTCTTTGTTCTCCTTGCAACTCATCAAACTTGGAAGAGTGTTTTGACATGTAATGACGTTTGACATTGCTTACTTTGGCAACAGCGATCGTTTCTGTGCATATAAGGCAGACAATGTTTCCTCTGTTCTCTACAAAAAATAGTCTCTTGTCCAGTCCTCATTGAACGCACGATTTTCGGAGTCAACTTTACGTTTCTTGGATGCCATTTTTACATTGGTAAAAATTATCTGAAAATAATGGAAAATGATTGTCACACTTACATACATGCATGAGCTGTTATCACGTACGTACATATCTTATGTATATATGCATGTAGCCATAGCCTTATGACTCAACATGCTTGTCAACACTTGCACAATAAATAGTATTAATGGAATGATATTAGACGAATGACTAGACGATTTCTACAATGATGTATTTTAATTCTTCACTTCGTACAATTTTTTGAGAACCTACAGGATTGAGACTTACTTCATAAGAAATTACGATTAACTGGCTGTTAAGTAACTCTGTTCTGCTTTACAGGTTGTACAGTACTGTTATTTTTTCCGGTAAATTTGTAAAAATTAACGAAAGTCGTGGTTTCATCACATTCTCCAAAACCTTTCGCGGGCCGGATTGAACCACTCCGCGGGCCGGAACCGGCCCGCGGTCCGGACTTTCCCGGGCGCTGATTTAGATCATGCATTCCCAACCGGATTTTGCATAAATAGCGATGGAAACCATAACAACCGGGAGATGTTCACTTTTTGAAGTTCATATTTGGCTGCCTACAAGCGGAACATCTGTTACTTCTGAACGCAGTCAGCTGCAGTGCGAATGCGCGGCCCTATTAGTGTAAGAATAATGTCAGCTTCCTTGCAGGTGAATTCAATTTTCACATTTGCTACTTGGCAGCATTTTTCAGCAATGTTTCACCATTGTGTGTGTGCGTGTGTGTGCTTGTGCGCTGTAGTTGCAGGCTGATTCGTTGATGCACACCGCCGTGCAAATGCGAGCCACATCCGACGACGATGAGGATTATTCGTGAATGCTACTAGCATTTTGTGCGGTATACTTGTGTTGTGGCTGTGCGGATATGTCGCTGTGATGTGTCAGCGGGCGTGTGTGTCTAATAGTTTGATTCAGTGCCGGACTGAACTTGAGGTCATTGAACCGGAAGGCTCACTTAGAGTTAATTGCGCCTGGGGTTATGTTTTGGTTCACTAAACCCAGGTTTAATGAACCGAAGGTCATTGAACCCAAACGCTCAGGTCATTGACCCCTGTTGTTCTAGTTGTTTAATGTTGAACGTTTGTCTGGCTTGAAGATGACAATGTTGTGTATTTCTTATCTTGCGAGTCTTGTCCCGAAGTCATAGTCATGCACTGTCTGTTGACGTGTCTTTGTTTACGCGTGTTGGTTTGTAGTTCATTTGATCGTGCGTGGCAAGTTGCCGTGTCGAGTCAAATGAGGTTCATTGTCGGTGTTATGAAACAATGCACTGTGTGTGTGTGTGTGTGTGTGTGTGGTCGCCCCAGCATGTGACTGCACATTGGTGGGAGATGAATATATCTTGCTTTCTATATGGCTATGTAGCTAAAGTCTCGGTTTATAACTGATTTTGGTCTGATTATCGGAAATGTCTCCAAGTTCACTGCCCTCACCGGAAGCAATAACTATGTTCGTGTGACAGCGCTATTTGAGTATGTGTGTGT
Organism: Sacculina carcini; assembly: GCA_916048095.2. Taxonomy (NCBI): domain Eukaryota; kingdom Metazoa; phylum Arthropoda; class Thecostraca; family Sacculinidae; genus Sacculina; species Sacculina carcini. The sequence continues at coordinate 9,999,425 of OU696570.1, read as the reverse complement.
CTGTTTGCCTGTCTGTGTGTATGTACGTTTGCATGTGTGCCGTTTTTTCCACGTGTTGTTGAGCTAATGAACACGGAAAATGCCAGTGTGTTTATCGCTGCAGTACGACCTCTAATTGTAATTCGTCCTTGATGAAATCAAACCATAATCGTAACCGAATCAATAACATTATGTCTCAATTCGTATGCGATCAGCATTGCCTTCCCATTCAGTTTCCCGTTTGCATCCCTTTTACGGTGTTCGTCGTTGTTTTACTGATTACCTTTTTGATGTCTTGGCACAGTGAACATACTTAAATTGGCTTTTCACAGGCCTCTAATTTTGTCGTTAACTTATTTCTCGAAATTGCCCGATCAAATGTTTGTTTGAAGCCACATAATACAGATACTGTCAGCAAACAATGGAAAGTGATCACAATATATAGGAATATTATTATTGCATATTTATAGAAAACGCTTAAACTTGGCGATGCATCAGGAGTAATATTTCGCTCAGTGATAACTCGATTGGAACACGACGCGGATAAGACATCGCGCACATGCGGGCGGTATTGTTGAACTCAATCAAATTGGGTGCAGTTGTCCCGGACGGCGACAAGACGAATGAATACGAAACAAACAGTAACAAGGCTGGAGCAAGAGTTATTGAACAATTCTCATCGCTGAACCAGACAAGTGACACGCTGCGTACACTTTGCCCAGTGGAGTGTGTCTAATTTTGTTTCTCGCTCATCCAACCGAACTGTAGGTTCGCAAAAAACGAGAGATTAATTACATTATAGATACACATACACGTTCAGAAAGAGAAGGCGATTTTCTGAAAATTATGAGGAAATACGGAATAATTAAAGTATGATCCGATTCGAGTATTATGAGTATGATCGGAAGGCTACGAGGAATTATCTGGAACATTATGAGAACGCTCCTAAAATTATGAGGAGTGATCCAGAAATTGTGGAGAATGATCTACATATTATGGGAATTATTCGGAAGATTATTGACAGTACTCCAAAGTTGATTCGAAAGATGTTTGGAAATAATCTTGAAGGATGTGTGGAATTATTCGGAACACTATGAGCAATGTCCAGGAGGTGACATTTGGAGATCTTTGAGAGGTTCCTGTTATACTGTTGACACATGGAGTTGGGCATTTGACGACGGCAGTGTCAGCGATTATTGTGGCGTGCGGTCGTGTTGGAGGATGTGGCTGAACCGGTGGCCGTCGCGCTCACGCTGTTCTGCTCGTGCATTTCGGCGGCCATCCGTGCCACGTGGTCCATGTCGGCGCGATCACGAGGCTCGGCCGTCAAGCACGCTGCCACCAGCGATCGCAGCTGCCAACATGCCGATAATTATAGTTAAACAAGGACAGTCAGTGAAATGGAGGAGAGTACGGGCACTATACTCAGTTACGTACAGGGCAGCTTTCGTGTAGAAGTGTGACGTTGGTCACAGACAGTCTGTGTCATTTAATATGAGCGGCATTCTCTACGACATAGGATAGTCCATTCATCATAAATAACGAACGAATGTGTCTTGAGCATAGTGCTTGTTCATACTCCATGAGATGATACATTCAGTGGAGACAATGCGCCTCACGCAACAAGCAGTGTAAACCATATAGTTAGTAAAATATACGAGTACACGTACTGCATGCACATTTAATTGGGTTTGAAGGGCACATATCTCCCGTACCCAATCTACTGCTGATTTTCTCATCTCATGTTGTTTTACGATTCACTCGACTACATCAACATGGGCACGTGAAGGTAACATCATAATTAAATAACATGAGTACCGACAGCAGCAGTAGCATAATGCCAGCACCAGTGTAACTCTACCTGTGCCGAGTAACGCGTGGGTGGTAGCGGCGAGTAATCGCATTGTCCGATGCGGCGACACAGCGCGTGCAGACTCAGCTTGTCGGCGAAAAACGGCGAGCGCAGAGCGGCCATTTCGTACAGCAGACAGCCGAGCGACCACACGTCAGACTTGAAGCTGTAACTGTGCTCGTGAATGCGCTCAGGCGACATGTAGTACGGCGTGCCGACCAGCGTCATCAGTTCGGTGGTGCATGTGCTGTGTTTACGAGAGCGTATCCACAATATGAGGAGGTATTGGATTACTGCAGCGACTGTTGGCTGGTGAACGATAGGTCTGATCTCCGGTTTAGAGCAGTCATAGCACCAAGCACGCAGACAGTGCGCACTTGCCAGGCCCTTCTATGCTCCGAAGCAACTGGGCTCTCAGGGAATATTGACTCAAGTGATTCACCTCGCCATAGTTACGCCGGGCATTCAGGTGGCATTACCTAGCTATGTTACCAGGTTACATTAACAGGCTAATGCATATTGTAAGCAGTTAGAAGAAGCACATATTTCATTTGTCGGTATTTGGATGGGGTTTGGATCAATGGATGCAAGACGTTCACAATGTAAATTTTTATTATGTTTAAGAAAATAATAACTTGCTCATGGATAAAAAAACGCACACGGACATTACATTTCACACTAACGTAAATAGTTTCCAAACTTCTGTATTGTGTGAGTGAAGTTTGGAGAATACTGGTAATGGTCCACAATGATGTGCGTACCTGAAGTAGCGTCCGAGTCCCAGGTCGCCCAGTTTCACGACGCCACTTCCAGTGAGAAAAACGTTTGCCGGCTTTATATCTGCAAGGTATTATCAGCAGACAGAGGGCTGAGAATTAGGAGCTGGATTGATACAACATGAGGTTCATATTGGGCAGCAACCGAACGAATAACAAGGAACATTAGCCTAACTCTAACTCAACAACCCCAAATTCGTCCCATAGAAGGAAAATAAAACAGCTTACTGTAGTGCAATATTACTGGGTATATCAGGGTGTATCTGCCCCACTACCTGAGGTCAGTGTTGTGTGATATACATTGTATGGATTTTTCTTCGGATTGTATGTGTGACTCATATGCAGCGACCGAAACCGGTTCTCCAAGTCACAAATCATAACGTGTGTGGTAGCGTAGCATGCGCAGCAAAAATAAAGATACGCAAATAAAACGTAATTTAAAAGAATACAATTTTATCTAGCAATATTTGGCTAAATTTCTATTTTGGAGGCTCATTTCATGACCCCACTTTCTCACATTCGGCTAGCCAATCGCAATATTAATGTTATGAATATGGTTCAATGTAAGTTATGTCATCCGGTCTGACCTCTGTGCATGATGCGCTTCTGGTGCATGTACTGCAGTGCACAGCAGATCTGCGTGAAGTAGCGCCAAATTGTGCGCTCGGCAACGAGGCGTTTGTGACTGCGAAAATGGCGCAACATGCGCTGCAAATCGCCCGCATCGGCCAATTCGAGAACAATGTGCAGCTGGTTGGCGTCGATGAACGAGGCGCAATAACGGATTATATTGGGATGATTCAGTTGCTGTTTGTCGCCCGACGCACATACACATACATACGCATAAATAAAATATGTGATATTACATCATATTGAATTGTTTCTGTATAAATTCAAACGCCATGTGTGCGATTTTATGCTCGGTTATTTGGAAATACGATAATCTGTAAGCCCACGCGCTTACGCTGACGCGCAAACGCTGTTTGAGCGCTCAAATTAATTCAGCGGGTATAAAACTCTTTCAATCATACTAAAATGAGTTCAATTACAATTTATAATGATTAATATACATGAAAAATGTAATGTTACGTGAAGAATATGAGTACACCTCATGCATGCGCCAGTGGCGGATCCAGACTGCAATTTGGAAGGTGCTGAATTAATTTTGGGGGGCTGAATTTTGAGGGCGATCAGTCATGTAATACATCACTATGCAACGTGTTTGCGATAATGCTTATATAAACGAATTCTAAAGAAACATATTTTTCTTGACCCTTAATGAACCTCTTGGTTATGAGTAAACACCGGATGTTTAGGCACTAAAAATGGCAAAATAGGCAGGCAAAAAGGTGCAATAAAACAGCATAATAAACCAATATGGCATGAGTGACAACTTCAGAGAACTTCTTCATGAATTTCAAAAACACTTTTGAAGTAATTTCGAAGTGCGTCACAAGTGTCAATAGAACGCTTATGAAATACTTCTAAATTTGATTCAAACGAGGCCGAAGATCAGTCGACCCTCCAAATAGTCGACCCCTTAAATAGCGTACATCCAAACAGCGGAATCCTCCAAATAACGAAATACTTCCAATGGTCTCGATCAAATTGATGTCTATCAAAAACATGTTGATTACATATCAGAACACCGGAAACCTCCAAAGGGACCGATAGATTATAATTTATAGGTCCCTTCTAGTATTCTATATCTTCAAATAGTGGAAAACGAGGTTTTTGTGTAATTCTTAAACAGTGGATAAATGGAATCACTGACTCCAGCTTGTCGGGTGACAACAGTTGACTGTTGCGGGCCGATTGAGCGAATCAAGTGACTTATTAGGACCGGATTTAGGCATAGACAATCTAGGCGGCCGCCTATGACCTCAGATTGATGGGGTCCTTGCACAGGAATATGTACCTTCATATTACATGGGCAATTCCGATTGGTATTGCATTGGGGGCTATTGTATTTAACATTGATGAAACGGGCTCTCCTTCAAACTGCAGCATACTTATATGTTACCATACCATCGAGTGTCCACCATGTATATGTTACAGCATACCATGGAGTCCAGAGTAGAATGCCGCGCAGCCAATACTTATATGGGGTTATGAAAACTCCTAGTAGACTAGTTTGAGAAGGATGCAAACTGATAAGAAATGTGGGAATCTTCTGTGAAAATTGAATAATTCACAGTAAAAGGTTGATTGCTGTCGAGTATAACTCCAAATAGCGGAAACCTCCAAACAGCGAAATTATTTTGCGGTTCACTCGAGTCCGCTATTTAGCGGGCTCACTCTAAGTCCATTGTGATGCAAACATTGTGTGTGTGTATGTGTCATTTTCACCTGTAGTAGGTTGATTTCTTTCATGCAATCAAGCCGAGCCTTGGAGTCAGTCATTTCGAACAATTGGACTTTCTTCAGAGCCACTGTTTTGTTGTTGTGCTTGCATCTGTAGTTAAATGACATTACTATTATTATTTAATACAGGCAAGTCAAGGGGCATGGGAAGAGTGCAAGCACTATTAATACCTTGCGGTGTGACCATGTACCGGAAGAGCTCAAAAGAGGTAGAGAGAAATGTGATAGATTAGTACTGGATTGGATTGTATTGTGTATGAATGACTATTTTGTATGAGTGCGAGTGAAGGTGCTGTATGTGTATATGAGCGTGCGTTTGAATGGTGGATTGTTCGGTTTGCTGACTGCGCGTGCTACGTGGTGGCGTCATGTCTTCTGGGAGTCATTGTGTGAGCGTCGTTGGGTGTGTGTCGGTGTGCGGTGTCTTGTGGGCGCGCGTGGGGCTGCAATGCCCCCGCGCGCCCGTCTTTTAATACATCTTGTTTTTGTTCCTTATGTCTGCTTTTACAAGCTAACCGGCCTGTAACAAGCCATTTCGGCTATTTCATTTCGGTTTGAATGAAGTCTTGGTGAAATTTGAATTCGTTGAAAATTTGGTTCCGGCTTCAGCAGCAGTGGTGATGCCTTCAGCACCAGGGGAGGACAGCAGCAGTGGAGGTTCTCAGTGGCGTGTCAGAAGCGTGTTGTGCGGACGGCGGTGAGGCATGGTGCCGGCTGGAGGCAGCGGGGAAGCTGTGGCGGATCATGCTCACTCCGTCCGTATTGGGGCTGGACACGTCGCTGAGCTGGCGGTGGAAGCTGCTGGTGCTGGAGGGCTGGTGGAGTGAGAGCTGCTGAAGCCGGGTATCTGGAAGAAATAAAAGCGAGACGACGTGGTCTGTGTGGACGGCGGTCTCGGCTAGCTGCGGCAGGGTGCTGAAGAGCACTGGGGTCGAGGTGTTGTGCCCTGTCGCGGCAGCCGGTGATGTAGAAGACGGCAGGCTGCGGCGGAGCACTGAAGAGCACGGGCGGAAGCGGGAGCGCGGTCGACGCTGGGGCTAGCCGTGTTGTGCTTCGCCGCAGTCATGGTGCGCGCCTGCTGGAGGTCGTGGAGTCGGAAGTCTTCGTCCTGTTTATTCCTCGTTTATTTTTATTCCGCGTTTATTTTTCGGCTTGTATTTCAGTTCAACTTTCAGTTTTGTTTCCTGAGAAACAGGGGGAGATGTGATAGATTAGTACTGGATTGGATTGTATTGTGTATGAATGACTATTTTGTATGAGTGCGAATGAAGGTGCTGTATGTGTATATGAGCGTGCGTTTGAATGGTGGATTGTTCGGTTTGCTGACTGCGCGTGCTACGTGGTGGCGTCATGTCTTCTGGGAGTCGTTGTGTGAGCGTCGTTGGGTGTGTGTCGGTGTGCGGTGTCTTGTGAGCGCGCGTGGGGCTGCAATGCCCCCGCGCGCCCGTCTTTTAATACATCTTGTTTTTGTTCCTTATGTCTGCTTTTACAAGAAATAGTTCGAGAAATGAAAGTTTTGCCAGGAAGATGAAAGATAATGAAGAATCAGAACAATGAATCAAATGAAATTATCAAATCAAAAGGCTAAACAGAATACACAATCATGCAACACAGCGATTATAATAAGAGTAAAGCAAAATCAAACAGAATTGTATAGGACAATGAGCAAAACAATAAAACGAATAATTAAATTAGCCCTATAGTACACGAGGTGATATCCCGTAGCCTGTGTGTCAGATGTTTCCCTCCATTACTTAGCAAGTTGTGGTGGCGTATTTGCTCAATAGATGCGATTTTAATGTTGCACTCGTGTTGATCTGGGGTTTGGTGGTAAAATGTTTGAGTAGTATGATTCATTAGTATGTTATACTCTTGAAACAACTTTTGAAACAGATTTTACATATGTGTAACATGGTTTTCTAGAGGGTTAAACTGAAAAGCCAATTAATATGTAAGCCGATGAATACATGATGAGCTCGTATACAACTCAAATAATCAACTCAATAATCATATATGTGGAAGTGCGCAGCGTAAAGAAAGTTACCTCAACAGATGTCGCTAGCAGTCGGGCATCGAGAGTGGGTCGTCTGCTTAGCGCTAGCAGTCGGGCATCGAGAGTGGGTCGTCTGCTGATCCTACTGAGCCGTTTAAGTGAACGGCAGTGAAGTTTTGAAGCCCGCGTGTTTCGTGTGTGTTGCTCTTGCGAGTCGCTACTTTCATTTGTGTTACAGTGTTGTTTGTGTGTTATGGTTATCTTGTTAATACAGTCTCAGACTTGAACATGGCGCAGCCGACAGGATCCAGTGATACTCATTCAATGAGTGATTCTTCATTTTCATGGAGCGGGAAAATTTCTGTGCCAGCAAAACTGGATCTATCTATTGACCGAAGCGAAGCGTTCACGTTGTGGCGAGAGCGCTGGACCGACTACGTGCTACTTTCCGGTCTAAAAAGTCAGAGTCGGGAAGTTCAGATGGCAGTATTTCGGTCGTGCATCAGCGACGAAAGTCTGAGAATTGTAAAAAGCCTCGATATCGCCGAAACAGACAAGAACAATGTGGACGTAATCTTGCGACACTTGGATGTTTATGCCAAAGGGCAAGTAAACGAGGTGATCGAGCGCAAAAACTTCAACTCACGTGTGCAAAGAAGTGGCGAGTGCTTTGACGATTTTCTCATCAGCCTGCGCGAATTGGGCATGTCGTGTAATTTTTGTGACAAATGTCAAGATAGTCTCGTCCGCGATCGCATCGTGGTGGGCATGCGAGACACAGCCACCATTAAGAAGCTGTGTAGCGTGAAAAGCTTGGACCTTCCGACGGCTATCGATATTTGTAGAGCAGAAGAAGCCGCCAGTCGCGATACGGAGAAAATAGAGACCGATAGAGTCGGCAGAGTGCGCGGTGTTCGCAGTAGCTTCAGTAAGCATGCCAGCCGAGCACCTTCGATTTCTGAACCAGAGTGTCCACGGTGCGGAAGACACCACGAGCGCAAAGGCAAGTGCGCAGCACATGACCAGAAGTGCAGAAGATGCGGCAAATTAGGTCATTTTGCCACGAAATGCAAGACATCCCTCGATGACAGAGATCGCGCCGAGAACATAACCGTTGCCAACAAACAGTGGAAAAACAGGTATGTGTCAGCAGCGATTGTTTCAAGCGTCATGTCAGTCCGAGCTCCCCGTGTGGATGTTGTCGTCGATGGACATGTGACGGTGTCTGCATTGCCGGACACAGGAGCCGACATTACAGTGGCTGGGGTGGATGTGCTGGAAAAATTTGAGCACATCAACAACCTGCTGCCCAGCACGGATCGACCGTATTCAGCCGATGGCACCAGAATGTGTCCAGTCGGTATATGTCCAACGACCGTTTCCCTCGGCGAGTTGTCAGTCGAAGTGGACGTGCATGTACTCAAAGGAGTATCCGGAATGCTTCTGTCGTGGAACGTGTGTCGAGAATTGGGCATCATTTCGAGGGACTATCCGAATCAACTGAACCCGTCCGCGGTGAACATCGTCGCAGAGGCCAACGATCGAAAGCGTATATCGTCAGCTGAAGATGTCATCAGCGAATTTCGCGACGTCTTCAGTGAAGAGATTAAATGCTTGCCGGGTGAATCGTTCAAGATCAGAGTCGCCGATGGTAGCAGACCTCATAGCGTCACAGCGCCGCGTCGGGTGCCACTCCCGCTACGTGATGCCTTGAAAGAGGAACTGCACTCACTGGAGTCACAAGGTATCATCACACGTGTAACAGAACCGACGGAATGGTGTTCCCCGATCGTGGTGACGCCGAAAAAAGGTGGGAAAATTCGTTTGTGTGTCGATCTCACCAAACTCAACCGATGCATTCAGAGAGAATTGTTTCAGTCCAGCACACCAGCGGAGTGTGTAGCATCTATGGTAACGGCTGAAGCAAAATATTTTGCAGTGTTTGACGCAGCTAAAGGCTATCATCAGTGCCCGCTCAGTCAGGAAAGCCAACCGTTGACCACCTTCATCACTCCGTTTGGTCGATACATGTTCCGCCGTGCGCCGTACGGCATCTCGTCGATATCTGACCACTACAATCGTCGGATGAACGAGGCTCTTGAGGGACTGACAGGAGTCCAAAAACTAGTAGATGACGTCATCATTTATGGCAGCTCAAAAGAGGAGCTTCAAGAACGTGCCACCAATTTCTTGGTCAGATGCCGTCAGCGGAAAATAACTTTGAATCGCAACAAAGTTCAGTATATGCTGCCACGGTGTAAATTCGCAGGATTCGAAGTCAGCGCAAGCGGGTATTCTATCGACACTGCTCTGAACGAGGCTATCTCGAAATTTCCGGTTCCGACAAACTTGACGAATCTGCGCTCATTCTTTGGTCTGTGCAACCAAATCGGTTCATTTTCGCCGGATCTGTCAAAATGGTTGGTTCCTCTTCGTGGATTGTTGAGCATGAAAAACACGTTTTTGTGGGAAGACCGGCATACTGCAGCATTTCATGAAGCACGAAAAGCTTTGTCATCACAAGATGTGCTGAAATATTTCGACGCTAAAGCTCCGACATACCTGCATACAGATGCTAGTCGTCTGAACGGGCTTGGTTTCATGCTTCAACAAAAACAGCCGAATGGCGAAATGGGCGTCGTGCAATGTGGATCGCCAGATGCCAGATTACCTCAACAGATGTCGCTAGCAGTCGGGCATCGAGAGTGGGTCGTCTGCTTAGCGCTAGCAGTCGGGCATCGAGAGTGGGTCGTCTGCTGATCCTACTGAGCCGTTTAAGTGAACGGCAGTGAAGTTTTGAAGCCCGCGTGTTTCGTGTGTGTTGCTCTTGCGAGTCGCTACTTTCATTTGTGTTACAGTGTTGTTTGTGTGTTATGGTTATCTTGTTAATACAGTCTCAGACTTGAACATGGCGCAGCCGACAGGATCCAGTGATACTCATTCAATGAGTGATTCTTCATTTTCATGGAGCGGGAAAATTTCTGTGCCAGCAAAACTGGATCTATCTATTGACCGAAGCGAAGCGTTCACGTTGTGGCGAGAGCGCTGGACCGACTACGTGCTACTTTCCGTACCATCTTCTGCATGGTGGGCGTGCCTGTGATAATCTACTCCGACGGAGGACCGCAGTTCACATCGGGAGAATTCGCTCGATTTGCGGAGCTATGGCGTTTCCAACACGTGCGCTCATCACCCCATTGCCCGCAATCGAACGGAAGAGCCGAGGCCGCCGTCAAATCGGCCAAAGCGCTGATTAAAAAGTGCTGGGATGGGGTGAGAGGAGGCCTTGACGCTGACAGCTGGGCCAAAGGCATACTTCAGCAGAGGAACACGCCTGGACCAGACAGCAGATCGCCGGCGGAGATTCTCTACGGTCGTCCGGTGAGAGACATGGTGCCTGCATACAGACGACAGTTCAGCTCAGAGTGGCAGAAGTCCAGCGAAGAAGCGGAGCGCGTGATGGACACGTACGAGTGCAAATCCGAGGAGAGGTACAACCAGGGCACCAGAGACTTAACCGAGCTAAGCCCGGGAAACAACGTCGCGGTCCAGTGTCACGCGACCAAGGAATGGACCAGGTATGGAGTGATCGTCGAGAAATTGCCGCATCGTCGATACCTTGTCAAGATGCTCAGCGGACGAGTGGTAGCTCGCAACCGACGACACATTCGCCTGAGATTCGGCCACGCTCTGAGGCCAGACGTCCAGCCAACAAGTGCATCATCCGAAGGAGACGCAGCACAGAGGAGCGAGGAGCCATGGAGATCAACTCGCTCTCGTCGTCGTCCCCAAAGGCTCATCGAAGTCATGAAAATGACTAGGGGGGCGTGTGGAAGTGCGCAGCGTAAAGAAAGTTACCTCAACAGATGTCGCTAGCAGTCGGGCATCGAGAGTGGGTCGTCTGCTTAGCGCTAGCAGTCGGGCATCGAGAGTGGGTCGTCTGCTGATCCTACTGAGCCGTTTAAGTGAACGGCAGTGAAGTTTTGAAGCCCGCGTGTTTCGTGTGTGTTGCTCTTGCGAGTCGCTACTTTCATTTGTGTTACAGTGTTGTTTGTGTGTTATGGTTATCTTGTTAATACAGTCTCAGACTTGAACAATATACAAACTCAAATAATCGACCCATCAGCTTTCCATACACTCATATGGCTCCGCGCTGACAGTGTGGTCCACTGCCACCGCCTGACATTAGTGCGCGATCTATGTATTGGACAAGCTGCTCCACAATTAGCCGCCTGTATCGGTGACAATTAGTGGTGGATCGAGAGTGCAATTATGGGAGGGGCTGAATTAATTTTGTGGGGACTGAATTTTGGGAGCGATCAGTCATGTACATGCATCCTTATGCAACGTCTTTGCGATAATGCTTATATCGATAATTTCTTCAGAAATATATTTTTCCAGGAGTTCTTTTAGTGATCCGCTTGGTTATAAGGAGTTGATGGAAACATTTGGGGGCTTCATCCCCCTGAGCTCCCCTCTGGATCCGCCAGTGGTGACAAGGTCATGCACATGCACAACACTCATCAGTTGAATCACGGGCGACTATTAGCGATACAAACGGGGTTCGGCAAAATAATACTGGCTTAAATTAACCTGTACAACGAACTGCCCGACGTGGACATTTAAAAACGGTTGTACAATGTACAGCCCTTTGTAAAAGGATTTGCCCGTTTTACCCTGTACAACCCTTTGTGATGTTTTACCTCAGATGTTTTACGGTACTTATACCTGTGTTAAATTTGACTTTTACCATATTGTCTTCACTATTAACATTGTTTTAATTCAACTAAATTTTCGAAGAACCAGTCATTTGTAGAAAAATGTTTATAACCAAATACAAAAAATACAAATACAAATATCTCCCAGTGATTCCATATTAGATAACTTAAAATGGTCACATTTGAAGTTTACTGTCCGTAAACAACTAAATTAAACATATCAGAAATATTTCATTGCTATCTACGCAAAACTTTTCAATATTTGTATGCAAATTGACTGATATTCAAGCTTGAAAATAGCAAAGTTGTACTCATGAGAACTGTTCATATAAGACTATGAAAATATGTATTAATAAATTGCAACTAGACAATAAAATTGCATAGGATATGCAGAAAAACACGCATGAAACATTTGAATGCTTGCAAACATCAGTAGATGTAATATTATGAGAACAGAAAGCTATGAATTATAAATTAAAAAACATAATATACCGTAGTATTCACCTGCTGATGGGCACAACAAGTTTGCTAATAAAATATAAGGATAATAAATGTTTACCTTGCCAGACAGACCACGGAAAATTGGCCTTGACCAATTCGTTTCTCAATGTTGTAATTGTCCAGCGAGCCATACGCTTCGTCCACGCCCTCCGCCAAACTGAGAACATTCTTTGAGACCGACTCCATCGCAGCGGCCTTGCATACAATTACTCAACAAATAGGAACGCCCACTGACTGAACAAACCACTCACACGCTAGTCAATGTGCACAAACACAACTTGCTACAAATGTAAGACAGTCAAGTCATAAACAGAAATATTCTTTATAAATAATGACTAGAACAAACCTTCCAACAAGTAGACAATATAATTTGTGTGACTAACTGTTGCAGCCACGAGCATATAGCATAACTAATGGAATCAATATATTCTACTGTCAAAAATGCTATATAAGCTTCGCAGCTTGCGTGAACATTTAAAACTGGGAAGAAACACAAACGTTTTATGTGTGCATTGCACCTACCAGTTCAAATGACACCCACACACACACACACACACGCACACACAGAGACAGAGACGCGCGATGCCAACACTGTGGCGAAGTGCTGACTGACTCCTGGCCACACAACACCGGGCCCCTCAATGCACCATCGATCATGTGTCTGCCAGCCCCTTACACAGGTGGAGGTGTTAGTGTCAGGTTGCATATAACGCACGTGCATGTGTTTGTTGGTGTGTGTGTGTGTGTGTGTGTGTGTGTGTTGTACGAGTCACCTTACAGGTGCATTTGAAAATATTTTCCTCGGATTGGCCAGGCTGTATTAACACTGGAAATCAATAATACACAGGCACTCACCTACACGTCGCCACACACACACACGAACACAACCGCACACACACACACACACACACACACACACACACACACACACACACACACACACACACACACACACACACACACACACACACACACACACACACACACACACACACGAACCCAACCACACACATACACACACACACGAACCCAACCACACACACATACACACACACGAACCCAACCACACACACAAACCGAACTACACACATACATACACATACATACATACAGACAGACATGTACAAGCGGACACAAAACAAAACGCACACTTGCAAGCAATACTAACACACGCCACTGACATTTGCCACAGAGCACTCAGTGTAGCCACAAGCGTTCTGTTGTCCGTGCACCATACCTGTATTTGGTGTACATTGTACATTAGACCTGTTCAAAAACATCTTTTTTCTATTTTTATACCCCTCTGCATGGTTTCCCAAGCTTTTCGACCTGAAAAAGCCGAAAATCACAACCATTTATGTCTAAAATCTCTATACCCTGCCGCATTGGACTTTTTCGCGCCCGATACAGCAGGAAGTACCCAATTTCGCCTTGCACCGTACAGTTGTTACACTTATAACTTGTGTTACAGTTGCAATTGGAGAACAAATTGGGTATCAAATTGAAGTATTTGTTCCCGTTAAAATAATTAGAGAAGTGTTATTCAAGAAAAGTGTATCATATTAAGCAAAAGAGAAAAATTTAATGAAAAATCACGATTTTCCGAAGATACATGCATTTTGACGTTTATTATTTAAATATGATTTATTATTATAGTTCTAGTTAGTACAATTGTGATCTTGCCTAAACCGCAGCATGCCTTTCCCCCATCCATTTCCGGTGTAGGAAGCAAATTAAACGTCTGAGCGGCCCAAACAATATACCGAAAGAAAGTCATCACTTACCTCACTTCCAGCTGGACAGCAAACTATGACCAGCTGAACAAACACAATCTCTTCTAACTCTATCAAACCAGTTGAGCACGAACCCCGTATGCGATGCGTCTATTGATGGCAGCCCAGTAGCTTACCTTCAATATGTGCAAGTGGTCCTGAGACAAGCACTGTCAAATCTTCTTATGAAACCGTACATCTTTCAACATCTTGGTATCCCAGTGAAGAGCAGTACACTTGGGAGATTCCTTGATGAATTATTCCATGTAGCCTTGACTGATATGATACCTCACCAGCATTCTATTCCGTCTTGTTTTTTAACGTGAAATCATCAAGGTCGGCTCCTCCAGCTATTAAATTAGCAGATACTATCGCCGTCACCTTATTGTGTGACAATCCAAGACGATCAGCGGTATAGTATATGTTGTATTGCATACATACATTGCAGCGGTATTGCATACATACATACATTGTATATCTGCATGCTCCATGACTCTTCTGAGGAGTGTGAGTGTTACATTATCTTGAAATCGAGTCGGCAACAGCAGTGATTTTCTGTACGGCAACTAAAGAACTAATATCATTTTCACATTGAACTGCTTATGCTCATTGCTTACTCTTCTCTATGACGTAGTCTGACAGTCCTCTCAACTTGTTGCATGGACCGTAATTCAAAAATCTTGTCATGGCCAGACATACGGGCGTTCCTTTCTGTTTTCTGGTTTTGGTAAAACTTGATATTCTCGTCTTTTTCACACTTGTGAGTAGCCTGCTCCTCAGAATATTCAGTCTATCCAATAATTATTAGTCTGTCTACTTTTTCCCTTTCCAATCACGTTTTGTACATTTAATTCTTGTTAGGTTTCTGTGTTTTGTGAAGTCTCACAAAATGCTGTGCATCGTTGTACTTGGTCATCGCCTTGATCCAGTCCATCTGCCAGAATTGAATGACAGATTTCACTGTTTCGCTGACTATATCATGTGGCAAAAAAATTCCTTTATTTTCTATTAATTTCTGGAGATGAAGGAAGCACTGGAACACCTGTCGTTTGGTAGGTAACTTATGGTTGTTCCTGGTTGGGCCACCACTTATTCTGTATGAGGGGGCCAAACCAGGAACGTTCCTGTTGAAGGTCGTGTAGTAAGCCGGCGTGATGCTCGTGTCTGGACTGCATGTGCCGCTTCTGATGGATATACATGGCTCCTTTGCAGTTCCCTGCGTAAAGCCACTACATTTACATTTTGAAGTATTTGTAGCTTTGTTTATCGACTTTAACAGATCTGCAAACCAGCAAAAATAAACACTACTGTGAACTGATCTGGCTAATGCCAAAAATGAGGGTATATATACGTACGAGAGTATGCACCAATGTTGTCCAGCTGGAAGTAAGGGAAGTGTTGAGCTTGTTACGCGAAGCTCGTTCAGAGCGCGCACATAACAAAGAGCGGTGTAGCACATCATATATATTATAAATACACAGTAACAATGGTACAAAGAATATCACAAGGCCGGAGACGAGCAAAACCTCGGCACGAAGGCCGCGGCACAGAATTCCGTAACAGTAGTGTAGCGAGTCCACCACTGAAACAGCTACTGCACCGTTACAAGTAATACAGGTAATATCCTAGGCCAATGCGCGGCAATCGCAACGAGCACGTTGTCAAACACAATGTGTCGGACGATGCTCGGGTCGAACTGACACAAGGCGAGCGAGACACACAGAGTAGCCTTGTCAGTCAAGCTATTGCCAAAGTCCCAGTCCAACTGCCCGCGCACCGAAGGGACGGGACTTAAATGAACTTGACCGTGCGTGTGCATCGACCCGACCGCGTATGAACATTGGAACACAATTGGCCAGACAATAGCAAAAGACAAATGTAACCACCCGATTGGTAGCAAGGTGATCACGCCAGCACGTAGGCTACTGTGATTGACTGAACTATTTTCGCAAGCTAACACGCACACACACGTCACCTAACCTACATGGAATATTCTAGAACGCATGCCACACAAACATACAGACACATGCGGCACATACATAGAGACACATACGTACACGTATACACATGAAACAAGCGTGTTTGCTGGTTGTACGCAGACACACGTCACCTAACCTACACCGAACATTCTAGAAGGCATGCCACACAAACATACAAACACATGCGGCACATACATATAAACGCATACGCGCACGCATACACATTTAAATATACACACATTTATACAATGAATAAAATATGCATGACACGCCACAAGCTTTTTTCGGTATATTGTTTGGGCCGATCAGACGTTTAATTTGCTTCAAACGCGGGAAATGGATGGGGAAAAACGCATGCTGCTGTTTAGGCAAGATCACTATTGTCTTAACTACATGTAGAATCATCATCATTTATTTTGCCTTTCACAATACACAATCTCAGTATACAATACAATACGCAAAGGGCAGGGCATGAGAATCCGAAAGGATTGTGTAGCCCGCGATCAACATACAAACAAACCGTACAAGAACTATATAACACATAGACAAAGTGTGATATGTGGGTAAACAAGACACAGAACGTAGATAATTCGAAGGTTTTACGCACAAAACATGTGGGTAGTCGGTGCTCCCATTGAGATCAACTATCACGGCATATAAAGGGATCAGTAATGTTTCAGGAATTCTGCTCTTATATGCTTCTTGAATGCTGACATCGTGAGAGATTTTTTAAGGAA
Source organism: Sacculina carcini (assembly GCA_916048095.2). Classification (NCBI taxonomy): domain Eukaryota; kingdom Metazoa; phylum Arthropoda; class Thecostraca; family Sacculinidae; genus Sacculina; species Sacculina carcini. The sequence continues at coordinate 9,982,754 of OU696570.1, read as the reverse complement.
ACATTGCAACCGATTCCAAAGTTTGACACCCTGATGAAAGAAGGAAATGTTTCTTGCTCTTGTACGTGTATAGGACAGAGTAAATTTATCCGCATGTCTGTGATTCAGTACAAACTTGCTCTGTATATTCGTAGGTAATTGGTAATGAAAAGCACTAAACATTTTTGCTAGTGTGTTGAATTTGATTTGGTCACTGAATTTCAAAATGTTGAGTTTTTTGAAGAAATGTGAAGTGTTGTCATGGTAATGTGTATTGTTTATGAGTCTTATTGCTTTTCTAAAAACAAATTGGTGTCGTCTGCAAAAACAATCATTTTACATATGTGTGATACGTTGAATGTCATTTATATACAATAAAAAAAGTGTTGGACCCAATACCGATCCCTGAGGCACTCCACATTTGAGCGTTTTTTGCAGATAGTTCACCTTCTAGTGACACGTACTGACTCCTTTCTGAAAGATACGATGACAACCAGCTATGGGATATTCCACGCAAGCCATATTGTAGTTTTGCTTTGAGAATATCGTGATTTACAGTGTCAAATGCCTTCTTGAGATCGAGCATTACACCAATTATCTTCTCTTTTTTCTCAAAACCATCGGTGATTTCATTTATCACGTCTAGGATAGCGTGAGACGTACCCACATTTGGTCGAAATCCGTATTGGTTTTCGTCGATAACATGGTTTTCGTCGATAACATGGTTTTTAGCGATACATTTTTGTAACCTCTCATTGAATAATTTTTTAAATATTTTGGAGAATGTATCAAGTATCGATATCGGACAGTAGTTGCTTTTATCAGTCCTGTCCCCTGACTTGTGAACAGGAATTATCTTGGCGGTTCTCATCAGCGTTGGGAACACACCTTGCGCAATGGACAAGTTGAAGAGATATGCCAGCGGTCGGGATAAATGTATTGAAGATTGTTTTACTAGGTTCATGCTTATGTTGTTGCAATCGGTAGATAGTTGTCCCTCACTGTGATGGATAATATTCAGGATTTCCCATTCGGTTGTAGGACCAATGAACAAAGTGTGGCTTATTGGTCCCACATGTTTCAAGGGGTTCTTAGTCAGCAATGGTAATTTGTCCGACAAATCTGTTCCGACGTTGACAAAGTAGTCGTTGAGAGAATCAGGTATCGTCTGTGATCTATCGGATGGACCTTTATTATTTCCAATCTGATTAATTTTGATATTCTTTTGCGGTACCATGTTGATTTCTCTTTTAATTTTCGCCCATTCCATCTTGGCCGAGACCGATCTTTCCTCAAATAGCTTGCGATAGTACAGCTGCTTACTTTTATTGACGATTTTAGTCAACGCATTCTTGTACACAATGTAAGACTCTTTATCAACTGCATTTTTTGTCGCGAGAAAGTTTGCGTACATGTGGCGCTTGGTACAGCTTGTAGCCAGTGACCTGGCAACACTAATTGTATTTGTATTGTTTTGTATGTGGTGCGTCGTTAATGTGTTTGATTATCATTCATCCGCCATTGTTGTTAATAATATACATTCATTCATCAACCGCGCCCGTGTGTGTATCTAGCCGAACTGCTACAAGTGGTGACCCCGATTATTCTCGCTTTATGCAAGTGAGATTTCGAGAGACTGTTTCTCACATTCATTATTGATTATATAATTGCTTTCGCTTCCATTTTCATTATTTGCCATGTCTTTTGAGACGGCTGAGGGATTGTGCGCCCCAATTCGTGTGGAACTGCCCACTTTCGATGAGATGGACATTGATACATGGCTGTTAATGTGTGATAATCTCCTCATTGACGGGGGCATCACAACACAAGCCACGAAACTCCGCAAGGTCCTCGCAAAACTCCCGCCGGCTCAGTTAAGGCTAGTGAAGGATATTGTGTCGCAGTCACCGCTGGCCCCCGACTGCTATGATCGTCTCCAGCACAGGCTGAGAAGCAGACTGCGACTCACACCTGCAGAGCGTCTTGGACGACTTGAGAATCTGCCGAGACAACTTGGATCGAGGAAGCCGTCCGAGTTATTTGGAGACCTCGCAGCACTGTACCCAGACGACACGGACCACGAAATTATCCGCGAAGTGTTCCTGTGCAGAATGCCTGGGGCGCTCCAATCACTCTGCCGCGAGTGGCTGAACAAAGAGTGTCCGCTCACGTACGCCTTCACCAGTTCGGCAGAACGTTCGCCTCGAGTGCAGCGACAGCTTGCCTTTATAAGTGAGTTCTCGACGGACATTCGTCACATCAGCGGACCCAGAAACGTCGTCTCGGACTGCCTAAGTCGACCACCAGTGCACATTGCTGGAGGAGCTCCACTGCGTTCCTCTGTCGTCCACACTGAAGCACAACAAGGCTTGGATCTAGTGCGATTGGCCAAATAACAAGTCAGCTGCCAAGAAGTTGCGTCGCTGGCCTCGTCCGCATCACTGAGCATCGAGCGACGTGACATAGAAGGTGTTGCGTCTGGACTCCTCGTCGATGTTTCGACGGGCATGGATCGGCCCCTGGTGCCGGCCTCCCTGCAGCGTGAGATCTATGAGCAGTTTCACAATATGCATCATCCGAGTGTTCGTGCAACTCGTCGTTTGATCTCGGAGAGATTCGTGTTCGCTCGCGTTGCGTTCAAAGTTGCTGCATGGACCAAGAACTGCCTACATTGTCAGCAATGCAAGGTAACAAGACATCAGGTCACACCACTGCGTCGCCCGCCTGCACCTTCCGGTCGGTTCGAGAGTCTCCATGTAGACATTGTGGGTCCTCTGCCGGAGTCCGGCGGATACCGGTACGTTTTCACTGTCATCGACCGATTCACCCGTTACCCAGACGCTGTCCCGATGAAGGATGCAACAGCTTCCAACTGTGCGAAATATCTACTCGACTGGGTGGCGCGCTTCGGTATGTGCCGCTCTATCACGTCGGACCGCGGTAGCCAATTCGTATCCGACCTGTGGAAAGAGTTGTGGGTATTGATGGGAGTGCAGCTGACCACGTCTTGCGCCTATATGCCACAGCAAAATGGCCTGGTTGAACGTGTCCACCGTCAGCTGAAAGCCGCGTTAACTGCTGCCCTGCAGAGGAACGTCAACTGGCCGTCGGCTCTACCAGTCGTACTCATGGGAATGCGTGCTGCTTTCAAGCCCGACATCGGCACTTCGGCTGCAGAGTTAGTCCTGGGTGAGAAAATGCGCCTCCCTGGACAATTTTTCTCAGAGAGTCACCCTGCTCCAGCGAGTGAAGTGGCTCGTCAACTGGTCCAGTCCTTTGCCCACTTGCAGCCTGTACCGACAGCGTGGCATCGCCGCTACGATGCCGAGCGTCCGTTCGTGTTCCCATCGCTGGCAACCGCTACACATGTGTTCCTGAGGGTCGACGGTGTTCGTCCTCCATTGACTCCACCGTACCAGGGACCGTATGAAGTGATTCACCGAGGAGACAAATCATTCGTTATCAACAACAAAGGACGACAGGACACGGTGGCCGTGGACCGACTGAAGCCGGCACATCTGGAGCGTGCTGTACAGTCTCAACTGGCCTCATCGGACCCGTCAAGTTCCGGTTCTCATTCGCCACCAGCTATGTCGAACGTGCCGACCCGAATTCGTTCGCCAGTTCCATCACTGCCGCCATCTCGTATAGTTTGGTCCCGGCGTGCAAGACCCGTCTGTCCTCCACGCCGGTTCGTACAGTCGGTGCAGGTACCTGTAGGGGGGCTGTAGCCAGTGACCTGGCAACACTAATTGTATTTGTATTGTTTTGTATGTGGTGCGTCGTTAATGTGTTTGATTATCATTCATCCGCCATTGTTGTTAATAATATACATTCATTCATCAACCGCGCCCGTGTGTGTATCTAGCCGAACTGCTACAAGCTCGATATTTTTATGCCCTTAGTTATCCACGGTTTATGCTGAACAGTTTTGTTCTTAGCTTCATACATCGGCATATGTATGTTTACTAACTGAAGGTAAAGACTGAGGAAACATTCATATGACACATTTATATCATCACCTTGTATAACGTCCCAGTTTGTTTGCTCCAGTTCATGATTGAGTCGTCGCAGCCTTTTTGTAGAATATCGTCTTTTCAAAAAAGTACTTTCTTTTGGTGTAGAATCAGATTCATTCAACAGTGTAAATATCGGGAAGTGGTCAGAAATGTCTTCGCAGATTACGCCACTTGATAGTGAACTGGTCACATAATTTGCGAAGATATTATCAATCACAGTGTTTGATTTGGTCGATGCTCTAGTCACTGACCTGATCAGTGGAAGAAACCCATTATTTGTCATTTCGTTAAAGAAAATTCGAGTTGGTAAGTGGTCGTCAGAGTTCAGCAAGTTTATATTGAAATCACCCATAATCATCCAATTATGGCTGCTCGAATTATCGACTAATTTGTTCATTTCATCAGTGAACTTATTGATAGGTGTGCCAGGAGGACGGTAGACACAAGAAATTCTAATTACTTTGCTCTTAACAGAGATATCCACCGTAATCACCTCCATCAAATCAGGTATTCCTATACTGAGACGAGGTATGTGTTTGGCTTGATGCATGTTTTTGACAAATACGGCCACGCCACCTCCTCTTTTGTTCTGATGTGTCTGGTGAAACACTTGATATCCCGCCATACGACAAAAATCTATCGAAGTGTCGTTCACCCATGTTTCTGATATGGCAACTACATCGATATTTATTTCAAGATCACTCAAGAAGGATGTCAGATGTTCAATGTGCTTATTCAAACTACGTACATTCAAATGAAGTGCCATAAATCCCTTCGTGTTTTGGAACTTGCAGTTGAAGGTGTCAATGTCATATACGTCAAAAGTATTATTTTCCACATCCAGGTTGTTTGTCTCATCGATGTCAGCATCAGCTGTGTTAACATCAACCATTGTCAAGATGTTTCACTAGATCCCTCAATGATACACAAGAGCACCCACAACCCACCTCACAATTTACACAGGTAGGCATCCACCCCCACACATGTACACAAACACTTGACTCAGTCACACATGCCCACATACACACTACAACTTGAGTGCAAAGATATGGTTCACACACACACACACGCACACACACAAACAGTACCTTTCATACACTTGAACACATAAGGACATGAACATATTTCACACGCACACACACGCACGCATACACAAATTGCTCCTCTTTTACATTCATGTAGACACACTCTCACACACGCACACACACATTCGCACATTGTCACAAGCATACGCATACACAAACAGGCAGAAATGATCGGCTATAAGGCGATACCTTTCTAATTAATGAGTGAATAAGACTAATAGATTGACACAATCGTGTGTTCCATGCAGTATACTGCGATGGATGCATAAGCTTGGCTCAACTTTTACGATTGTTTTTCCTTGCGACATACCTTGTACGCACGGCTTGGTTTGGTTGAACAGTCGACTGGTGAGTTTGTGGCAAACCTGGACCCGTTTTTTCTGTCGCTGTACTAACTGGCCCGATTGTGTGATTGGGCCTCGGTCATTGACTTGACCTTCACCGCACGGGCGTGCTCAGTAATCCGCATGAATATGCCAGAATGGTCGCTCCATACCGCGTGAATTATTCCGTTTTTTCGCATTTGCCGCAGTTCATATGCCAATTTGATGTTGTTCGCAGTCAGGTGATCGTTTATATAGACATGTTTTTTCGCCGATGAGTTCTTCAACATTGACCTGGTTTTGTGGAATTGCTGGCGTTTTCTCATTCTCTCAAATTTGACCAGGAGAGGTCGAGATTTACCTTCAGTTCGGTTGCCAATCCGGTGAACTCCTTCAATGTCATCTTCTGCGAGGTTGACTCCAATGCTCAAAGCAAGTTCATGAACTATTTGCATTTTCACCTTCAACTTCGGTGATGCCCATGACACAGAGGTTTTTGCGTCTGCTGCTCTGCTCCAGCATGCAGATTCTATCCTGCGCCACGGTTAGCTCCACTTTAAGAGCAGAAATTTCATCGTCCTTGGTATGCAGCACGGCTGACACAGCAGCCTCAACTGCCGGAGCCACAATAATTTCTCTCACTATACTCAAGACATCTTCACTTTTCAGGCAGTCAATAAGTGCCTCCCTCAGGTCCGAAGTACTTGCCGCCTTTGCCATCACTTCACTTCACAAGCACAGAGCTACCGAAACACGTCCGCACTCAATGACACTAGGCTGAATACTGATAAAGAATGATAATAATAAATCACATTTAAATAATAAATGTCAAAATGCAAAGTTTTTCTTGAGTAAATCTACTCAAATTATTTATGCGGGAACAAATGCTTCAATTTGATACCCAATTTATTCTCCAATGGCAACTGTAACACAAGTCATACGTGAAACAACTGCGCGGTGCAAGACAAAATCGGGTACTTCCTACGGTATCGGGCGCGAAACGAAACTTCGGACGCGAAAGTCCAATGCGGCAGGGTATAGACACATTTTAAACAAAAATGGTTGTGATTTTCGGCCTTTTCAGGTAGAAAAGCATGGGAAACCGTGCAGGGAGGTATACAAATCGAAACAATTTGTTTTTTGAACAGGAACAGGTTTTTTGTACATGTCTACATGCACAATGTACATGAGCATGTGTATCAGTATACATACCACATGTGTGTATATATGCTTTAGAGCGTACAAAAATGTATAGAGCTCAAAGTCTGGAATATAAATGCACATTTAACCCAGAAAAATGGACGCTAGAAAAACCGCCATAGTGATTTTACCTGGCAGTATTGAAGTGTAATGATATGATGAGGAGAGACCCTGAACATCAGCCTGTCTGCCATAAAACGGGCAGCGCAGCCAAACATATTTAGCACGTGTTGTGAACCGGTACACTGCAGAGTTGCACCAGGGCGGCTGCACGGCGTCGCTCCGGCTCAGTCATATTGCCCTAATTTCTTTACTACCAGTTTTATTTACATACAACTGTATTAACACGTACATAAGTGTTGCAGCTATGCATTTAAATAATAAATAGGTATCGCATATGATATGGCTTTGAGTTATAAGAGTTCACTTATAGGTGTCCATTTTTCTGGACGCTGGGCATCCATTACCTACGCTCATTGGAAATAATGATCTGGATATATATACATCGGCGTAGATTGGTGTCGAGGCTCGGGGGGATGACAGCCATCATGCATTAGTGTTCCAAGTTGACTCAGTTGGTCAATCGCATGGTACCCTCAACTATTTTCAGCCTATTCAATTACAACACACATACCACAATGAAAAGTGTATTGCGTAATATAATTCTTCACATATTTAGAATTTCTTGCATTGTTGGCCCATTGTCATTTGCCTGCTATGCTGATTTTGATGATAATATACTCAATGAACTGAAATCAGCAGAAATCTCGGGGAGTATAATTGCATATTCGTACCCCAGCCAATTTGTCGGGGGGTATATATACCCCCCAAAAACCCCAGGATTTACGACCGAGTATATATATATATACACTCATTACAAGACATCATTACAAGTTTACGTATTATAAAACAAGAATCAATACTTGTATTTTTTAAATTGAAATAATTTAGGGCTTATACTGATCAATTGATATGCTTATGTATTGTAACAAACAAAAGAAGGACTCAACAAATCGATAACTTACTGCTTCTGTGTTGATTTTTGAAGATGAGTATGGAATCTGATGTTCATCCATGAATCATTCATGTCCTCATGTCCTCTGTCATGTCCTCAATCATTCATGTCCACGTTCATGTTCATTCATGTCCTGAATCTCTTATATACAGCAATGAACCGTACCTCTGTTCTTACTGATTAAGTCGTATTAACTGCTACATAGTGTGAGCTATTCAGATTGTTTTAGATCAAAAGTGCATTGAAACCTTGTTGCACAGACAGATTTGTATGCAGTTAAAAAAATAGATCGCTGAATGTGACAGATGATATTTTAGTAATGCTTGGAGGATTCATGTTGAGTGGATGTGCTAAATATCCAAACAATAGGTTGTATTGGAGTCGTAAAGATGATAGTCCTGGCAGAACCGTAGTAACCGCCCGAGCACCCCCCCCCCCCCCGCGCCGGGGCGGCCCGAGTGTTGAGGAGCCCCGTTGACTGACACATGCTATTGAAATATATTCTAAAATAGTGTATAAAGGTATCGTAAGTCTCCAGGATACCGAGGGGCTGCTCGAAATTGCATTTTCCCAGAGTCGTACCTCTATTATAATGCTGCTGTATTTATAATGGGAAGTCGCGGCGTCAAGGGGGTCTTAGGGGCTACTTCCCCCCTCAAATATATCAAGCCCCTCTAAGCCTCCCCCCAAAATCATAATCATGGACATCAAAATTATTTCCACTGTAAATGAAGCTTTACTGCCTACAGTAATCTTATTTGTCCTTACCCTCTTCAGTCCCCCATCGTAAAAATCCTGACGCCGCCACTGATAATGGGGGTCAAAATTATTGCCTTCGGGAGGTGGACATAAGACCATTTATCCGCTCTGAGTCGTGGTAGTTTGACCTAAAACTCGAAATAAAATGGTGCATACATGCTGAAAGTGTTTTCCTCGCATATAATGGAATAATGGTACTGTTAGGTGCCCAGCGTCCAGAGAACTGGATAGCTCATATCTTGAAAACTATAAAATATTTTCTCTGTGAAATTCATTACAAATGTTGAGTGTGCCATAAATTGGCGTTCCTGCGAAAATCACTCATCTACCTATTTTGGTTACCTTCGGGCATTAATGGGTTAACTGAACTATGAGTGAATGAATTAGCAAAGGGCGTACCCCCATAATAATAAAAAACACCAAAACAAATGGCTTACAACTGGAAATAATAATCCAGTGTTTTATCCTCTCTATTATACACATTCTAGCAGACAGACATATTAGTCATTCATTCTGAAATTCACGTAGAAACTTCAGACTTATACGGCTGCATGCCTAGAATCTATGAAGAAGATTGATCTCTCCCAAATCAGGTTTGTTAGAGTACGATAAAGTGTGGACACGATAAAACAAGCCAGCCCAGTCAGCACGGGAAATACACAAGCACATTTAAATTCACCCATATACCGGTATGGGTTGTGGAAGTCCACTCCATGGCTCATACAAAATCACACGAAAGCCTCACAGGGGTACACCAAAATGTATTTATGACTGCACATGAATACCGATAACACGAACACAATCGGAGCAATTGGACGCGACCAAATACATAATATTTGCATAGAAAAACGTTAGGAAAAATGTGACACAATTTGGCAAAATAATAGCAATAATGAAGTTAATACTATGAAATAATATTTAAGTAGAATGCTGGATATATTTGAAGAAATTCACAATGGTCATACGCATGGCAGCGTAGAACTGTTTTATCAGACAAATAACGCAATGGAGTAGTTGAAACATTATCACAAAACCTGTTAAAAACACAAAAATTAACTGAAGACACGAAATTGCAATGATGACTTCTACTGGACAAATTTGAAATTGGTATTATGAATATGATATAGATTCTTCTGGAAAGACCACGGACAAAATTTGCTCATAATGATTGACAAAGTGCACGTGAATATCCGCGCGGATAAACTCTGGCAAATCGTCAAAATCCTTGCGATTATCCTCGGGCAGAAATATTGTCTTGATAGAGGCACGTTTTGCCTGATAATACCAATCACAACACACGCACACACACACACACACACATATATATATATATATACAAGGACAGTGCGTAAAACTCAATTTTGCTTTGCTGTTATTGATGGACAACATCATGGACTACACGTCACATAGCATTTGCGAGTGTCGTTAATTTCAGATAATTTTGGATATTTTTGTCAGATAGAAAGCTCACAAAGGTAGTTAAAACAAAAAAAAGCTTCGGCAGTACAACAATTATCACATGCAAACAACACATGGATCGAAAAGAGCAACAGCGAAGCAAAATACAAAATACAGCTGCAGTCAGCCTTTCAAATTGCGGACTCAAAATAATCGAAAAAATCCGCTATGGGAGCTTTCCGCTATTTGGACGTATTCTCTATAACAATGGTTATACACTTTTCACTATGAATCGTTATTTTCACAAAATATTCCAATATTTTTACCAAGTTTCATCTTTCTAATATGATTCTACCCAACATTTTCATAACCCTGAAAATTATTCAGCTGTGCAGTGTTCACCTCAAGGCGCCATGGTTTTGGTAAGCTGCAGTTTGCAAGATAAACCTGTTGCATCAATTTTGAACATATCATTTCAACATTTGAACATATCATTAGTCCCGATGCAATAGTAATCGGCATTTTCAATGTTATACGGAAATCTATACTCCGATGTGATTCCTGTGTGAGGCCTCACCAATCTGGGGTCCTAGGTGGCCGAGAGTTTACCTATGCCTATTGATATGCATGTGCATATGCCTATAACCGGCCATAATAAGACACTCGTTTCTACTAATCGTTTCTATAACAGTCAACTGTTGTGAACTAAAAGCTGGAGCATTCGATATACTCGATACATCATCATCATACATATTTAGCATCACACAGAACTCCCTACACACTATTTGGAGGTGTGCTATATGAGAAGGGACCAATGGATTATTTCGAAATTTGCTATTAAGCTATTTGAATCCCGCTATTTGGAGGTCGGCTATTTGGAGAGTCCACTGCACACTGAAATTGCAATTGAACAAAAATTATTTATTCAGCTCAAATGAGCCGGTGTACAAAAATCAAGTACCACAGGTGGTAGCTTTAAAACACGATAACGTATAGACACCCCTGCATTCCTCCAAGTCATTCCCCCACGAACTAAATCGATAAAGGATCGAATAGACAAAGGAAAGCAATTACAGATAAAAAGCACTATCAACCTCACTCTTGGATGCACAGACGCAGCTGCGTTCCCCATGGTATGAAAAATAACTGATACCGAGTAAAACATACCCAATCGTATCACCCCGACAGGCAACTAAAGAAACAAGTTGACACAAAATCATTGAAAGACCTCAAGCCAAAAAATACCACCAGGGAACCGGACCAGAACATCAAGACACTAAAAAGCAAGACCTAAAACTAAAACAACCGAAAACAGAAAGTACATCCTAATTCAGACATCCGAAACCCCAGGGTCTAAGAATAATACTAGCACAGGAAACTGACGAATGAACAAACATGCAAATGAACATTAAATACACATTGTGGATGGCTGCTATTAAATCTATTCATAAGTAGGTCTATGTAAGTAGCTCTATGTGGATTCCACATAGAGCTAACATCAAAAACCACTTGCACTATATTGTCGACAATGAAACCTAGTAGACTAGTCATTCAGCGAATGCGACTGTATGTCAACCATGGGCGTATGCTTTCTGGACAGGTGATATACATCAATTATTAAGCCTCTAGCGCAACAAATACAGATAGTTGACTCTGGGGTGGTAGTTCATTACATGCGGCATCATCTGACACTTATTCACTGTTTAACCTTGCTTCCGTTATATGCATGACGGCTGCTGAATGCGGCCATAGGCTTAAACTCACCGATATAACCTTCTCCTTGATACCGCCGACTGGAAGAATTTTGCCGGTCAGTGAGAGTTCACCGGTCATGGCAATGTCGGCCGGCACTGGTTTATCTACTGCCAGCGACACCAGCGCTGTGACAATGGTGCAGCCCGCACTGGGGCCGTCCTTAGGAGTGGCGCCCTGAACACGACCGTCCAAAAGCCCCAGCGCCCACGCGTACAGATACACCCACATTTAATGTTCATAAAGACATATATATAAACACATAAATAAATAAATAAATATATATGTATATATCAGGGTTGGTGATTTTTTATATTTGAAAAAAGGCTTTATTTGATTTAAATAAGATTTTTTAGTTAAATCTATTTTTTTGATTTTTTTTACTTTTTACTACTTACTTTTTTACTTGAACGTCATTATTACCATTCTTACCTGATTTATATTTTTCATAGGCATCCTCGCACCTCCTAAGAATGGGCCTCGCACCCCCGGTTAAGAACCAATGCACTAGAATCTAGTGACTAGATGATGTGCTACGGTAATATTAAAACTACCTCGATGAGGAGTACCTCATGTATCAACGCACGTGATTGTAAGATTTCGTGACACTTACAAGCAACAACGACTATAGACAACCGTTACTATACTTAAAATTTGAATTCATTTTTCGGTCGTCGGCGTTCGAGTGCAGTACGTATAATACATCAATCTGCAAAATCTTTTTCCACCTGGTGAAATGATGCGAGTGGAACCTTCAGGCAGAAATGCAGACCCTATTTGGAAGTTTTCCGATAAATTGCCAACAAGTTTTGGTAAAGGGAACATAGCCAGATGTAAATCCTGCAAGTTAGAACTACAGGGTCTTGTTGTGTGACTCAAGAATCACAGAACTAAATGTGATTAGTGATTGTGATTGTGAACAAAGATCAGTGATTGTGAAATGTGATTGTGAACAAAGATCCTTCACGTTGTCTGTTGGTCTCGACAGGCACGTCGCCAATGTTTCTGAGACCGTCCATGCGACGGAACGGGTTCAAAGAGGACAGTTTGGTTTTCTAATGGGTGCTGGCAAACACCAACACCATCGGAGTCGGAGCAGCACGAGTGCCGTCCTGGTCGTGTCTCAAGGTACGACCACCCTTCGGCGGCCGTGGCCGATCGCCCGATGGATGACCAGCAGTTGGGGCGGTGGAGAATTTGGAAGCCATGAAAGGTTTATTTTATCTGCGCACACGGCCACCCACCTCTGCACGGGGCCCTACTGAGGGGAAGGGCAGAGTCAGCATGGGATGCCTCGCCAGTGACCGTGAGCGCTGTACGGGAACACAATTACCATGAGTTAGCTGCGAGCTCCGCCCGGTACGAGTCCGTGGGAGCTACAGCACCAAACCCGGACCAGTGACCCACACCGGTCCATCTGCACTCAGCAACTGCAGCCCCACTGCAAATGGCGGAAGCTTCACCGGGCGAGGCCCCCTGGAGCACAATGCACCTCACCCTTGACTCTCTTGAGCCCCATCCGGCCACTCGTGTCGGCGCCGGACCATTCTCTCCACTGTCGAGGAGTCAAACAGCGGCCCCGTCGGAGTTAGACGCACAGGCCAAAGACGAGTGTTGCGTCACGCCAACACTACACCCCGGGTGATGTGACACTCAGCGGCGAGGATCCTGGTTGCCGATCCGACGGGGGAGGGTTTCCAGATGGCCGTTGGCTGCTAAACAGCTCCTCCGCCCTTTGACAGGTCTTGTTTTCTTCCTGCTGGGTGTCTGGCCACCCTCCTCACTGATATGGGCCAGTGGGGGGCCGGATAAGTCGCCGACATTGCGATCATGTGTCTGGTTGTACCGGGTTACATGTTACCAGTAGCAGGCTGACCAGACAGCCTGCCTCTAGTCGCCTTTTACGACACGCGGCAGCTACGGTGGCATAATTCTAACCCCCCTACCGCAGGGGCCTACATCAGGAGCTTGGCGTTGCAATTTCTGTCCCTGACAAGGAGCGTGGATAAGTGCACAATATTTGTTTGTTTGTTTATTGAGTTTTTGGGGTGCACCGGCCTCTAGGACCATATGGCACCCCAGTCCGTTAATAGCTAATATAAATTAAAACAATGTATATGAGATGAGATGTCGGAGCCAGGGTGGCCATCGGTCACTTGTTCAGACCCTGCTTTTCTCTTCCACTGGCCCCAACAACGGGGCAGTCTCGGGGGGAGGGGAGGTGATGAACCATCCCGTCACTGCGCAGAGGCGGTCATTAGGATACAATTTCAGGCGGATACAAGAATGATACAGTTTGTATGTGAGTTTGTACATTTGCTGTGCGGGTGGGTGGAAAGGAGATGGCGGGTTGGGCCTCGCAGCTGAGTAGTCGTCAGCCCCACAGACGCGGCATGACCGCTAGCTGTTTTGCGATCTTCTGGAGTCTGGTGGTCTTTTTGTCTCCGTAACAGACTTGCCACTGCTATGAGGGAGTGGTGGACACGTCGAGCACCAGCTCAATGGTCCGCAATATACTTTTCACATGCATATGCTGGTTGAGAGTTGCTCTCACGACGATTAAGTTGTGGTTTGGTGTAGGGAAACAGCCTGATGACTGTAGGTTGATCCGCCACGCCAGTTTGCCATTCTGGTTAAACGGGTCAATATCGCTCCTCTCTGAGACAGGTACACTGTACACTGGAACACTGGAATACACTGCGTGCAAGTCCAAAGTTGTCAACCTTGATTGCTGGTAGACACATATTAGTATTTTATTCATAGTGCAAATGTAAACACTCGAACACTCAAATGGGAACTCGGCAAAACATCACAATTCGATCCTTCGAAGGTTCGGTCTTGCGCCGGAAAAGAAGCATCTAAAAATATGACAAGACGGATTCCACCTTCGGAAAAACTTGACTTGAAGGAGAAATCGATGCCGAAAGGCCTCCGACCTCCAACATTGAAGGAAGCGAACGACGCCATGCCGTCAAAACAGCGCAACAACGACATGTTGGAGGACGCCATCTTCTCGCCCGACATGTACCGTTCCGACGTCTCCACACTTCCAGCTCTGTGTAACACCATCTACGCAGAGTAAACCCCAACGAGCGAAAGAGACCTCAACCGCAAACTCACTCGTGAAGAGTTGAATTTGTACGCGACCGACCTACTCTGGTTACGCCTCCTGGACATCAATAAGTCAGGACGCTCACCACTGACATTCAGGAAATTGATTTCAACCTGCAGATGTTTGTTACTTTAGCTCTCAGAGCAGCAAATACCTCTAAATCGACAATTTTGATCGACTGTCCCGTTTCGGTGATTTCCTCGAAACAACACGCTGCTGCATCACGTCTCAGCACACCAACACTGACGTAACTCTCTCACACACAGCTTCTAGCAGCCTCTTTGAAGTCGCAAAATCCATTCATCTAGACATGAGATGAATGCCACACTTTTCTACACCACAAACACTAGATCACATCAAACTGAGCGCACCACACACGCTTGTCAAATGAAAACCCAAAAAGGTTCGGATGTGTCCTGTGTGATTGCCGTCCTGTCTGTGCTGAAGTCGCCACAGCTTTGCTCGACCTAAAACGTAACCAACCTAGTCACACAAACACACGCACACACACACACACACACTCACACATGCATGCACACACGTGCGTTATTTATTTGCAAAGAACACGAAACGCGGTCAATAACCGCCCACAATCGGTGACATGGTAAGATGGCTCACGCGACCACACCTACACCACGTGTGTGTGTGTGTGTGTGATTGAGTAAACATTGCGTGTCTGTCCAACCTACTTAACATGCTCGAGACGACACGAGACGTGTACAACACTTCTCAGCCACTGTACAACTATCTATAATCTGTAGATAATGTACACGACGCTATGGGGAAACAACGTACCTGTCTGTGCCTGAGCTACCAGAATCAGTATGTCAGGGAGGCGGTGGATATTTTTCGACGACTGTCGACGTCGGACACCATACGCTATACGAAGAGGTACCTTGCCTTGGAATAATGGCGGGCATGACCATGACGCTTACGTTACCGGAAGACGAGCCTGGACGCAAACTCCACGTTGGCTTTCCAGCTAACACTCTGGCGTCTTAAAACCTGCTGGGCAACCAGCTTGTCGTTGGGCCACGCAGCGACGAGATTCTTTGCAAGCTCGCAGGTCTAAACGTCACGCAGACCAACTTCCCGGACGACGGAGGACACGCGCGATTCAATATCGTGCTGATGCTTTCGATTTCAGACACCATCCAGAAACTTGAAGCCCTCAGAACGGAAAAGGTGTCAATCGCCGCAATGAAATCCACAGGTAGCACGGTTCAGGCCATCACAAGGCCAGTGATCGACGAAACACCAGACGACACACAGTGGATAAACGCGACTGCAACTTGCACAAGTGCTGAAGAATGCTCAACAGCAGAAGTTGGCATAAGCTACGCTTTTGCTTTCCAACTGTACAAAAAGGCATTCAACGGCGAAACACTCTACGACAAGCATCGCAACTGGCTATGTGTCAAACGCTTAGACAACAGCGACACATGACAACCACCAAGAACATGGTAATTATTGTCGATAATTATCGACCCTATTCTTGGTCTCATTACGATTATAATCGTAATGAGCCCAGCCCAGATTTCCGCTTTCAGACACAGATTTTTATCATTCTTACAGTGTAGTGGTCGTTGTACAGGGGAAACTTGGGTTAACGTTATGTGTCTCAAAGCGGAAATAATCCAGTCTCGTTTTATCCCTTGTAGAAGAAGGTTGTGTTTTGCCCTGGCTCCCGCAATTCCCCAGTGTGTACATTTAAACTTGCCCGTGATATTTTGTCAGTGTCAGGTGTTTACACGCTCAGAGGCAATATTTTGACGGTCGCCCTAGACGTTAAATAATACTGTACAATATTTTTGTTTGTGCAAAATATTGTGCCGTGTTGAGGCGATATTGAAAGTTTTACAATGTATTACACAATACTGAGCACAAACGTAGAACTTTATTGTGCAAAAAGTCAGTCCATGCCAGAGCTTCGTAGCGTCAACATGCTGACTGACTCTGCTGTGTTCGGTAATTGTTGCTGTGGCAGCGAGTCGTGAGAAAGCGAAGGAAAGAGATTGCACAAGCATAGAAAATGGGTCTAACAATGGTTGATTGATCGAAAGAAGTTCATGTGGACTCCGTGGTGTAGTGGTTAGCACACCCGCCTCACAAGCGGGAGGTCCGTGGTTCGAAACCCGGAGGAGCGAAATTCATTGGACAAATTCTATGATCCCACAGCCCATGCCCACCCAGCAGAAAATGGTACCAGATATCAGTCATGAGTTGTGACATGCATTCTGGGGAGGTGACCCTCTCTAATACGTATTTCGTCCTTGTGGCGTCATAGCGTGGAGAGGGTCGGTTCTGCGGTGGCAGCGAGCTGCACGGGGTACGCCTGTGTGTTCATAACCTTCGGCTTCTTCCCGTGTAGCTGCTGTCACTTAGGCCTTTAACCTTTAATCCACGAAAAAATACTCAATGAACTGAGAGTAATCGAGCCAAATGATTTCCGCAACTTTGTACGGATGGATGGAGAAATAATTGGCGAACTGATGTTTGTCTGACTTTGGTTGTCCCTTGCTTTATTACTACGTAGTTCGTATTTGTATTTTATCTTTGTATATAGTTCTTCATCCAGGGGGTGCGAGAATCCAGGGGGTGATAGAACTGACGGCTGCTTTGAAAAGGACGCGAACACTGAAAAAAGTTGAAAACACGAGAGCTTATACACGAGCCATCGCCGGCAGCAGAGGGTGAAGCTATATCTGCTCGCACATATAGCTCGCAGGCAGCTTACGGCGTATCGCCAGCAAGCTGGTAGCCGGTAAACTGGCGTCGGCGCTGACGCACGAGCTACGTCCAGTGCAGCAAGGCGTATGCACAAGGATGGGATGTGAGGTAGTCGTGCACGCAACGCGACACTTCATCTCAGCGAACAAGGGGCAGCGCGGTCACGTTCTGGTAAAGCTAGACGTGGCCAACGCTTTCAACTGCGTCGACCGCCGCATCCTCCTGGATAAGGTGAACCGCCGTTTCCCCGTCGCACTGCCGCTCCTCGCACAGGCATACGACCAACCAACACCGCTGTTTCACGATGCCAGACCTATATGCTCGTGTCGCGGTGTGCAACAGGGAGACCCCCTCGGTCCCGCACTGTTCGCCCTCGCGGTCGATCCGTTGGCTCATCAGCTTGAGTCACCGCTGAACGTCTGGTACCTCGACAACGCCACAATAGGACCATCAGATGTCGTGCAATCCGACATCGAGCACCTCGTACCAGCCCTGCATAACATCGGCCTCACACTAAACACCACCAAGTGCGAGGATCGGACCCTCCGACGACGACACAGCCGACTCGCTGATCCATAGGCACTTGCCGTGAGCCACCTCCACACCAGTGACAATGACGACACTTCTGGGCTCATCTATCTAGTGCGGAAGCATATCGGAAGCCCTGGACAAAGTCCATCACCAACTAGAGCGCACACCTAACATCGGCTCGCACCCGGCGCTGTTCTTCATGGGAAGATAAGCGTCGGTACCGCGGGTCATGTACCTTATGAGAGCAGCCCCAGTATACAGGGCGACCTCACAGCTCGTCACCATCGACGAGAGCCTCCGATTGGCCATCGGCACCTTCTGCAACGTCGACTTGAACGACGACCAATGCGAGCAAGCGGCGCTGCCCGTCCGTTTGGGTGGCATCGGGGCTAGGGGCTGATCCACGTGACACTGCCTGCTCATATCACCTCAAAGAAATCCGCTGGGGACCTGCTCGGTCATATAATTGACCGCCAACGCAGTGAAAGACCTGGTTTCCCGGCGCCCCCCATGGAAGTGTTTGTGAGTAAAATGTGCCCGGACTTCAGCCAAGATGAACCCCTCACTCAGCGCCACCTCAACACGAGTAAGTCAGAGCACCGCCGGAACAATCTGCTACACAGAGTTAATCAGGTGGACCGAGCTCGTCTTCTGGCTACGGCCGCGCCTCAGAGCGGCGCCTGGTTGCCCGCCCTTCCGGTCTCCAGCCTTGGCCTGCTGCTACCCGACGAAGCTGTTCGCGTTGGCGTGGCGCTGCGCCTGGGAGCCGCCATCCAGCAGCCTCACAGGTGACGTTGTGGCTTAATGACCGACCGATGGGACCACCACAGTCTGTCGTGCTGCCACAACGTCGGCCGACTGCCGCGTCACACTGCCCTGAATTACATCGTCCATCACAGTTTGGCATCGACAGGAGTCGCGGCAGTGCTAGAACCTCGCGGTCTGAACCGAGGCGAAGACCGCCGACCGGACGGGACACCATCATTCCCTTTCGGCGCGGTAAATCGCTGGTCTGGGATGTGACATTCACCAATATTTTCAGCAGTGCACACCTATTGGAGGGTGCAGTCGCTCCCGGGGCAGCGATTCGGACAGACGAGGATAATAAAAGACGACGCTACGTGAACCTGAGACAGCCATATGGATTGGCGTCGCTGGCCATCGAAACAACCGGCGTGCTATGGTTCACATTTGACGACCTAATCAAGACCATCGGTCGTCGAATTAAAGAGCGCTCGGGAGAGCCGCGCGAGACGGCCTGGCTCAGACAACGGGTCAGTCTGGCGGTCGTGCGCGGCAACGCGGTAGCCATCACCAGGTCGCTAAACTGACCTGCAAATACCGCGCGCGCATGTGTGTGCTTGCTTGCATATTATAATCAATTGTGTAAGTGGTTGTTAATACATTTGTGCGTGTTAAAAAATCCATTGGAGATCAAATACAATAGCGCAACGAAAACACGTGAGCGTTGGTAAGATGAACGCATATTTAATGTTTCCGCTTGTACTTACTAACTGCCTGTTCGTGTCTGTAGTAACAGCCCAGTGAATCATACAGATGTGAATGGCAAGGTGCATTACTCTGTTCATGTCCTGCAAAAATAAACTATCATTAGAACAGGGGTTCTTAACCAGGGGTGCTCATACCACTGAAACATCACACTTTCAGAGACGGCAGCTTATGGCAGGTGTTAAGGCATCACGTGCTAGTAACGCTTGCCGTTGCTAGCCATCTATACTATGTTTAATATTGTACAGTATATTTTTGTGAATGTTGTCTATTTGTGTGCCGAGTAGTGTGAGTGAAAGTTGTATGCACGTGCTATAAGCGAGCGCAGTATCTCCGAGGAGTGAGCTGTCGCTGGTGTGGCGTTGGGCAGTGCGAGCCACTAGGACAATGCGCCCGAAGGGCAGTTTTCGCAGTGTAACACCCGATGTGATGTATATGCGTGTATGTGATGTGTATGTACAATGAGTGTTGTATTTTGCTTTGCGAATTTCAATTGTTTGTTTTGCAGCGTCCCTGTGATGCACAATCCGGCGAACGCGTGGCGCGTTGTGTAACTTGCGCAACTTAACTGTACCTTGTGCGAATATGAAACCGTGTGCGTGTGCTACATGGGTCGTGTTAAACGA
Organism: Sacculina carcini; assembly: GCA_916048095.2. Taxonomy (NCBI): domain Eukaryota; kingdom Metazoa; phylum Arthropoda; class Thecostraca; family Sacculinidae; genus Sacculina; species Sacculina carcini. The sequence goes on along the minus strand of OU696570.1, from coordinate 9,962,716 downwards.
CCCATGTGTGGCAATGATAGTGTGGCGAAGAAGTGTGTGTATGTGTGTATGTGTGTGAGATGAGATATGTCCGAGTGGCGTGAATGTTTGAATTTATTCTGTGAGTCGTTCGCGTAGTGATCGCTGCAGTATTTTTTGAACCTACGAACTTATAAACCTACGAACATATTGAACCTACGAACTTATAAACCTACGAACATATAAACCTACGAACCTACGAACTTACAAACCTACGAACCTACGAAACGCCAGAAGCTGTAAGTAGATCTTACGGTGTTATTAGTTTTACCAATGAAACCGACAATTCGTTGCTTATATATAAATTTCGCTTTTTATATGTAGTATATAGATTTTTGTTCATTCACAGTTGGACAGCTGTCTTACGCTATATTACGTTGTACGTGGAGAGAATACACGCGCGTCCCAAAGCTGGTGTTCATAACGCCGTGGGCGTTACACGCAGAACATTCGTGCGTTTTGAACCAACGATTGTCTTGGCCAACTGTCTTTATGTCTTGTCTTGGCCACGCCAATCGTGGCTAAGCCAACAATTGGCCTTGTGTGACCACGGCTTTTGTTTTTGGTTAAAGTGTTTAGTGGGCCATGTTGCGTTGTGATTGTGTTGAATTGTGTTATCTTGCTTTTTTGCTTGAATTCAAGTACATGCGCTGCTTAAATTCATTCAAATGGTTTCTTGTTGGCGCGCGTGGGGCTGCAATGCTCCTGCGCGCCCGCCTTTTAATACGTCTTTTGTTTGATATGTTGGATGATTTTACAAGCTAACCATCCTTTAACAGTAAGTGACCACCTATCAGTTTACAGTTGAACAGGTCCATTTGGCATTCTCAAAATAATAATGAGACAAACAATTAGATAAGTCATTAAATACTTGTCATTTCAGTTTGGAAATATTGAATTACAAATTGGGACAGTTTTAAATTCAGTTGGGACAATTCTAAATTGATTTGGGACCATTTTGATTTCAATTGGGATAATTTTGATTCAAGTTGGAACAATTTTGATTTCAATTGGGACAAATCAAATTGTAAAAGGTATAGTTGCTTCTTATGAAAGGACATGCAACCAGTGTAGGGCAACTGGTTTGCATACAGTGCCGGCAAAAAAAATCTTTACATCTCGGTGGCAAGAAAAAACTTTACACGGAGTACCTCTGCGCAATACTTCACGTGTCCCAGTGATGATAAACGATCGAGACAAAATTATTGGTTTGATACTTCATGTCTACCTCCTAAACTAGCGTTTACCACCCAGATAAACTATTGTAATCATTTGTGGTCGTGTTGTGGGTTTGGTAGTGTTGGGCTAGTTTTGGTTACCTTTTTGTGTAATTTGTTGAAAGTTTGGTGAATTGCAACTTTATTCAAGCTGCACACCATGGGTCGAAAGAAACTTAGAATTGAAGAGAAAGCTCGTGGTATAACTCTGTTGGAGAATGGGCACTCTGTGATCGCTGTGGCCAAAGATCTAGGGGTGTCCAGGGAGGCCATCTACCAGCTGAAGCGCCTGGCGGCAGACCTTCCTCTCGGAGCAGTACCTCCTAGAAAAACTGGCTCGGGGGCACCCAGGAAAACCACAACGAGGACAAATCAGCTCCTCGAACGTGAGGTGATGGTCAATCCATCAATAACTGCAAGCCAGCTGAAGAACAAGCACCCGGAGCTGCTGTACAGCTCGGCGTCACGGTATGACCCCAAGTTCATTGTGAAAACCGTGAAGCACCCTGACAGTGTCATGGTTTGGGGTGCTTTTAGTGGCAAAATTAGCAGAGGGGGTTTGTTTTTCCTCCCCAAAAACCAGACCATGAGAGCAGCAAATTATATAGGGGTTTTGGACCAGCATGTCCTGGGTCCTTACGCTGCTTATGGTTGTTCCCATTTCATGCACGATGGCGCCCCAGCACACACAGCAAAAATTGTAACAAGATTTCTGAATGAGCACGGAGTCAATATTTTGGAGTGGCCCCGCAATTCCCCCGACCTAAACCCCATAGAAAACGCCTGGGTCGTCATGAAGAACAGAGTTGAAGAAGCCCGGCCGAGCAGCGTGGACGAGTTGAAAACCGAGCTGCAGCGCATCTGGACCACCATGGAGCCAGAATATTTTTCTAATCTGGCTGAATCGATGCCCAGTAGGCTGAGAATGGTTATTAAGTGTAAAGGTGAAATGACCAAATATTAGTTGTAGTGTGTTTTTGTTATTAAATACATTTAATGTGAAGTTTGCCATTTTTTCGCCCATGTAAAGATTTTTTTTGCCGGCACTGTACTATGTTGCTTGCGTTTTCAAAGCACGTGACATGACGGTAATGGATCCTCTATCCTGTAAGCTCGTGTGTGGTTTGATTATGTATTGTGAGCGAGAGAGAGGCAGTGTGTGAGCGCGTTGGAGTGTGTATGATTTAGTGTGTGTGTGTGTGTGTGTGTGTGATTCGCGTTTGCGTTCGTGTCGTTTACTGTGTTTGTATGTGTGTATGAGTGTCACGCTGATAATTGTCCATGCCCCGCGGCGGCGAGTGAGTGACCGGTTCGCCGCTGATTGGTTGTTGCGGTGGGTGTGACGCCTGTGCGTGTGTGTGCTCCCGTATGTCACGTCGTGTGAGAATCGTGTGAGAATCTTGTTCGAAGTGTGGTAGGGTTGTGACGTCTTGTAGGCGCGCGTGGGGCGGTGATACCCACGCTCGCCTATCTGTAACACATTTTATTTTTTTGTCTGTTACATCGTGTTATTCAATTTCATCAAACTCAGTGGTGAATATTGTGCTATGGGAAGAAGAGGTACTCTTGACCTTGATGGTCAAGAAGAATCGCTTAATTAAAAAACAATCTTGTAGGAAAAATGTATGTGCATTATGTTATCATCATCTAGAACCGAGTAAAGTCAATATCTTTCCCCGATGTGACCGAGCAATTATGCATGGAAACAGCGACACGATTTTAAGAAAAAACCAAATTTCCGCATTGCATTGGTGCTTTGGATGGAAAGCACATCAGATATATCAAGCCAGAAAGGAAGTGGTTCACTGTATTATAATTACAAATATTATTTCTCCATATTACTTCTTGCTCTCTATGATGCATCGTATAATTTCCGCTTCATTGTTGTGGGTACGTAGGGAAAATCTTCAGACTCAACTGTGTTCAAGATAGTGCGTTCTTCAAGAGATTGTCGAACAAAATTTCAATATTCCTCCATCAGTTGAGTCACACGGTGGATTTGAGACTCCAATGCTATTTGTGTTTGTGGCTGACGAAGCATTTACTTGACACAATAAATCACTTGACCATATTCTGGGAACTTTTTGAGTGAGAAAAAATGGATATTCAATTACAGACTTACACATGCGCGTTTATATATTGAATGTTCATTCAGATTTCTTTCGAATAAATGGCGCATATTTCACCGCCACTTTGAATTTCACTACCTCAATCCACGCATTTCTCCGGTCGTTTTTGCTACTGTATTCATCTTTCCATTAATCCCACAATGCAGTATGCTTTTCTATTTGGAGAATAATCTCCTCCGTGTTTATTGTTTCCACTATATTCACACAATTCACATTCTCCATATCAGTGTTTCAACGCAAACCCGCTATATACTGCACACAACCCCCGACTACAACTGAATGAACACTGGCAAACATGGTTGATAATACAGTTGAAGCAACTCAGTGTCCTAAGTCTCTCAGGGAAATTTGCTTGTTGGAATGGTCAGCCTGGGGTGTGAAGGGGTTGAGACAATGAGGGCGGATCTGTTTCAATGCTTGCTCTTTCGAAGGTCAAGAGACTGACTGACCAATGCAAACGTTTAATGTTCGGTGAAGGAGACAACCAGGCCATTTCAGTACCTTTCCAAATTGACAAATAATATCTGCAGATCACACCAGACGTGAGTTTATCAGCATCAAAAGTACTATTCAACGAGTTGACACATTTATTATGGACATTTAAACAAAGACCGTTCTAACACTAAAAAGAGAAGAAAATGGTTCTCCTCTCGGCTGTTGGAATATATGTGGTATCTACGGGAAAGTTTTAATACTTGAAGGAGAAGTGATCGGCTGTACGGCCGTAAGTCACTAGATCATATATCACTCAGCAGCAATGAGGATTTGCCAGGATTGGCGTCAGTGTTGTCCAACACATCAACTCCGGCCATAACATACAGCCAAAGGGGAAACAACACTGGTTGTAATCCTAAATTACGTCATATTCGCTTGCAAGGTTGATGAAGTAGCCGACTGCGGCCGGTAGAATAGTCTGCCCAAATATTGTTTACACTTGGCATTGATATTTGTCCGAGTTTCAATGAGTGATCTGATCTGATGAATTCTTGAAGCTTGTTATCTTCATCCTGCGCAACGGCAATACTGTGAAAATCATCAAAGCGAGGCGTAGGTGTTGAAAGCAAAGACACAGTTCTGGATACTGTATCGGCGACAATGATATTTGTTTTAGGTATGTGCTTACTAGTTATCTTCGCAGGAATGAATCAGAGGCTCGTCACTCCCGCCTTCCAGCTGTCATATGTCTTCTTAAACAGTTGTGTCGTTGGTGAGATATCTGTTGGTGACCTGATATCTGATGTAAACAGCTATGAAGTCTAATTCGCGAGCTTCCCTATCTGTTCTGTTTTGATGATGAATGGAGGGCCGATGTGAGAGGTCTATGGTCCGTGTGAATTATGAATTCTCGACCCTCTAGCGCATGTCAAAAATGTCGCACACTGCCATATACTGCCAGTAATTATCATCCAAATGCACCGTAATTTCGCCAAGCCTCTGATAAAACCCGCGAGTAATACGCTAACGGTGCCCATCGGCAGGTGCTGGAAGCGTCCACATTGATGTTGAGTGACAGAGACCGGTTCGGACGACTGAGTATGGTACATTTGACTAATGCTTTGTTTAGCTTTGTCGAAAACTTCGCTTAATTAACTTCTACCGCAGCAACTCAGACGTCCGTTCTTTAACTTAATTCACAATCCTAGTCATTCTTGTGGTCGGAGTACGATGAACATGGTTCAACGGCGTTATGGCAAGCCGTCAATGAAAAGTGCTGTTCGCCTTTGATCTCGTCAATGTTTGCTATGTGAAAGATCTGAAGTATATACACACACCAAAACACCGCGAACGCATTAAGAGTAACATAAAGACCGATTCAGGCGTATACATATTGATTTGGTCGGACCACTTACGCCATCCAAAGACAGTCAGTACGTTCTGACGATAGTAGACAGAATCACTAGATGACCAGGTTATAACACTAGCGAAAATTGACTCATAAACAATATCATCTGTCATATTGTTTGATTGGTAGCCTTGAGTCGGATTGGTAGCCTTGACCGCGCCGGATCTACACGCTCCGCCTCGCTGTGTGTACACAGGCCCGCCTAGAGTACACCTGCTCTCCGCTGCCAGGCATGCCCGTGCGGGAGAAGAGCTTGGCCACTGCTACTACCGACACTTCTTCGCAGTCAGTTCAGGTCATCACATCACCTGCAGCGGCGTCTCGGTTGTCGCCGCCGTCGACACCCACGACGCATCGCGGCACACGGGCCAAGGCTCCGGCCTGGGCCGCGGATCTCCTAGCAAAGGTAGACGTGGTTATGTACCGCTTGCATCTGGAAACCAACATACCACCGTTGGCTTCAGCCCAGCCACCACTGTGCCGTGCTACATTGGCTGATATTCAGGATCCCGACGACCTTCTACAAGAAGGTACCGAAGTTCCACTGCCACCACCACGACCGGGCAGTCCGGCTCTGTCCTTGGCCTGAGCCTTGCCTACGCCGGACGTCGTACAACGCTGGTCACTCAAACTACAAGAGTACGTGGAGCACAATCGCACACGGGTCAAACAACGAGACCTGCATGAGTATCGGGCTATCTCAGCCCTAGCCTCGGTCTATCATCACCTCACGACAGCCGACCAACACTGGTTTAAAGGTCGGTTGAAGACGTTGTTGACTGCTGCACTCTACCGCTGGACGGTAGCAATACAGAGTCAGCAAACAACTGAGACGAACCTCCTCGACCTGGACGTCACAGACACCCAGCTGGCGCCCACTCGCCCACCAGCTGCCGCTACCGTGTGACCCGCTCTGCAACACGTCGACCAAACCAACGCGCGTATGGAAGGGCCAAGCCCACCACGCGTGCTCGCACCACTCAGCAATGAGTTCCCAGACGAGGTCTGTGATATGCTGGCATCCCTCGTGCCCACAGCCGACGGGAGCCAGCCGGGCCAGCCAGACATCACACTGCTGCGTCCACCTACGATATCGCCGCCAGCACACTCAACCTACGCTACGCTGCAACCAGTGACGCCGGACTGGCTAGACCGCCTCCTGGACACTGAGCTCATCGATGACTCTCTCGAAGACGCCGCAGCGGCTCTCATCAATATTCCGCCTGACGACGTATCACTCGACCTGGCTCTACGCGACCGCACGCTTACAGACCACGGCACCTTGTTATCAGTACAATGGCAAGAACTTCAGCTCACAGCAAATCCTACTCGAACACCGGCACGCACACCTGGCACTCCTGCAACAGCGGTAACAGCTGACGACGAACCAGAGGCTTCACTGCTCGGCTGTCTACGACCACCGGCGGCCGGCCCCGGTCTCCGTCAACTCACGCTGCCGGACATGGCCGGCCTGACGCCAATGCCTCCGCAACCACAGTATACATTGCAGGTACAACACATGTTAACCAATGGGGTACGCACCCGGGCGCCACGGGCCGCCCGAGGTACCTGGCAGGTCACTAAGCCCACATCCTTTCTTGATACGGTAATACCCGTTCTGGTCCAACATGATATTTTGCGACCCACACCTAAGCGGCACAGGCCGGTATACAGACTGTTTGCCATTCCAAAGCCAGATGGTACCGCACGATTGCTCTACTACCTATCGCCACTCACGCCACATCTAGCTCGGTATACTATGCGCCTGCCACGTCCCACACACTTTCTACATCTGTTACGCGGAAAACCCACATGGTTGGCCATAAAATTTGATCTCAGACAATGTTTTTTCCAGATACCCTTGCACACAGGACTACAGGCACTTCTGAAAATCTCTTATCGGGGACAACTGTACCACTGGACCCGGTTGCCGATGGGCCTAGGATCGGCACCGGCACTAATGCAGACAGTCACTTCTAGCATTGCACAGGCAATCCAAGCAACCCTCAATATTCATTGTGTAGCGTACCTTGACGACTTCATGGCCATCGGCCCTGCACATCGCTTACAAGCAGTACGTCAGATTCTCACTACAAGGGGCCTACATCTTAATCACAAGAAATCGCACTGGTCACCCACACATTGTCTAGACTTCCTGGGGTTCAACATTACTATACGCCCTACGGTAACTATTGACCTAGCGGCTATAACCAAACGCCAATTGGCCCATGTCTGTCGGCTGGCGCCCACGCAAATATATGCGTGGCGACGCAAGCTAGCGGGCTACCTAGCTTATATATGTCGCACAATGAACGTACCCACAACCTATGCAGCATTAGCATTCTATCGGCCACACGAGCTTCCGATAATGGCTCCGATGTTTGCCACCTTACATTCAGTTCAGCCTATGCCCCGAACAGATTGCATCCTTGTCACGGATGCTTCGCCACAAGCACTCGGCATCGCAACGCCCTCTGACACACGAACTTTGCAATGACACCATAGCCCGCACATTTATGATGCCGAACAACGGGCGGCATTATGGGGACTGGCAACAGCTTTTCTCACGGGTTATCACTGTCCACTTCTATTTACCGATAGCGTGGCGGTTGCATATAACGCAAGTCGACGCCGCATTAGTCCTTCTCTTCTCACCTTCTCCAACCGGTTCGTCGGCCAGCGGCCCTATCGGCTGGCATACGTTCCGACGGCTATCAATCCGGCTGACGCCCCATCACGACGGACGTCAACAACCAAACCAATCAGTGGCGCGGGGCCGTTGGCCCGCCAACTTAGTGGCGTCAGTCCGATTGGTAGCCTTGACCACGCCGGATTACCAGCGGGGCCGCCGGGGCCGACACAATGGAAACCTCCTTGGCAGCCGATTCCACACCTTTGCATACAGGGGTAAAATTGCTGATTCGACCATACAAAACAAGAATGCCGTTTCAACTTTCCAATTGTTGCGCCTTACGCGGAAATATATAAATACAATGTGTATACAGAATTCCGTGTTACGCTGATGTTGATATTGTTGTGTATACTGATACTTCGAGTGCCTGTGCGTACACCCAGGACACTTGTTATTCTACTTGCCAATGATTCGTATTTACGTAACTTTTCCTACTGTCATAAACTGATACGCCTGCGTGCGTATATGTGTATTCTCTCACAAGTTTTACGTTTGATGTTCATTACGATTACATGGCTCATGTGTGTTGTTGCATTATGATGTGATGCTTTTGAAAAATACATGTCATGGTATTTGCCTGGAATATATAAAAAATGGGTGGCTAGATTCGGAGTGCCAGAAACAATCACCTCAGACTAAGGAAGCCAATTTGAGTACGCTCTGTGGAAGCGACTGATGGAACTGAGAGGAACACAGGCGCCGTACAACAGCCTACAATCCACAAGCAAATGTAATGGTAGAACGCTTTCAACGATCCATAAAGGACAGTCTGCGGGTAGATTGATATGGTCATCGTTGGGCAGATAAGTTACCGCTGGTGTTACTTGAATTTCGAACAGCCATAAAATAAGACTTAAAGTACAGAAACTGCATGGTTGCGCGCACACGAAACCCGCCTTGCGACAATTGGGTTGTCCCTTTCAGAAACGAACCCAACCGTTTCACCTCGACAGGGAATCGAACCCTGGAACTCTCGTGCACAGAGCGTCTTAGCCACTCGGCTACCATTATCATAAGTACGGTCCTACGCAACGAAAAAGCACCGGCTTCACTGAGCGTGCTTTTCAAACGACGGAGCCAAGTATCGAGCATATTGACCAGGTCATCACATACAGGTGCTCTCGAACTTCCAAAAACAAGACGGAGCTGTGTACAACAACAGTTCTCGTATCGGGCAGTCAAGGCATACAATGAGTCTGACGCAGTTCTGGACCTACTTATACTTCTGGACCTACTGTTCGACTCTTTGTGCATCGTGTGCGCTTCATAATAGTGATTAAACTGTATTTATCGACTGAGTTGTTAACCGGTTATACAGGGTGTTTGAAAAGTCTTGGGAACATTACAAATACGTATATCTCATGAACTATTCCAGGTAGAAAAATGAAACTGGTGCCATTTTAAAACTTGTTTAATCAAGTTTTTGGTCATACTAATGATTTTTGTCTTATCTTTCCAGGTGCAGTAATGGCGTTCTCTCAACAAGACAAGGCATTTTGCGTCCTCCAATTTGCAAAGACTGAATCGTGGACATGTGTTCAGCGTGCATTTCGCAGGAAATTTGAAAAACAAGCCCCTGAAAGGAAATCCATTGTCAGATGGCATGCTAAATTTGTGAAAGATGGGTGTTTGTGCCCAAGTAAGCGAACAGGTCGCCCTTCAACTTCAGAAGATGCAGTTGAGCAAGTTCGAACAGCCTTTCAGCGGAGCCCCCGTAAATCAGTGAGAAGAGCCAGCAGGGAACTTCAGCTTGCTCCAGCAACTGTCTGGCGTGTCGTAAGGAAACGACTGAAAATGGTACCTTACAAGCTCAAGTTGGTCCAAAAGTTGAAGGACAGTGATAAGCCACTTCGCCGTGACTTTTGCATTGCAATGCAAGAGAAGTTGGAAGATAACGGCTTTGATGACAGGCTTGTTTTTAGCGATGAGGCGACCTTCCATCTGAATGGCAAAGTTAACAAGCATAACACTCGCATATGGGGTATTGAGAATCCTCATGAACTTCTTGAGCACGAGCGAGATTCACCAAAAGTGAACGTGTTTTGTGCAATTTCCAAGAAAGGTGTCTATGGACCGTTCTTCTTTGAAGAGGCAACTATCACTGGTGAATCCTATCTCAACATGCTGGAAGACTGGGTAATGGCTCAGTTGGAAGAAGCAGAATCTGATGACTTCATTTTTCAACAAGATGGTGCACCACCACACTGGAGTCTTAGAGTAAGGCAGTTTCTTAACACAAGGCTGCCTGGTAGATGGATTGGGAGATCTGGGCGAGGTGATGACGTTCTCATGCCCTGGCCTCCTAGGTCTCCAGATCTTACCCCGTGTGACTTTTTCCTTTGGGGCTTTGTCAAGCAACAAGTCTATGTGCCGCCCCTTCCAAGAGATATTGACGAACTAAAGGCTCGAGTAATGGCAGTTGTGGGAACCATTGACGTCGAGATGCTGGAACGCGTTTGGCAGGAAATGGACTATCGACTAGATGTCTGCCGTGTGACGAATGGTGCTCATATTGAGCAACTTTGAAGATTCCCCACAAAACTTGAAACTTTAACCTTTCCAATGGTACCAATTTTATTTTTCAACTCCTAATAGTTTTTGAGTTATTAAAAATCGTTATGTTCCCAAGACTTTTGAAACACCCTGTATATTATTCCTACACTATTTGTAAGCGTGCCTGAAAAGCCTATGTATAAGATGGTATTGTAGATAAACGAAACGAAACTGTGGTCGATGAAACATGATGTTTCCTGAGCCACGTCATTCCTTCGTTGTGAGCTACTTGATACGGAGCTGTTAGTCAGTTCTTTGTTCATACAATTCGTATTACAGTGCGCAGTACTACACATATCTTAGCTGGATTGGTACCGGTATTATAACATTGAAAAAGGCAGAAGAAAACGGTTATGAAATCATCCGTCGGTACTTACGCCCGCTCTAAGCAATGGTAGCGAGTCTAACAGAGAAGGTGGACATCATCGCCTCTTGCGTCAGCACACCGAAACTAGGTGACATCATTGTCACCGACGAAAACTACAATACAATTAAGACCCCAGCAGTGGCGTACGTTAAGCCTTCTCAGAGTGAACTTTAATAACCAAGCATCCACATCGACTCTACCAAAAAACTACAAGAGCTATATACGAGGTACGTTCAATAAGTAATGAGAAAATGTCAGGAGAGACATTAAATATGGTATGATCAAAATACTTTTTCATGGAGAAGTACACATACATATATTCTACAAAATTACTAACTGGCAACTTTCTATGTTAGCAGGTTTGAGCGTCGTGGTGATTGAGGTGGAACCAGTTTGATCCGGTTTGCCGATCTCCGAGCACGTGTCACGATGCAAGGAAATATGGAGCAACCTTACGCCATCAAATTTTGTGTTAAACTTAACAAAACAAAACAAGAAGCTTATGGATTGTTTAAAGAAGCCTATGGGGATGGAAGGATGAGCCAAGCAAGTTTCTACCGATGGTTTAACAGATTTTCTGAGGGAAATGAACACGTTGAAGATGAACCCAGAAGTGGAGCACCAAAAATTGCACGCAAGGAGGAAAACATTGAGGAAGTGCAAAGGTTAGTGATGCAAGACCGTCGAATATCTGTGAGGATGATATCTGAAGCTGTTGGCATTAGTACTGGCACAGTAGAGACAGTTCTGACCGAAGATCTGAAGCTTCACAAAGTCTGTGCCAAGTTTGTGCCAAAGATTCTGTCCGACGATCAGAAGCAGTTTCGTGTGGAATGTTGCACTGACATTCTCGAGATGATAAAGGCCGATCCAGCTTTCCTGAATAAGGTAGTGACTTGTGATGAGAGTTGGGTGTTCACCTATGACCCTGAGAGCAAACGACAGAGTGCTCAGTGGAAGCACGCAAACTCTCCCAGGCCCAAAAAGGCAAAGATGAGCAAGTCACAAGAGAAGGTCATGGTCATTCCTTTCTTTGACTTCCAGGGGCTCATTCACATTGAATGGGTTCCTCATGGTCAGTCTGTCAATAAGGAATATTATATTACTGTTCTGAGAAGGTTCAGAGAGAAGATGAGGAAGAAGAGGCCTCAGCAGTGGAGGAGTGGTCAGTGCTGGTTCCACCAGGACAATGCCCCATGCCACAAGTCAACCCTGGTGACCACTTGGATGGCCGACAGGTTAAGGTTAAATAAGGTTAAATGCCTAAGTGGCAGCTGCTACACGGGAAGAAGCCGAAGCTTATAAACACACAGGTGTGCCCCGTGCAGCTCGCTGCCACCGCAGAACCTACCCTCTCCACGCTATGGCGCCACAAGGACGTAAGACGTATTAGATAGGGCCACCTCCCCAGAATGCATGGCACAACTCTTGACTGATATCTGGTACCATCATTTTCTGCTGGGTGGACAGGGGCTGTGGGATTGTAGAATTCGCCCAATGAAATTCTGCTCCGCCGGGTTACGAACCACGGACCTCCCGCTTGTGAGGCGGGTGTGCTAACAACTGCACTGCAATGGAGAATGAAAGTGATACAACACCCACCCTACAGCCCTGACCTAGCTCCTTGCGACTTTTTCATGTTCCCACGTATGAAAGACAGCCTCAGGGGAACAAGATTTCAGTCAACAGAGGAGCTGAAAGAGGCATCGGAAAGTTGCCTGAAGGGACTACAGAAGAAGGACTTTGAGGGGGTCTTCAAGGAATGGCAGAGACGCATGAAAAAGTGTGTAGATGTGGGAGGCAATTATTTTTAAGGAGACAAAGTTTTGTAAGCTTGTGAAAATAAATAGTATTTCTGTTGACATTTTCTCATTACTTATTGAACGTACCTCGTACCTCGTAGAATGACATCAAACTCTTCCAAGATGTTTTCTCAGGAGTCTTCCTTAGCCAAAATGACAGAAGACCGCACATCGGAAAATAAACTGCCTAGAGAGACCGCAGTAATTCCACAATTGTTAAAAATCCAGCTAAAATCAAGCTATATTGGCGACGTTGACACAAACACAGAGACCCAAAGAGGCCAATAAAAGTCAGAAGAATCCAAATAACATTTTAGACAATTATGCAAGCCAGCAGACCAAATTGAGCCCTTGACATATAAAAATATTATTAATTCTTCACCCTCAAATAAGCATTATTATAAGCCTGGTATAATTTCAACGACTGAGAGCGTTCCAGTTCAAGCTCAAAACAAATTACTAGAAAGCGGAAAAACGAGATTGAGATGTAGAATAATGCAGTATACATTCATTGCGGGAAACAACACTGAGTTATTGGCCAAAAATTCCAAAGCTTATACCGGCATTAAGAATCAAAATTCCATAAATAAACTAGGCGAAACAATGAACATATATCGAAAAAGCAGTCAGAAATAAAGATAACAGAAAGCAAAGTTGACGCTGGAAAATACGACGGAGTAATTAAAAAATAAACCGCTTTATACAGACAAGAATTCTAGCGATCATGCAGAACAAAACAGAAAAATAGCGAAAAAAGGTTATCATAACGAAAATGATCACGTTCCCAATCTTGACCATCCATCACCCATGCCAGCACTGGAACCTATGAAGAGAGATTCCAGCACAAGTGACCTGAGACAAGACTATGATAATTCTGACCTACATATACCTTCAGATGAGAGTAATCCACAGAATATAATACCTCGTATGATATCGAGTGCCCGAATTTACAGAATGTCAAAGATGTGCAGTCAACGAAGCTGGTTGAATGCAGACGTCATGTGCCTATTGAGCTAAACGATCCACAACAAAACCTGAGTAGCACAACTTATAAGACAATGAATTTGTCAATGATATAAATTTGTACCTCAAGACATTCGAAAATGTTGACAATATAATATACCAACAGCATAAAACAGTCATCAATCGATCTTAGGACATTTGGTAGACGGTGAAAAATTAGCAATTCAGTTTGATCCAATTAATAGTAATTCTTCCATGGGAAGTAATTCATCTCCGTCAATAATGCAAGATGCAAAAATTGACAAACCTGTGAGATCCAAAAAACCCTCGAATGACACAGAAGCCGAGCCAATATAAATGACCAATATGATTGAGGTAATTGAGCAACAGCAATGTTTGATGGATGCTGGTAAACACGAATCAGCATCAACACTTATGCAAACTCAAAGCAAAAACGCGCGAATAAATCAAACTTATTTCCGAAAAGCTGGAAAATCAAAAATAGCTATACTATTGAAATATCCAAAAATGTTTCCAGCATCCCCCGTGAATATTGTAGTAATTTCAAGTTCATATAAATCAGATTCTACATTGATTACATCTCTGACACAAACAAAGTCCAGAGTCCTCATATGAATGCACAACTGAGGATCCCCGCAAAGAACCAGTGAAATACTCACAAGATCAACAACAGAAATCGTCGAATCGCAGCACTCAATAATGTAGGACAAGAACAGAGGTATTGAGTCTTTTCAGGACTACTGCGGGCAGAGGCCGCCAAGGTTCTATTCCAGGTGGACACCGTCAGACAACTACTAGTGAGGTACCATGCCACTACCCACTGCACCAATGGTGTCTCGCCGTCGGAGATATTGTACGGACGTCGTATGAAGTTGTCACTACCGCTCGTGGACACTCGAAAAGTGAGCGATTCCATTGAGCAACGCGTGCTGAATCAGCAACAACGTAATGCACGATAGTATGACAGGCACCAGTCGACCAGATTACCGGCATTCGTGGAAGGAGACCTAGTGTTAGTCAAAACGCAAGGACATCTGGCGAAGACGAGCAAGCGGTATATTGAGCTTTTCCGCACCGTGAAGACCAAGGGCTCTGCATACCGATTATCGGACGGCTCGGTACGGAATGCAGTTCATCTCGTCAAGGAGGGTCCAAATGCTGCTGCAGAGTCTAGGGATGATTCTGATGCTGATCTGTTTATCTGGTCGGACTTAGAGCCTCATTCCCCAGCCTCACAAGGACCATCAGTCATCCGCCTTGAACGAGCAGCCAAGTGAAGACAGAGAGGACGGCGCTGTATCAGGCCGTACAGCTTGTGTAATGCCGCCGACATCTAGCGATAGGCGCATGTAGCTGCCTGCTCCTATACGTGACTAAGTTTTTTTTAAATGAGAGGGAGAATATAAATTGAAACTGTTCAACGCATTGTATAAATTCATTTAGCTGAGCCACACCGCTAGTGTATCATGTTCACAATCGGACAAGCGGCTGTGTGTATTGCTGCCTCTAGCGGTGGGCGTTGACACTTGGTTTCTTGGCAGGTTGCGATGGCAAGAATGCGAATTTGCGAGTCATTATTTGGTTGTGTTCCGTCTGGGTAGTTCAATATGTTCTCTCGGTGAGTTTTGAATGTGATTCACGCGGCGATCTATCGGACTTCGCTCTACTGGCCTACCACTCGGACACTACACTTGCTAAAACCCTAGTTCTGATGATCATCCGCGCGTCGAAGGGCACCAGCTGGACTCAGCATATTTCCTCTTTCTCCCAACCTGTCACTCACTAAACTCTGGTTAAGCGTGTGCTCTTTCAAACAAGCCGCTCATTCGCGCTCATCAATAACATCTTTCGTCACCAGCGCATCGTTTTATGCTTTCTGGGAACTTTCTATTCGGATCTCTCCAAACACCCGACATCTACGAACTCTTCCACAAATTCTCCGGCTATTCCAATTAATTCACCCACATCTCATGGTTTCCTCGACAACCTGCTAATAATAATAATAAAATTACGCATTTGAACACAGCAGTGGAAAGGCTAATGTTCTCGTGAATTTATGCATGGGCAAAGCCTCACAACTCCGGTTGGCACACCGCAGGTCCGGCCGCACGGGTTTTGCAGTGAACGCCAGCACAGAAACTGCACGGCTGCGCGCACACGAAACCCGTCCTGCGACAATTGGGCTATCACTTTCAGAAACGAACACAACCGTTTCACCTCGCCAAGGAATCGAACCCTGGACCTCTAGTGCACAGATCGTGCGTCTTAGCCACTCGACTACGAGGCGGCTAAGAGACAACTTCCTCACGTTTGCAATGTGTGAGTTTACGTTGTACAGCAGTGATTCTCAACCCGCGGCACGCGTGCCAAATGCGGCACAGTAAGGGTCTCAGTGCGGCATAGCTAGCACCAACTGATCAGCCAGTTGAAAAATATACTTCATAAAACAAGACGATAGCATTATTAATATGGAATTGATGAAAAAACATTCAGAATATCAATACTGCAAAATGGCTATAAAAACGATAAAGTAAAAAATTAGAAAAATGCTGGACTCGAACCCTCAACCTCGCAAAATGATGACAGCGACTAGCAACAGCGCTACAATCGCAGACGACAGAGTATGTTTATGCATTGATTTATGGGAGTGCGATAATTTTGGTAAGAAAATTATTTTACAGGGTGACACAAAAAAACAGAGCTCATAAAAAGTTGAATAATTTCCGCAATATTCAAGTAATTCTGTTATTTGTTTCAGATCATTAAGAAGACGGATTGATCTAAGAGTCTACCACGTGTGAGCTTCGAGATGCCTTGGACTACAGAGCAAAAGACATTTGCAGTTGAGACATATTTTCGGCTGAAGTCTTTCCGGGAAACGCAAAAGCGATTCAAAGACAATTTCAATTGTCGTGAATTTCCTGTCAGCTCAGTGATCTGCGGATGGGTTAAAAAATTCAGAACCCATGGGACTGTGAATAACCTCAATGCAAAAGACAAAAACAGACAATCACACTCTGGGCGACCAAAATCATCACGGACACAAGACAACGTTGCTGCAGTCAGAGACTCTGTTGTCCGCAGCCCAAGAAAGTCTGTGCGTCGGCGAAGTCAAGAGCTTGGCATCAACGGGGAGTCTGTAAGAAGAATTTTGATCTCAGATCTCCATCTTTAATCCTACAGGATTCAAATCAAGCACAAGCTCACAGCTGACGACATGAGGAAGCGAGTAACCATGTGCCAGTGGTTTTCAGACAAGATTGTCGATGAACCGGACTTTCTCGACAACATGTGGTTTTCAGACGAGGCCCACTTTCTGCTGTCTGGGCACGTTAACTCTAAGAATAACATCTTCTGGGGCAGCACACTCCCTGACCACTGCCTGCAAAGGCCCTTGCACTCTGTCAAGTGTACTGTCTGGGTGGCCATTTCAACTCATGGTATTATCGGGCCATTCTGGTTTGAGGACGATGACGAGCGGCCCTTGACTGTGAACACGGAGCGCTACATCCAGGTCCTGCGCAAGTTCTGGGTAGCACTTGGCCGGCGTAGAGGCATTGACAGAGCCCTCCAGTGGTTTCAACAGGACGGAGCCACCCCTCACACCTCCAATGAATCCCTGGAGTGGCTGCAGCAACGCTTCGATGACCGACTCATCAGCCGCAGGTGCAACCCGGAGTGGCCACCGCACTCACCAGACCTGAACCCCCCAGACTTCTACCTGTGGGGTTACCTCAAGGACAGGGTGTATGAGCCCCAGACCATCCCTCACCTCAAAGCAGCCATCACAGCAGCCATCAGAGCCATCCCGAGAGAGGAGTGCAGGAGGGTTATTGAGAACTTTGCCAGGCGAATCCGAGTCTGCCTGCAGCGCCGGGGCGCGCATCTGGAACATATCTTTGAGCGGCTGTAGAACAACGAGTTTTTGTTGTACAGAATTGAGACTTTGCAGATGTTGGCTACATAGGTTGTACATATTTCCATAGAATTTTTGTTTCAAACTGAATAAAATTTCAGGAGTTATAAGACTTTTAGTGAGCTCTGTTTTTTTGTGTCACCCTGTAGCATGCTAGCACGATAATATGGGTTTGCGATTCTGGCAACGTTGCAATCCACACGGCAGTTGGGCGTTAGCTGGTGTAGTAGTGGGCTGTGTCTATAATTGCTCCTGCATGATTCCCTGCTGCACACACTGTTAACGCATATTGTTCTTTTTTTGTCATTCATTGTGGGTACATATTGTGAGTACAACAGTATGTCTGACCATACTAAGAAGAGAAAGATCGCCGAGGAGAACCGCGGATTCAAAGAGTGCTGGACCAACGAATTCTCTTTCGTGGAAGACAGAGACAACATATTCTGCTTGATCTGCAATGAGGTGTCCTGGCCCAAAAGAGACTGTATCAAGAGGCACTACGAAGCCAAGCACAGTAAGGACTACAATAGTCTGGTGGGACCGCAGCGCGTGGATAAGGCCAAGGAGCTGATGGACCAGCTCGGCAGTCAACAGAAGCATTTCGTCAAGCCGGGCAATACCAATGAAGCTGCCACGGAGGCCAGCTTCAAGGTGGCCGCGATCATTGCGAGGCGTATGAAGCCTTTCTCAGATGGAGAGCTTGTCAAGGAGTGCCTGATGGCTGCCCTCGAAGTCATGTGCCCTGAGAAGGTCGCCGTCATCAACAAGATCAGTCTGAGCAATGACACAGTGACGAGGAGGATCGAAAGCTTGTCCAAGAACCTGACTGAGCAGCTCCACTACTTGGCAACGAAGTTTTCTTACTTCGCCTTGGCCCTCGACGAATCAACGGACTTGAATGACACGGCCCAGTTGGCCATCTTCGTGCGAGGCATCGACACCAACTTCGACGTGACAGAGGAGCTGCTGACTGTACGCTCCATGAAGAGCAGCACCACGGGCGAGGAAATCTTTAACGAGCTGAAGGCTGCCATGAACGACGACAAATTGGACTTCAATCGCCTCATCGGCATTGCCACGGACGGTGCACCGTCCATGTTGGGCACGGGTCGCGGTCTCCAGGGCTATGTGATGGCGGAGTTGGACCGCCAGGGTCTGTCGCACGAGCACTTGGTGTGGTGCCACTGCATCATCCACCAGGAGGCCCTCTGTGCAAAGATTTTCAATGTCAGTTTCAAGGAAGTGATTAGTAAGGTAATCGGCCATGTCAATCACATCCGCTCCCATGCCATGAAGCACAGGCAGTTCAGGCAGTTTTTGTTGGAGTTGGATGCCCGCTACGGTGATGTCATCTACTTTTCAAGTGTGCGCTGGCTGAGCAGGGGACAAACGCTGCAGCGCTTCTGGGTCCTCAGAACCCATCTATCCATGTTCTTCGCCATGAAGGGCATCCCGGCAACCGAGCTGGAGGACCACAAGTGGCTTTGTGACCTCGCCTTCATCGTTGACATCACCGAGAAGCTGAACACCCTCAACGTGGCTATACAAGGCCGTAACAAGCTGGTCCACGAACTGTTTGCCCACATCAAGGCCTTCCAAACCAAGCTGCAGCTGTGGCAAGCTCAGCTGGAAAGTGGAAATCTGGCCCACTTCCCCTCCCTAAAGAGCCAGAAGGAGCATGGTGACGGCGAGTTCAGTAGCTTGCGCTACGCATCTGAGGTTTGCAAACTACAAAAGGAGTTTGACACGAGGTTTAAAGATTTCCGCGCGTGAAACTGACTTTGAGCTCTTCAGTGTGCCGTTCAACGTCGACGTGTCACCGATTGAGCTGCAGTTGGAGTTGTGCGACCTGCAGGCCAGCATTAAGCTCAAGGGACAGTTTGTTTACAAGGAACTGGTTGACTTCTACAAGAGCCTGCCCCGAGCCACCTTCCCCAACCTGACCAAGAATGCTCAGAAGTTCATTTCTCTGTTTGGTTCCACCTATTGTGCAGAGCAGTTCTTCTCAAAGATGAAGAACACCAAGACAAACAAGAGAATTGCTCTCACGGACGCCCACTTGTTGGCTTCTCTCAAGATCGCGTCGACGCATCTGCAGCCGGACTTCAAGGCCACCATGAATGAGCAGAAGGAGTTTCAATCATCGCACTGATAATCTTTGCGATGATTGTGGTGTGGTACACTGCCATGTAAAAATGTTTGTATGTGACACAAGATAATAAAACGTTGAGAAACACTGTTTCAGACAAAAGTCTCGAGACAAAAGTTGATGACCTTTTTTTAGACAAATGTCCGGAGGGTGCGGCACACTCAGTCTAAAATGTTCCAATTTGGCACAGTGGGCCAAAAAGGTTGAGAAACACTGTTGTAGAGACAGCAATTAACAGCTAGAAGTATGTCACTAGATGGCGCGATGTGTTGTATCAGTGTAAACGAATAATGAGCCGGTAGAGGATGGAGTTGATGTGTACATAGTTCAGTGTGTGCGTTGTTCGGTGTGAGTGTTGTGAGTATTGCATAAAAAGTTGTTTATATCACAAATATATTAACTGCCTATTTGCTTGAGTTTACAAGCTATTTCGGCTCATTTGTGATGACCGCATTGAAATTAACTGACATCATTGAAAAATTTGATGGAAGTGGGGATTTGGATACCTGGTTGGAGAAGGTGAAGTTAGACTGTACACTGAAAAACGTAACCAACTTGGCAACCATAATTCCGTTGTTTCTAAGTGGCAGTGCCTTTCATGTCTATCAGAAATTGTCGGATTCTCAAAAGAGGGACGAAAACAGTATAACCAGTTCCTTGCGTTGTGATGCTCTGGGTGCGCATCCTAACAATTCGACAGAAGCGAGGCGTCCAGCATATCGAACTCGCGAGGATCCAGTCTGTACTGGCATTTGTCCGTGCCTACAGACGCCATGTACCTGGACACAGGGAGACATCGAAGACACGAGAGGACGTCAATTTGACCTCGTCTTCCATGAACTGAGCGAAATTGTCACTCACGGAGTAGGCGGAACTTTGGGTCGTGTTGACTCAGACTCACACACATCAAGTATGAAACACTTGCGTCGCCGTTCCTCGGTGTATGGCGTATGATTGCAGACTTGGACCGCATCTTACTACCGAACGAACGAGGGCCAGTGAAATGGGATATTCCGCATGAACCGCGACCTGAACGAGCAGGTCCACCAACAACAAACCTCCTCGGATGGTCCCAGGCCAATCAACTCACTAACGACCAGAAAGATGCTCTGCTTCAAGCAGGCATCAAGCCGTCCAATTCACCCGATCCGCAGAGATTCACCAATATTGGTGGAATACCGGTGAACCAAAACATCATTAAGTATTTGGCGGCATACTGAAATACTCCAAGTGCAAGGTCGTGCTACGGCCAATCAGTTAATTAACATTCGGGTCAGTTGCTCAACAATGGATGGAGTTGATGTGAGCATAGTTCAGTGTGTGCGTTGTTCGGTGTGAGTCTTGTGAGTATTGCTTAAATAGTTGTTTATAGCTCAAATATATTCACCGCCTATTATATTCAAATATATTCGCTCAAATATAATCGCTTGAGTTTACACTATGCTCCTTTCTCCATTGCTGATCTCAATCTTCCTATCATTCAAAATCCACCGGTACTGATGGATTCAAACATGAACCCTTCAAACAAGAACAAGTTAATATGATGTTTAAACTTTATCTGGCTGAATAATCACTTCCCACCAACCTGGCAGCACTCCATAATTGTTTCCAGTCTTAAAACAGGAAAATCGCGGACTGAACCTCCGTCATACCGCCCATTGACCTCTCTAACTGCTTCGCAAAAGTATATGAACGTATAATTCTCTCTCGACTCACATTATTTTCGGACAAAAACGATATCGCGTCCCCCGAACAAACTGCATTCACCAAAAATCGTTGCACGACTGATAATGTAAACCTTTTAACCTCTCACATACGCCTAAACTTCTCTAAAGGGCTGTACACTAGGGCTGGGCAGGAACCGGTTACGGAACCGGTTCTGACGATTCTGCTACGTGGGTATTGGAACCGGGTCCGAGACTCGGAACCGGTTCTGGAACCGGGTCCACACGGTTCCAATTCTCGGACCCGGGTCCACACGGATCTTAGTATCAGGACTGACAGGAAAAAGTATGCGCATTGCGCACACACTACATGAACACTATGGTGCGTTTTAGAATTAACGCTAACATGGAATTGCGGTGAATGCAAGTTTTCACGAGTATCTAAAAAATGCCTATTATATTGCCTATAATGCCTTTTTTCTGAAATACATGTACATTTTTTGCAAGTGAGTCTGTGCGCGCAGAGGTATATTATTATATATATATTATTAATATATTTTTGTGCCCGTATGATTAACCGAATTTGATTAAATAACCCCATTTTCAGCTAATTTGAGCGAAAAAGTATCGCATGAATGTTAATACAACATTTTTCTAAATCTGCGTGAAAACTGCATCCTTTCCATGGTGACTTCAATTACAATTCAACAATCAAACAAACAAAGCAAACAAAAAACAATAATTTTAAAAACAAAGGCAGCCAATTAAACGTTACACGATCGCAATTTTACGACACAATGGATGTTTCAACTTGACTTCCGGGAACGGTTTTCTCATTGAATCCAATAACATATATATTTTCGGAATCAGCATGAAAAAATGTATCTACCAAAGCTTGGTACTAGTTCAACTTTAGAAAAAGTAAAGAATCCACCCATTCTAATGCACACAAGCATACATCACAAAGCTGTGATCACGGCACATCGATCAAATTTGACGTGTCGCCCACAAAAAATGTGAAAACCCATACAGGTGTGAACCAGGCGAGAAAGATGTTTCCTAAGTTTGTTTGTATCGAAAAAAATGTGCGCGAAAATCCTGGATGGAAGTCAGCCAGTGTGGACATTGATGAATCTGATCATATTTGTGCGGAAACCGTGTTTTCATTCAGAGTCTGTTATGACCGAAATCAGCAGGCTGCCTTGGTTGTACGCGGCTAAGGAAAATAGTTTGTCAGTCAGACTGCCAGCGCCAACATCTCAACTAGTGTTTGAACTGTTCAGTTGAATCTATTGAGGTCCACCGTGTACACTTGAGTGATGAGTAAAATTTGTTTTTGCCTTATTCTTATACATTATCATGCATAAATGTTTAGTATTAGAAATTGTTTTTACTTATTAAAATGGCATGTTTATCAATTTCCCTCTTATTTTTTAGTCTATTCTTGTAGTGCTCCCACATTAGTAGCGTAGCAGAGGGCCTTAGTGACCTTGCGAGTATTACGAAAATGTTAACAATATGCATCATTGTATCTCATAGTGATCACTCAATGAGGTCGTTAAGGGGAAAATCACTCTTTTATTGAGCTCGGCGTATATTTGATCATTTAAGCGTTTAGTCATACTAATAACTAACATACTTCTTCCCAAATGTAACTTTATTTTAACCCGAGAACGCCCATTATATCGCTAATAGGGAATTGTTGTGAAATTGCCAATATGCCTCGATATAGAACTATTCAAATTCATATTTTTCGTATTTTCCATTTCCATATTACCTCGTTCATAGCGTTTCAAACAGCACGTGCGAAGTTATTGACTATGTACCCTTGTAAATTTGCTCTAGGTTACAGACAGTATAGCCAGCAAAAGAAGTCGGGCAGCTCCAGTGTGGGCCTACATGGAGCGTAAGTCTCATGAAGTCGCCACGTGTCTCATTTGTAAAGACTCATTCAAATACAGCGGCAGTACATCAAATTTGATTACGCATCTAAATCTGCGAACAAAACATCCAAGCGAATATGAGGAAATGGAGCAAGATTCAGAGAGAGGAACTGCTTCGAAAGCATAAAAATCATATATTTCCGTCCAACCCAAGCTCACCGAAGTCTTCAGCAAGACTGAGTCTTACAAGAACGATTCAAATAGAAAAAAAGATTTTGACAATCTGGTTTTGGAAATGATTGTTAAGGATCTGCAGCCACTGTCAGTTGTTGAAAACCAGGGGTTCAAGAAACTGGTAGAAGCCCTTGATCCCCGATATAGCTTGCCAAGTCGCAGGGAAATCAGCAGGACTCTTTTGCCATCTGTGTACAACATAGAAGTTGAAAGAATTCGTGATGAGCTGAGCAGAACCAAAAACATCTCTGTGTCAACGGATATATGGACCTCCAGACAAACGAGAGCATATATTACTGTCACAGCTCACTACATATGCCCAGAATGGAATGTGAAGTCAATTGTGCTGCACACTGTTCATATGGCTGAATCACACACAGCACAAAATATTGAAAATATACTCAAAAATGTTTGCGACCAGTGGAGTATATTTGGTAAGGTTCGGTCAGTTGTAACTGACAATGCTGCCAACATGACTGCAGCTATACGATTGATCGGCGTTGAATATCTGCCGTGCCTCGCTCATACCTTGAATCTTGTGGTTCTAGACGCGATCAGGAGCACTGGGGCACTTCAGGGGTTCAAACACAAGATAAAAGCAATTGTAACATTCTTCCATCACAGTGTTAAAGTCTCCGATAGGTTGACCCAAGTAAAAGATCAACACAACCAGCGCTCCAAAAAAATGATACAGGATGTGGACACCAGATGGAATTCTACGTACTACATGATGGATAGATACCTTGAGCAGCATGAGCACGTAACTTACACCTTGTGCTGTCTGGGTGAAAATGGCATGTGTCTGTGAAGTGATGATATTGCGCTCTTGAAGAACACAATCAACACACTGGAGCCTTTTGAAGAGGCTCCAAGAGAAATGTCGGCTGAAAAGGTGACGCCTATTTCGAAGGTGATCCCAATGGTGAATGGCATCAAAGAGTGTGTCAATTCCACTTTCAAGTCGAATGAAGGTCTGTTGAATGCTCAACATTCACTTGGCAGATAGCTGATCGCTCAGACGAACCTAAGGTTCTCTGGGTTTGGTGAATCTTTCATCATAAAAGCCGCTACACTTCTGGATCCAAGATGAAAAAAACTACCGTTCCATGATGAGGCAAATATTCAAGAGGTAGAACAACGTCTGGCACGTGAGATGCGCCCAGATGATATTCTGGAAAATACTGGATGTAGTACATGTCAGGCCGCCACCACCACCAGGACGCAGCATGACAAAAAATCGCTTTGGAGTCGTTTTGACGCCTATGTGGATCAATTAGTGCAGAATACTTCACAGCCAACGACAGGCCCAATAATAGAGATGGAAAGATACCTAGCGGAACCCCACGTCTCCCGAGAAGTGAATCCATTATCATGGTAGATGGACCGAGCGTTGTTGCAAAAAATCGCTTTGACGCCTATGTGGGTCAATTAGTGCAGAATACTTCACAGCCAACGACAGGGCCAATAATAGAGACGTAAAGGTACCTAGCGGAACCCCACGCCTCCCGAGAAGTGAATCCATTATCATGGTGGATGGACCGAGCGTTGTTGCTGCCTATACTACATGAAGTGGCGACAAAATATTTGTGCACACCGGCATCTTGCGTTCCATCTGAACGTATATTTTCAAAAGCCGGTGAATTGATATCACACAGACGCAACATTCTCAAAGAAGAAAACATAAATATGATTCTCTTTTTGAATACAAATATGTAATATATACGCGTTTTGTGTATGTGTGTGTGTGTGTGTGTGTGTGTGTGTGTGTGTGTGTGTGTGTGTGTGTGTGTGTGCGTGAACGTGTGTGTTACGGAATAAGCGAACGTTTTCGGGCAATAGCCGAAATAAAATTATTGTTTGTTTGAGATATTTTGTAACAGGTGATACGCAAACATTGTTTATATTGGAAAGTACATTGATTATTTAGCAAATTTTTGCAACATTAGCCACATTATTGTGTCAGAATTGTATGCATTTTTCTGTTGTTAAATATAGAGATGATAATGCCTCGTACATGTCCTCATTGAATATTACAGCTTTTCTTCTAATTACAGGGCCGTAGTCAAGAGTTATATGCTTCACTCACCCAAAAAACAAAATGAGGAGCCCCCACAAAAATGAAATTTATGAAATGTTGAATTTAATGTTGTGAGAAAGAAACTGATAGAACTTTGACTTTAAAGAAAAAAATTGAATTTATATAAACAATTGTTATTTTCCCAGTCACACGTTCATCTATGCAACTCTCATTTGTGTCTTCTCCCCTTGGGTGCTGTCGAAACATCGAGTGGTCCCTACCTATGCGCACAAAATATATTTTTTCATCCAAGCGGAACCGGTTCCAACGGTTACACTGTCCTATGGATCCGGAACCGTGAGTACCAATTTTTACGATTCCTGCCGAGCCCTACTGTACACATTAGTGGTTTTCCTTGATGAATCTTCCGCTTTAAAAAAAGTATCTGAAAACGCAACACCTATCCCTTCTCAAAAGTTGTGGCCGCCATGGCCACCTACATTCTATATCTGGTTACCTTTCGAACGGAACATTCCAAATGCGCACCAATAAATTATCCTATAGTTTCACGCAAGAAAACGGCGTTGTTCCGGGCGACGTATACCTCCTACTATATTTAGCATCGTCATTGGCCAAGTTGTGAGAAATCTACCGAACAGAGTCAGACACTGCGTCTGTGCTGATGATATCACGAAATTGCTGCCTGGGACCGACGTCTCATTAATAGTAGCCCAACTCCAGGGTGATGTCATTCACGTTACTCAGAATTGGATTTGTTGGACTCAGCGGTGCAGTAGTAGCATACCCACCTCACAAGCGGGAGGACCGCGGTTCGAAAAACGGCGCAGATGAATTTCTTTGAGCTACGAATGAATTTCTACGAAAATCCTATAACCTAACAGTCCCTGTCCATCCAGCAGTAAATGGGTACCAAATATCAGTCATCTGTTGTCATGCATTCTGGGGAGGTGGCCCTCTCTAACACGTCTTCCGTTCTTGTGGCACTATAGCGTGGAGTGGGTCGGTTCTACGGTAGTAGCGAGCTGCACGGGGTATACCTGTGTTCATAAGCTTCGGTTTCGGCTTCCCGTATAACAGCTGTCACTTGAGGCCTTCAAGTGACAGCTGAAGCAGACATCATTATATTCTGTAATGCTGTCTGTGACATATATTCTGGGACTCAATATATTCATTATATATATTCAAAGACAGCATTATATTCTGTTCTTTTACGAACTGTAAATAACATCTGAAAAACTATTGCCACTCTCATTCGAAAAAAATCCCTCTTTCAGTCGAATCCGCCTCCTATTTTTTCCGGCTCCTCTATGAATATTTTTAAAAGTTTCCGAATTCCTTGGATAGTTATAGATCCTCAACTGTCTGATATTTTGATCAAAGGTCAACCGTTGAAGCGCCTACGCATACTGTAGTGTCTATCCTCACCCTTCGTACGAAAAAACTGCAAATATTTTGAGAAACCGCTAAAACACAGTCATCCGTCCCATCCTGAAGTATTATTCGACTATTTTCCTTTTTGCCTCTAGAGCTTCGCTGTCTCATCTGGACACCATCCCAAATAGTTGCTTAAGGATTGCAGCCAGCGCTCTTCGCACATCTCCCATTTTTAAATTGCATCAGGTACTTGATGTCGCACCACCTTACATACGCAGATTAAAAAAACATAGTCAAATACGGTATGAAAGTGGCTAGTGAACCGGATCATCCACGCAGTAAAGCATTTGACCATACTGCAGCATCCTTACGAAACACTGTTTAACTGAGCCACCTGCGCGACCACTCTCTTGGCTCCGCATTTAGGACCGCCTGTAATATGATAAGTTATCAACCCGTCTCTCTATCCAAGCAATTTTTGTCAGTTAATTATTCTCCTGCCATCCGCCGTCTCACACAGTTGTGGCAACCTTCTACCTTCTGAAATCTATAAACTCTTCTATGAAAACAAGAATAACCATCCCAATGAAGTTTTCATATATATACCGACGGCTATGTTTGCCCCCCTCCAGCCTGTGCTACAGTGATTCCATCTCTTTCATCAGAAATTCATCGGAAAGTAGTCACCGTATGGTCAGGTTTCGCTCTGCTACTGATAACCATGTGGTACAGTACAACCAGATTCATCGTCGAGTCGTCGGCGACTAAACAAGCTCCCCACTGTTCCGCAGCAAGGCGTGGCTAGACACCCACAGGAATCAAATCAAAACCTGTTTCAAGGGCGGATGAGCTACTTGATAGCCAACGGCTTTCTAGCTGCTATCATTCTGCAAATGTGCTTCACTTTCCTGTTTGTGTCTACTGTCTACTTACCACGTTGTTTCTGTCTGTTGTTTTTGCGCCTATTCCTAAATATTTTTTGCGCTATAACAAATATATGTTGTTGTTTGCTTACTCACACTAATATCTACAGAGCTGAACAGTTTGCCATCCTGAAGATTCTGGAACATGATGAAAACTGTACCCTTCAAGAAACTGTTGTTCTCTTAGATTACTTGACTGCCTTCAAAACTTTTTTTGTATGGAGCAATGCAATCTCTATCAATCTATGTCTATATCTATATCAATCTGTCATTCTATGCTCTGAGTTATCTGGGAGCTCTCGAAAATATTTCGTATGGGTTCCCAGTCACATGGGGATACCAGGAAATGACCGAACTGACTTTATGCAGGTTTCAATAGCTCAATAATTCTTTTTTCTTCGTGTTTTTATTCGTATTTTCAGCGTGATATAAGTTTTCTAGAAACAAAACAGGTACCACAAACTTTGTGGCACTAGTATATAAACAACTTTGAATTGTGAGCCTCTGAGCCTAACCTGTGCTCAGATACCCAACATCAACGTGTTGCAACGAGTTGTACTATACCAATGTATCTATTTAGTAAATTGTTCTAGACTATGTTCAATATTATGTTATCAAATACTGATTAATGCTCAGTTCTCATATGCATATTATAAATAACAACTAACAATAAATATGATTAAACCTAAAAGAAATAAAAATGTAGTGTAGAATACATGTAGAGTAATTATTTATTAACTTTTATTATAAAATACGTGAGATCTGAGTGTCACCGACAAAGGTCTGACGGCCGAAGCGTCTGAAAACCAGAACTATCATGTGAGTGATTATCTCTTACATGTGGCCACGAGCCTGGTGTTGCCTACAGATAACACCATACAATTCCATAGCGACTAGGATAATTCCATAGCGCGAAATAATCAATTCGCCCGCATGAAAATATAAATAAAACGAAAAAAAGTTTATAATAGTCATTGATGATACAAAACAAGCGAAGTATAAACCGAAGACAATTGAGCACAATATTTAACCACTGAAAACAGCATACGTTTTCTGAGCCGTAGCTTGAAATACAAATCCATTATAAAAATACACCCACAATTATTATCGACGAACCACGTACATGTATGCGTATATGTATGCATGTGTATGTATATGTGTGTGTGTATGTGTGTGTGTGTGTGTATGTGTGTGTGTGTGTGTGTGTGTGTGCGAAATAATCAACCATAAAGTATCTACAAATGTGATGTGTAAATTTGCAACGAGCATTAGTGATTGTGGTGACGCACCTCAGGCACGTGCAGATGCACCGTGTGACGGTCGAGTGTGGTGCAGGTGGGACGGTACCGCTGCACCAGACGGCGCGCGTACGTGTGCGCAATCTGCGCACTCTCTTTCATCACCTGTCCCAGGTGTCCGGTGAGCGTCAGACTGCCGCCTCCCCCACCGCCACTGGCCCCTCCCCCTCCGCCGTCCGACGAAGAAGAGACGGCAGTGGCGGCGGCTGTGATGGTCGACTCGATATAGAGCGTGCTGCCGCCGAGCGAGGTCCACGCCAGGCCGCACACAACGCCGGCCGGAGTGTCATCGTAGAGCCGGTCGCGTGAGAACACGGGCCGTCCGACAAACTCGTGCAAACACTCGGGCGTCACTCGCACCAGTTGTGACGTCTCCGATAATGCTGGAGATGCCGGAGATGATGATGAAGGTGGTGGTGAAGGAGTGGAGCAGACAGAGTCCTGGTCATTCGTAGACTCTGATGTCGGAGTGTGCTGCTGTTGAGCATCACACTGCACCAGTCTATACGCAGCCTTACGCATAATCTGTCCTCACAACACACGCACCCACACACACATGATAGTTAACGCTAAAAACATACAGAACGGAAATAATTATTTTGTGAAATGAAATATTTGAATGTGTATGTGTGTCTGTGTGTGAGTCTTATGGAAGCAGAAACATTGCAGTTGAAAATCAGGCAAGTTTGAGAGCCACTGCACGGACAGCGGTGTGCTCGCCTTTTCAATGTGTTTCTGCAGGTTTCTCACGCCCGACTCGCGACAATAGTTCTTGATGAGCGTTGCAATTGCCTCGTCGGTGATTTGCACCGCCTCGCCCACACCTGTCTCACGACACACCTGCATGTGAACACGCACACACACACACACTCACTCAAAATTACAACTGAAAAAAAAAATGTCAGCCAATTTCGCTCTTGGCAGCACACGCAACATCAAAATTGAGAAAATACAGAGAAAAGTATGTGCAAATATATGGGTTACGTCATGGGAGTGCCGATCAAAGCAACGAAATGCCCGTGAAAATAGTCGACCAATGCATGATTCACAAATTTTGACAAACTAAAATGGGACCAATGAATCTACTAGTATGACTTCTCTCCTGTACAAACAACTTGTGTTTAGCGAAAATTCTAATTAACATTCAAATAAATGAACAGAGTGAAATGGGAAGAGCGCGAACTCTATCAATTCCACGGCTGCAAACCATATGCACCCTGCACATCAACAGATAGAGATACAAGATTAAAAACGTTAAACCGCATTGAAAATGAACTTAAAATGAGATGAAAATTGAATAGAGGTGAAACAAAAGAAATACTCAATGAAACGTTCTTTCAAATGTGAATTAATCAGGTCACTGAAATGTCTGTCATTAAAACACATTAATTATCATAAGCACACGAGAGGCGAAGTAGGCGGTGTCACGTGTGACTGCACGTACAAGCTTCATCAGCCAACTTCCCTGTTCAGCCACAAACCATTTTCCTGGTCAATTGAAAATAATATATGCCCAAATACGTAGAAGCTGAAATACGGGTTACCCAACAAAAAAGGAGAAAAAAATAACACATTGAAAACGCTCAATATGTCTTATAACCAGGAATTGACAAGGAATCATAATCTCTATTTGCATGAATTTTGATGTATATTTCTTTGTAATTACCTAACTATGTTTTGGTTGATCAAAAATTGGAATTTATAAATTTAATATGTTTTAGGTATTTTTCCTAGTTGTATGGATTTGAATTAGTAAAAATTAACTCAGTGTTTTAGACATGAGTTTTCCTCACTCCCTTAAAAGGTGTTTGCAGCCCTTTTGTGATTTTTGTTTTACGTTCATGCGAAATACACTTGTTCTTGTTCACAAAAATTTCTCTGCAGATGAAAGCAGGAGGAATACAAGTATGAGAAAATAGTGATAAAAACATTAATGCAAATAAACACAATATTACCGATAACCAGGGTTTGTTTGGTTTAAACCAATTGTTTTTTTTAAAATTGGTTATTTGACAGAAATGATTTTTCTCATATAGGAATGATCAAATATTTTCAGAATTAGTAAATGAGTTCATTAATAGTTTTAAGTCTTCATAAATATTACTTTTTGGCGTGATTGAATGGGTTTGCACGATATGGGAAACATTTGTATTAACATTTGTAGTTTTTGCTGGGGAAGCATTGTACTTGGTATTTATGAGAAATCCTACATTTACGACGAAACATTTGAGTTTCTAAGAAAAACACTATTTTTAGAAGCCTTTGAGTTAAAAATAAACTTGTTCACTCTGAAAAAAAACATGAATGAAACATGAAAACACACTTCCATGGACAAAATGATTTTTAGTCACTAGGTTTTAATGAATAAGGTCACTGGGTATTTTGATTTGGACTTTGCAAACATATGTGGGTGTTTAAAATCGACTGCTTTCGCAATTGGAAGCGGTTTAAAACTTATGTTGCCTATAGATGCCACAAGGTGAAATTCAAGATCCTGTGTGTATATTTTTTAAATCTTTTTTAAATATTTACAAAACTCTTGGTAAGTGGTACTAAAATATGTTTAACTATATACTAAATAGCATGGTACAATCTTCTTTTTTTGTGTGTGCAAAGTGTAAAAACCTAAAAAACGCAAAAAACATGCTTTTTGGTTTTTTCTAAAAAACGTGGTTTGTCTTTTTTGAAAAAAAAATCCCGGTTTTTAGTACCCTGGTTTATAAAAAATCATGATTTAAACCTTGATTTAAACCAAGTGTTTTTTATATAAAAAACATGTTTTTTTTAAATTGTTTTTTTTGACAGAAATGATTTTTCTCATATAGGAATGATCTAATATTTTCAGAATAAGTAAATGAGTTCATTAATACAGTTTTAAATCTTCATAAATATTACTTTTTGGCGTGATTTTATGGGTTTGCACGACATGGGAAACATTTTTATAACTATATACTAAATAGCATGGTACAATCCTTTTTTGATTTGTGTGTTCAAAGTGTGAAAAAACATGTTTTTTTCTATGAAAAAAACATGGTTTTTGGTTATTTTAAAACCCGTTTTTTTCAAACCCTGCCGATAACACTATAATACTATAATACACAGAATAGTAATAATTATACTAGTAAATAGGGGCGCCATATAGTCTGACAGGCCGGTGTGCGCTCCTTAAACACTAATTATAATTGTAAGTAATAAAATAAAAAGTATATGCTGATAATTATCATCATATACTAGTAACGAGGTGAGAGTTACCTGCGGAATTATGTACTGGCGTGCTATGCTTAGTTTCTCCTCGGGAACATAGCCAGACACTTCCATCAACTCCATGCGATCTCGCAGAGGATCGGGAATGGTGTCGATCACGTTGGCCGTGCATATGAACAAAACCTGCAGCACGCGCATCACTCAGGCTCAAAATAACCAACTAAAATGTGACCTGTGTAGTGTGAAAAAATCACCAATTTCACTTAGGGCAGAATGATGATTGGTGTTTTAAGCGTGCACATAGCATATGTAGCACACCCTGCTGTGAGCCCATCTACAACCAAGTAACTGTTACTGTACACTCAACAAGCAGTAGACTCAAGCGGTGCTGATGAGGGTCAGGGTTAGAACGGCTAATCTCAATGGCAGCCAGCGAATTAACCAGATATTTGGGTGCTGCAATAATATTTAAGTGTAGTTATTCAACAAATTGAAATAATTAAATTCATCAACCAAATATAATGCTTAACCAAGTATAATGTTGCCATCATCTTAGAATTGAAAAACTGAACTGTTTGACATACTCAAGTATAATTACACACTCATGTACTCATGTATATTATGCTATTGTACTCATGTACATTCATGTTGAATTTTGGCACTGAAATGGGAACATTATACTATACCTTTTACAATTTGCTTTGTCCCGACTGAAATCAAAATTGTACAAACTGAATTTAATACTGTTCCAATTGGAATTAAATATTTCCAAACTGAAATAACCAGTATTCAATGCATTCTCTGATCGTTTTTTCTCAATATTTATATTTTGAGAAAACCAGGAGGCCTATTCAACTGTAAACTGTTATATGGTCATTTAAACGAATTCAAGCAGCGCGTGTACATAAATCCAAGCAAAAAAGCAAAACAAAACTCAACACAATCACAACGCAACATAGCCTAATAAAACACCAAGCGCACGAACTCTCCGCAAACAACTGTCCTGGTGGCGGGCACTGCCCAACCCCCTGCATCCCCACACCAGCGACTGTTCACTCCTTGGAGATACTGTGCTCGCTCATAGCACGTGCATACAACATTCATACACTCACACTGCCCCGTACACCCAAATAACCCGTGGTCACACGAGGCCAATTGTTGGCTTAGCCAACGATTGTCTTGGCCAACAATTGTCCCGAAAACCGAAGTTGAACACGTTCAACTTTTCAAGCCAATTGGCCTGCATTTCAGCCGCTTGCCTCAAGAGGGTGCTACGTTGCCGTGCAATGAACGTGCACTGTCACGCTGAAAATGATAGAATTCTCGCGCAAGGCAACTATTCGATACTCCGTGTTTTCACCACATGGCGCTGAGGCAACACGTGAAGCGAATTCAACCATGGCCGATAGTATATCCAGACGGCCATGATTCAACTCAGTTTGAGAGCCTATGATGTGTTGTCTTTTTGGGTTCCTTTTATTTTAGCAATTTTATCATAGGTTAGGTAATTATCATGATGAGGTGGAATCTGCAATATTTGTATAATTTATGTTAATGTTTGATACATTACTAGATTAAATTTTGATAAATAAATATATGGGTAAAAATACATAATAGCTGTAGAATATGTTTAATAATGTATATTATACAATCAGGATATATTTACGATCTGTACATTCAAGAATACGCCTGGATTAAATCAAAATTCAAATGGTATAGTCAGGAGAGCGAAATAAACCACACCGACGTACTATGCACCACAACTATTGGCTTGGACAATTACTGGCCTCGTGTGACCACGGCTATAGACACCATATACAAAAATATATACCGTACAATACATGATTGCGAGTGCTCTCCGAGAACAGTACCTCTATACAATATTGGCTGATAGAGTTCCTCAAAAAATAAGCAAATACGGTACATATCTGCACTGTAATTGTATTACATATAGCACATAATTGTATAGTACATATCTGTATTGTAATTGAATTGAATAATAAAATAAACATTCTGTAATAAAATAATCCGATATACATATCTAAATGCACTGGATAGCACTATAGTGGGCTTACAAATGAAAAAAATTAGTTATCACTTAATTAAATTCAACACTTTTAAACATTTCAAATTATTTTAGTAGGGAGAAATGAAATTGTAAAATGTATAGAGTGACTGCCGTATTAATTAATAGCACATTTACCTTGGAAACGTCGATTGGCACATCCATGTAATGATCGAGAAAGTTGGCGTTCTGTTCTGGATCGAGCAGCTCAAGCAGAGCTGACGTCGGGTCGCCCTGGTATCCTCTAACATACACCCAGCACACAAACATACACACACAGGAGTGTACGAACAACAGCTGCGTACCGTATTTTACCACTATAAGGCGTGCACAAACAACCTATTAGCTATTAAATTATGCTGAAATATTGTTGCGTATTAAATTGTCACCAGTAGACAATGTTAGCGGTAACACCCAATGTATTGAATAAAACCTGAACTATTGGATATTTAGCCTTATAATGGGCTATATTATTAGGGCTGTCAAAAAGTAACCTAAAAAACAGAAAAAAGTAACTTTATTTTCGAAAAAAGTAACCTAAAAATAACCAATGAGTTTTTATGATATTATCACTTTTGTATCGCTTTATCACATGTTTATCACGCCTTTGCTGATTAGTGCGCTATATGAAATACACGGTTTGTTTGTTGTTTGTTTATGAACATAAAAAGTAACCTAATAACCTTTAAAAAAAAGTAATCTAAAATAACCTAACCTTCGTAAAAACACCCTTCAAAAAGGTCAATTTCAGTTTGCAGTTCTGAAGGAAGAAAATACACCAGTCCTTCTATTCTATCCTCTTTCCGAGTTGGTACTATTTTTTCACCCTCTCTCCGATTTGGTACCATTTTTACAACAAACCACCAAAAGTGGCTTAATATTATTTGGCTAATATCACAAAAATGAGAATAACCATGAAAATGCAATATAAAGTGGAAAGCTAATGCAAAAATGCAATACACTAATTGCAAATGTACATATTTTTAGTAATGGTCGCAATAATGTTATTTCTATTGTTTCAATGTAACTTTTTATCAAATAGCACGTGATACAGTTTGTTTATTAATGTGAGCGTAAATACTGCAAGTGTAAATGCCCCCCGTCATCCCATATGTAGCACCCTGTGCTCACAGTCTTATAAATGTCAAACGTGGGAAAATGGCGCTCGCCCTGAAAATCACGTGCTAATTCATGTTCAAGTAAATGCGTACTGTCAAGTGCTACAGTGAAGTATGTAGTATAGAGCTCACACATTGTACTATACCACGCTCCAAACATCTCACGACACCATCCGGTCCGTGGACATGGACAAAAAATCGAATGACGCTATCCTGCGTACCCAAAAACGTATAAATATCGAGTAGCACAGATATTAGGGTTAATACCAATTGCTAAATCCTAAGAGCAGAAAATTTGATTTTTTTTTAACTTCAGACCTAATATTCCATCTCTTTTCTATTTTATTCTCATATATACCGTTATTTATTCCTCTTATCTGCAAAAAGTCACCAAACTTCGTGGTAAACTTACCTAATAACAAGAAAAATAACAAAAGGTAACCTGACGGTAAAAAGTTACCTAAAAACCAAAAAAGTAACCTAACGATGAAAAAGTTACTTTTGGTAACCTAATAACTTTTTTATTAATCATCGCACACGACTTTTCTTGCAGTTTTAGGTAACTTATGAAAAAGTGACCTTTAGGTGAAAAAGTAACCTTATTAACTTTTGACAGCCCTACTTATAATGCA
Organism: Sacculina carcini; assembly: GCA_916048095.2. Taxonomy (NCBI): domain Eukaryota; kingdom Metazoa; phylum Arthropoda; class Thecostraca; family Sacculinidae; genus Sacculina; species Sacculina carcini. The sequence continues at coordinate 9,926,613 of OU696570.1, read as the reverse complement.
TTACATATAGCACAATATAAGCCTCATCTGACAAGGTTTCTTATGGTTAAATAGGGCGCCTTATAGTGCGTGCGAAAATACTTCATATGTGGCTGTTGCGCCGAGTTGAACGCACCTGCCAATCTTGTCGACTTCATCGATCAAAACCAGCGGATTTTCCGTCTTAACCTTCTTCAAACACTGAATAATCTTGCCGGGCATGGCGCCAACGTAGGTCCTATTCGACATGCAACGTAGACGTGCAAGCGCCCAAACAAAACACAAACAAACAGAAAAAAATAAGTGTGAAACTTCTGCCACGTGAATTCGACTGAATGCACTGACTACTCAATCACAAAATCAACATTAACCATAATAGCGGAAAAAGCAGAGACACGAGTTACGAGCAAGTGCCATAGACTTATATAAATAAGGGAGTAGTAATAATTGCATTCAGTCTGGTATCAGGCTTAATAAACTTATGCCATGTCTCCCAAAATAAATAAACAAACGAGAGAGAGTAACGAACAAATAGCAAACTCAATGATTGAATCATTTGAAGATGAAGAATGGGAAGATAATTATTGCGATAGTCAGGTTTGTCAAGAACATTATAATGTATTCTGCAGTCGCTGTTCTGAAGAGCTGTAGTTTAGCATAAACATTATTTATCTATCTGTTCTAGTTTTACTTGCATTCAAGCTTGGTTATTCAATAAAATGTTTTATGAAGTATTTTCCCTTTGACTGATAACATGTACGTATCATACAACCAATATTCAAATGATCGAATAAGATTCAAGATGAAACTGTTCCGGATTCATTGGACCCAGTCACTATTTTAGTTATTGAATATTGTTACGCATTTTCTTCGATATACCGAGGGTAAATATAGCGTTGTTACATTACGCTTGCGATTCCGGGTAAACAAGTGGAAGACACGACGACAACAATAATCAGTATGCATGTTTGTGTGTGTATGTGCGTGTTTCGTCCACCTGCGATGACCCTTGATCTCGGCCACGTCGTGCATGCCGCCTACGCTGAAGCGGAAATATTGCCTGTTGAGCGCACGAGCAATGGAGCGTGCAATGCTCGTCTTGCCAACGCCCGGCGGACCGTGCAGACACAGAATTTTGCCTTGCGTGCTGTTCTTCAGCTTGCTAACGGCAATAAACTCTGGCGTCGCAAGAAATCACCACACATGCACACACACATATACATACACAATTACCGCGAAACCTGATTTCGAACAGCAAGTCTAATAGAACGGCACAATAGGGGAACAATAGGGGAACAATAGAACAACACCTCCAATTGAACGGCACCTCTAATTAAACGTCACTTTGATTAATTCTTCTCTTTTGGCTATAGCTATGACTGACTGATTATAAATAGTAAATTTGTTATTAATTATCAGTAACCCCGTATTTGCTAAATGAATACGCATATGTTACCTGGTTATTTCATCCATAAAATATTTTTGAAATTCTGACCAGCTAGTGAAAAACTAGAGCAGAACCATCTAGTTGAACGGCACTACGGGGGAAGGTTGAAAAAAGAACGGCATGCCGTTCAAATAGATACTTACGCTAAATATAATTTGTTGTATCAGATAAACAAAATGAACGACACACAAAAGACGAATGACTATGAGTATGTTTGCTCGTGTGCATGTATGCCAGTTTACCTGACCAAAACATATAACATTACACTTGTGAAAGAATTAAAACAGCACTTATATTGACCCGGATATTAACACTGTGTGATAGAATAAGAAATTTTCTTTGTGGAAATTTTACCTCGGAATATAATCACATTTCAATGAACTGATAAACAAACATTAAACTAACCAGATTAGATCATTGATAATAAATTATGAACAATAATAAAACATAACATGCATAAATTATTGGCATATCAACGAACACCCAGCAAAATAATTACCCAGAATGCGTTTCTTGACGTCGTCCATGCCGTAATGGTCCTCGTCTAGAATGGCGGCGGCTCGCTGCAGTTCTAGCCGCTCCTCGCTGTGAACACCGTACGGCAGCGTGGTCAGCCAGTCGAGGTAGTTGCGCGTCACACTGTGCACATACACACACACACGCGCACGCACACACCTGGTGAGACAGCAGCGCGGGCGGCACACGAGCGTAATAGGCGGCGCTATGCCACACTGAGCCAGCGCTATGATTGCGTGTCACTGGTAATTGAAATAACCGGCATGAAGGGGTGTCATTGGACAATCTCGTCACGGGCTAGTGAGCCGCAAGATATCAACCGCAAGATATAACCGCAAGATCGTTCCGGGAGCCGTGAGGGCCATGAGAGACGGTCTGGCTAGGACGGCGTAATGGCCTGACCATCATTCGCGGCAACGCTGCCTCTGTCAAATATCAGTATTGCTTATACTGCTTGCAAATATACGTGTGTTCTAAAACGCGCTGAATTCACGCATTATGCCCCTCGCCAGCCTTGGCGCAACAAAGAGTTTTCCCTGCAGCTGCCATGAAAACATCAAATATCATTTGGTAATCCTAATATGTTTTACGTACATACACATAGTGGATAAGAGACGCCAGCTAAACATTGCTTGGATATGCAAGCTTTGATGAGAAAGAGAACTGCTGATGTAGCAGAACACTTGTGGCGACACCGTCTTCGTCGCTAATTTATAACGCTTCAATAATAATATCTAATTATGTTAACTTGGCTTTTTCTACCCATATAAAAACCCGTTTACAGAAAATTATTTACTTTCGCTCAATTTTACATACGACAACTAGTAATATACAACACACATACAATTGAACTAGTGGAGTGGCGGTTGTACAGGATAGGGGACGAATGAAAAAAGCCTGGAGCCACTGCCACATACGCTATCAAACACACGCGCGCAGAGTAGCACATAGATACAATCAATATTGAAGTTTTCCAAGCCTACCAAAATGTTTCCAAATTTCCACTCACTTAAACTCCATTGAGTGAGGATCCAAAAATCCCAGCTTGTCAATCTCCTCGTCGATAATCTCCATAACCGCACTGGGAACCTCTTTGCCCTGCACGAACACAATTCCGTGAAAACAAAAACACACAAACATACAAACCTACGCATACACGCACACAGTCGAACATCGGCAGAAGATATACACATTTAAATTCGGTCGATTTTCAAAATAAAAACGTGAAATAAAGACTTGATATACAGACCAGCCCAAACAGTAAGTGACAACATATAAGCAGGGCTGAATTAAGCTGAGCTGAGTTAAAAGCAGAACTGGGGGCAAAATAAAAATCGAAAAATGCAAAAACCTTGAGACGTTCACGAAATTTGTCCTCCACAGCCTGCTTATCATCCTTCTCTAAACCAAGTTCCTTCTTGATCACCTGATGACACACAGGCAAACAAACATACATATATGGATCGGTTAGAAATCCAATTAAAACAGCAAAAACACGAGAGTTTCGTCATCCACATATCTCCTGCTGAACAAACAGTACTCTACCTATAAAATCACGTTTTACATAATACAAATATTGTTAATTTTGTCGAGCGTGCATGAAAAATGCTCGCCGCTAATGTTCCGATACTCAAGCAGTACACAGGTGTATATATGCACTTGCTATACCGATAATCAAACTCAAATCATATATTGATATTCTTCGATATCGCAAACCAATGAATGGATACTCCTGACAAACTGTATCGATAGTTGTGTTGTAGCGGCGCCAATGGCAGCACGCACCACGGTTGCGCTCCGTGTGTTTGTGATTGGAACAGTGGTTACCGTGGTTTTTATACTTATCAAGTGCTTGTGCTGTGCTTTTCTTGTCTTTTTAATTGTTTCATATTTTTTACTAATTGACATGGATTATATCTATGTTTTATGCTACCTAAGTCGACACCACCGCATTCATCGCCGTCGAGCCCGCAGAGGCAAGAAAGATAATTATCGAGGATGTCGGGCTGGTTCTTACAGACGCATCCATGTGCACGACGGTTTCAGACCGCGCAGTACTTCTCTTCGTGCAGTTAACCACGGCGTGCTGATACATGTGAGCCGCACATTTTTGTCTTGCGATGGAAGTGCGGCTGGTGGTTCGTCTCGGAAAGAAGAAAGAGCAAGATACCGCAACATTCGTGTCATGCACGTGAACGCACAGTCAGCACTACCCAAGATTGATGAAATAAATCTGTTGGTTAGTGAAAAACGCATAGACGTTCTCTGCATATCTGAGAGTTGGTTCAAGTCCTCGCTATCCAACAAATTCATTATAGTTCCTGGCTACTCCGTGTAGCGATGTGACAGGACAAAAGGCAGAGGAGGCGGAGTCGCTATTCTGTGCCGTACTGAACTGAAGGTCAACAAACTTGACATTGTGATTGACTGTGATAATATAGAGGCACTATTATTGACAGTGAAAAGCAAATGCTGCGATGCCGTCACCGTAGGTGTACTATACAGGTCACCGAACTCGCCCGTCACAGCTAGCTTGAAGTGCATGAGCACATTATTTCAGTCGGCGCTAGCGTTACCTCAGCCGCTCATACTGACTGGCGATATGAACTTCAATCTACTGAATGACACGTCATCCTCGCGTTTCGTCACATTACTGCATGATTTCAACATGAAACAGCTGATCAATAAGCCCACACATCTGCTGCCCACTGAATCCTTACTCGATGTTATCATGTTAGTTCCATATAACTAACATGGAAGACGACAGGGTGCACGACGCGCCTCTTGCCGATCATCTGCCAATATCAGACTCGTTTGATATTGGCAAGATTGAATGCCGCCGTCGACGAATCACTTTCCCCCTTGGCGCACAGCTAATTGGGACCTGATATGTGTGAATCTGCTGTGGTAAAACTGGTCTCGATTTGAACAAATGACCAATGTCGACGAAATTTTGAGCGAATTAACAAACAATTGGAACGTGTGTGTCGACCTAGTGTGTCCAATGAAAACCGTTGTAGTCAAAAAGACTCCTAAACCATGGAACAGAGACAATACAGAGCTCTGTCGCAAAATCAACGCGAAAAATAATCCGTATCGGCACTGGCGAAGAACAAAGGACCCCGCTAAACGTGCCGAGTATCGAAAGATTAGAAACTTGGTAAAAACTGAGATCGATGCAAAGTCACTTAATTATCTCACGTAACAAATGTAACGCGGCACACAAGAATTATGGGCAGGCTTACGGCGTTAAATTGTCATCGGGAAAAACGACCAGTCCAGCCAACCAAAAATTGCAGAATCGGCAGAGACAGCAGACATGCTCAACTCATTCTACTCCAGCGTCACTCGGTCTATTGCAGACGAACTCGACAATTTTCGAACATCTAGACGCGTTGAGATTAGACCAGTTTCGGTCGTTTCGGATGTTTTTTCTCTCAAACACATCACCTTGCCTAAATTGTCAAATCACTTGAACTCCATCAAGTCAAAGTCGTCCATTGGAACAGAGGGTATACCTCTTTTTGTCATCAAAAATGTTTCCCTTTGATAGGACCATACCTGCTCAAGATCGTGAATTGTTCTTTCCGAACATCGATATTTCCATCTGACTGGAAGGTAGCAGTTCTGTTCGCGCTGCCTACGTCAGGGGATACCTCAAAGCCCGAAAACACTCAACCAATATCAATTATGTGTGGTCTGAGCAAGGTGCTTGAGCGAGCAGTCAGGGAGCAGCTCAGTGACTACCTGCGGCGATGCAACATAATCTTTGCAGACCAGTTCGCTTACCGTAAAGGGTGTTCATGCGAAGACTTGCTCCTGGTGCTCTCCGACTATATATCACGGACAATGGACTCAAAGCAACTAGCCATAAGAGCTTCACTTGGTGTCAGTAAGGCCTTTGATTGTGTGCATAGAGAAAATATCTGTCGTAGATTGGAGTGGTGCGGAGTTGAGTCATCCTGGTTCAAGAGTTATCTGAGCAAACGGACACAAATTGTGTGCTGCGGAACTGTCACACTCCCAATAGAATATGGCGTTCCTCAAGGCTCTGTTCTCGGCCCGCTGTTGTACTTGGTAGATGTCAACGACCTGATGTGCCACATACCATACAGTCGAATGTTCGCGTACGCCGACGATATTTAAGTAGTCATCTCCTCACCTCAGGAACAACTTTCGACCAATGGAATATACGAGGCGGAACGTCAGTTGGAGATTAGTTTTTCGAGCTGCTACACACTGGTACAATGCAAACGGGCTAAAGATAAACGCCAAAAATGCAAAAATCATTATTTGCGGCACGCAATCGTCACTCTCGAACTTGCCTCTAAGAGCCAGACTCAACAAAGTCACCGATATTAAAGTATTGGGCGTCATTGTTGATGAGACTCTCAGTTAGAGTGCGCACGTGTCACACGTCGTCAGATGCTGCAGCGCTGTGCTGGTCACAATCGCCAAACTGAGAAAAACGCTCAGCACGCCGATCGTTAAATCCCTGGTGGCCTCCTACGTTTTCTCTAGGCTGCGATATTGTCTTCCGGTCTGGGGAGGCCTCAGACAACATGACTCGGAAATAGTGAGGTGATTGTTGCGATTTGCGGATGGAGTTATTTACGGCATTGCGAAATACGACCACGTGTCCGTAGCGTTGAGCAAATCTGGCTGGCCCTCCTTCAGTGACATGAGAACAAAACGCGACATAAAGGCTGTCGTAAGAGCGCTGCGAGATCCGCCATCTTCCTACAGTCTGGCTCAGTTGTTCAGCTACAGAAGCAACGTATCGGCAAGGAGCACCAGAGCCACTGCGTCCGGAGAGTTGCAGCTGCCGCGAGTCAGACTGGAGCACACAAAGCGTCAGTATCGGTGCCGAGCAGCCTACTCATATAACCGTCCCATATCAGTCATTTTTTTGCACGCGTACTGTCTTAGTTCTACAACATAACTTTACATGTATATGTGTATGTAAATGTATATATGTATATATTAATGCATGGTTATATCTACGCTGTGTACGTCTATATATGTATGTATGTATACGTTATGTATATGTGTACATATGTATATTGCCACATCTCTGATCATTATCACACATCACACCGTTCATGTATATTATTAATAGTTGACCATGCATTTTAAATCTATTTTCGATTTTTAATTGTTATTGTTACATGCGTTGAAAAACCACCATGTGGAGCATTATGTTGTGTGAAATACAGAAATACAGAAATACAGCTCAGATACTCACACAACTTCTGTGTTTGACATTGGTGGTGAACGGTTGTGTGTGCTTGCTGCTGCGTGTGAATTGTGACCTTGGTGATTTGAGTGAGTGACCTGTGTTGACTTGTGTGATCGCGTTTTTCTGTCATGGACGAGAAAACCGTGAAATTATTGCTCGAGTCACAAGAGAGAGTTTTCAAGACGGCCCTGGATACCATAGTGAATCAACAAAACATGAGACTGAGAAAGGCAGAGGATACTATACATGACCTGGAGAAAAGCCTGGAGTATGCGCACGAGGAAATAAGAGACCTCAACAAAAAAATGGATGCTCTGGAAACCTGCGACCGCTTGAAAAGCAAATGCATTGAAGATTGCCAACAGCGTATCCGAGTCGGAGAGGACTTCTGTCGTAGGAAAAACCTGAGAATCACAGGAATCACTGAGAGTCAAAATGAGAATTGGGAGAAAACGGCTGAAATAGCAGGCAAACTATTTGCCGAAAAAATGGATATCGGGGCTGTGGATATCGAACAGGCTCGGCGAGTGGGCGGATACAACAGCAAAAATGCCAGGACAATCGTTGTTCGGATGGACAAGTATAAATACAAGCAAAACATCATAAGAAACGCTAGAAAACTAAAGGGGTCGGGCGTTTTCGTCGATGAAGATTTATCGCCGGCTTCGCAAGAAGAAAAAATGCGTCAGATACCTGCGATGAGGGCTGCTAGAGAGGCGGGTAAGATTGCTTTTTTCCGAGGGTCAAGACTGATCATCAAAGACAGAGCTCAGTCGCATCGTCCGGTGGGTGTTCCTGTTTCCTCTGCTGCTGTCACTTCTGGTGCGTCTACCAATGCTGCTACTGTCGATGCTGCAACTGTCCCAGTAGTTGCAAAGAGCACTGCTCTTTCTGCTCCGTCCACGAGAGCAGTGACAGTGAGCGACCAGCGACGCACACGAGAAGTTGGTGGCGCGGCCAAAATGTACACGACCGCTGCGGATGCAACACCGAGTGACACCGCTGGCTCGGCCGGTGCTTCAACTGCTGCTACTGATGATGATCATGTCCCAGTGATGAAGACGGCGGGTGAACAGAAATCCACTCGTCCAAAAAGGAAGTAATGCGTCCAAGCATGTATTTGTACTATATTTCTAATGTTACCTCTTCAAAATGGGTAGATACACCGATGAATTACACAGTAGCATAGATTTGGAAACAGGGATAGCCGATATACCAGAGTCAAAGTATATATACACAGGGGATTTACCTATTAGTGGACCAAATGTATTTTCGTTATATAGTATGAACATTCGAAGCTTAGCAAGAAATTTACAGTCTCAGTGATATATATGTCTCAGTGATGTCTCAGTGACAGTGAATTTAGAGTCTCTATAGTGATAATATTCTCGCAAATAATGAAAATGCTGTGGACGTTATAGGTCTTGTTGAAACTAGATTAGACAATGAAATTGCATCTATATACTCATTGGGAAGGTTCACGATGCACACAGAATGTAGAAACAGATCTGGAGGAGGATTGGCTCTGTATGTAAATGGTAAACATGTGTCCCGTAAAATCAACAGAATGTCGTTTATATTACCATTTTTAGAATGCTTGACAGCAGAAATCGATGTTAACAACAAAAAGTACGTGCTTGTCTGCGTATATAGGCCGCCTAACTCTGATCAAAACAAATTCCTTGAGAAATTGCAAGACTTACTGTTAGTTACGCACGAGGATAAATATGCAGGTGTCTTTGTCTTCGGTGATTTCAATATAGACCTGCTGAGTCAGGATAGTTACGTCGATGAATTCAGAAACCTCATGTTCTCATTCACGTTGCACCCACTCACAACTAAGCCCACTAGAGTCACTGACACCTCAGCCACTTTGATCGATCACATTTGGACGACGAATTTTCACAACAATACAGCCAATTACATCATTTACAGCGACATATCTGATCACTTTCCATTAGTTTCGCAGTTTAATATAATCAAATCCAATGCTCCTAGCCGGTACAAAACTCAACGACGATCATTTCACAAAAAAACAATGGATAATTTTAGGAAAGATATTGGGCAATTGGACTGGTCAGCGGTATTGAGTTGCGAGTGTCCAGATAAGGCGTATGGGATTTTTCATGAGCTATTTCACACTCAGTTTGAAAAACACTTCCCTATGAAAACCGTGTCAATCCGAAAAAAAGATCGACTGAGTCCGTACCTAACGAACAATCTGGTTAAATGCATCCGTACGAAACATAAGCTAGAAAAACTTTCACGTAAATGGCCCCTCACTCATAGAGGTACTTACAAGAAGTATAGAAATACTCTAACTGAAACGCTGAGAGCTGCAAAAAACAACTACTTCAAAAAACAATTAGAAGAAGCTCAAGGGAATCCAAAAAAGCACTGGAAATTAATCAACACAATACTAGGAAGAAGTTCCGCAGTGAAACCTGACCTGTCGACCGGACGCGGCTCTGATGTAGAAATCGCCAACAAACTGAACGACCATTTTCTGAGAATGGGGAATACAGCTGATATCGACATCAAGAACTATGACTTTACTCGATACTTAAACTACTCCACGGATACATCAATGTTTTTACATCCCACTGATCCCAATGAGATTTATGGATATCTGGCCGACTTCAATAAAGAGTCATCGGGATTTGATGATATTCCGCCGAAAATCCTACGGGAGGTACGACCATACATAAGTCAGCCTCTGGCACACATAGTGAATCTGAGCATATCCACCGGTGTCTTCACGGATAGCTTGAAACAGGCAAAAGTGATTCCAATATATAAGTCAGGGGATACATCTCACATAAATAATTATCGTCCTATATCACTATTACCGGCGTGCAGCAAAATTATTGAAAAAGTGCTAGCTAAAAGGTTGGTCAATTACCTTGAAACTAATAACTTAATATACAAAAATCAATATGGATTTAGACCAAAATACTCCACAGAAACAGCTATTCTAAACTTTGTCTCCGAAGTATATAAAAATTTGGACAATAGTACGCATGTAATGGGAGTATTTCTGGACCTATCCAAGGCCTTCGATACTCTAGACCATGTAATCTTACTTAAGAAACTTGAACACATTGGAATACGAGGGATTAATCTAGCATTATTTAGAAGTTATTTGGAAAACAGAAGGCAATTTACGTATTATAACTCTCATCACTCTTCAAATAAAGTGATCACCAAAGGCGTTCCACAAGGCTCCATTTTAGGTCCCATATTGTTTCTCATCTATATAAATGATATTGCAAATGCCAGCACCAAATTAGAATTTACTATATTCGCTGATGATACAAATGTTTTATTGGCAAATGAGAATATGGATGACCTGAGAGACGACATGCAAAATGAACTGAATAGTGTGTACCATTGGATAGCATGCAATAAATTAAAGCTGAACATGAATAAAACCAAACACATGATATTTCAGAATAGATCTCGAGTGCATACATGTGGAAAAATATACCTCGAGGGACAAGAAATAGAGAGAGTCCAGAAAATAAAGTTTTTGGGACTCATGGTTGAGGAGAATATGAACTGGAGAGACCATATCAACCATGTTTGTTGTAAAATCTCGAAAATATGTGGAATGTTATATAAAGTGCGCTATCATTTAACAAAAAAGGCTCTGATTAGCATCTACTATACGCTCGCATATCCCCACTTGATATATTGTGTGTCGATATGGTCCTGCACCTGGCCATCGTTTCTCAACAAATTGAAAGTTGCACAAAACAAAATCATTAGATGTATAACGTTCACAGAAAAATTCGAGTCCGTGGGACACTTATATAGTTTGTTGAATGTTTTGAATTTCGATAACATCAGAATCTTTTTCGTATGCTTGCTCATTCATAAATTGATTACCAATAACAAAATACAGGCGAACATTTTCAGCCTGAAACCGCACCGCTCTGGGCATATTCATACGAGACTCGTTCATGATTTGGTATCACCTAGGTTTCACACTACACTCTTTAAAAACTGTATCATATGTCAGGGACCAACCACATGGAACAGTTTGCCCGTGTGCATAAAATCCTTGCTGAACAATGTAACATTGGCTGTATTCCGTGGTAAATTAAGAGCATATCTACAAAATAGCTCGGCAAATGACTATCCGAGTAATAATTAGAATTGTATTTGTGTGTGTACGCTTGTAATTGTGTGTATGAATGTGCGTGCTTGTGTTAGTTTATATGTATGCATGCATGTGCGCGTGTGTAAGAGCGTGTATGCGTGTATATGTGTGTGGGTGTATGCGTGTGCATGATCGGATATTTATATGCAAATATGTTTAATTCATATGTAGGTACGTATATGACTGTGGATGTTAGTGCGCGTATGTGTGAGTGTTTGCATTAATGGATTTAATTGAAGAAATGTAAACTCACGTGCATGGATGGTTGAGTATGCCTGTGCGTGTATGAGGATGTGTGTGTGTGTGTATGTGTGTGTGTGTGTGTGTGTGTGTGCGTGTGTGTGTGTGTGTGTGTGTGACTGGGGTTGTGTGTAAATGTGCATGTATATGTAAATATGGAGTGAAATGTTTATATTTGTTGCGTGTTATATAAATATGTTATATTATCTGATGTAGCCGCGTAGTCGTTGCCAACCATTGCCTGTTTGTACCATATTCTACTTCAATCATGTCCGTCTATGAGCTTGCTCGATGGACATTTCTGCCATTTTATACCTTTATATTCGCATGAAATGATTGTGATGTGAAAAATGTGGCAATAAACTGAACAAACAAAAAAAAACAAACAAACAAACAAAAATTAAAATTGCATGTGTAACACTCATCACACACACAAATTTTTTGCATGAGTACGAGTGACCATTTGGCTGGAGAACGCCCCAGCAAAATAGCCACTCCAGCCCAGACTAGAACCCGAGACCTTGACATTGAAGCCAGCGAACAGTACCACTACCCCACAAATCCCATAACTAAACAAGCTCATCAGCATTTATCTGATCATGCGACATAGTATGCCAATCCCATAATAAACAAAAATAAAAACGCGCACAAATCAAAATTTCACAGATATTATATAGAAATTAATACTTCTACAAATTAAACAGTCACTAGATATATTAGCATGGTATCGTAAATAAACCGTGCATGGCAGCCTGTTGAAACTTATGACACGACCGTTGTGTCGATCTACACCCAGGTAACTCCCGGTAAACTACAAGGGAAATGTAATGAACAAACCCCGACCAGGATTCGAACCAAGAACTAAACCATTATTCCGGAGTTTCAGAGTTAGTTAAGGGTTTTAGCAGTGGTTGCCGCGTGCGATAAAAATGAGCGATAAACGATTATTATCGCTGAGGTCAAACCTATCGCTTATCGCCAATATTTCTAAAAGTATCGCTCATCCACTTATCGCTGGTCCAAAAAATGAGGAACGATAAACGATAACGATTTTGTCAAAATTAAAAAATGTGCACGGCGGCAATAGTCACAACAGCCCGCCTGAAAGGCTCAGTCCAGTGCAACTCCTGCCTGAACTGGTGCCACACCACAATGCACATCACTTCACAACATCACACAACACACGCGTTTATTCATCTGCTCATTATGCACACCAAACTCAACAACACCTGCACGTACACCGACACTGGCACATTCAGCCACATCAGTCACCTCTGTTTCATCACCATCGACATCATCGCGGTCATCAGCACCACCGACATCGCCATCATTCCCATCTTCACATACTACTCGTTCATCATCACAATCACCAACAACTTCGTCCTCCTCACAAGCATCACTATCACCATCAGCACCATCCTCACTATCATCACCATCAGTTCTGCCATCATCATCACACTCATCACCACCACCACCTCCATCAACAACTCAACACCTCAACAACACTCTCACTCGCACAAACACCAACTTACACCGCACACACAACATCAACATTCTACAGCTCAACATCGACGGCATCAACACAAAAAACACGAACTAACACACTTCCTCACACGACACTCCATTCACATAGCACTCATACAGGAAACAAAGTTACAACAGCACCACAGAACACCCACCTTTCACAACTATACCACCATCCGCCAAGACCGCACTAGCAGTCGAGGCGGTGGCCTCATCACACTCATACACAGTACTATCAACTACACAAACACCAGCACACAGACACAAGCACTACTATCACCAAACGACACCACAACAGAACAACAATCGATACAAATACGCACTGGCTCACACTCACACATTTGAATCATCAACGTATACATTCCACCACAAACTTCACCAACAGTACCTCGCAACTACACACCAGATATACGCAACCTCACAAACACACCTAACACAATACTGGGCGGTGACTTCAACGCCAAAGATCCTGCCTGGTACACACACAATCCACTCACCAACAGAGGCACAGACATACTACAACAAAGAGAACACCTCTACATTCTCAACAACACTCACCAACACACTCACACCACACATCAGGCACACTATCATTCGACATCACCTGACATCACATTTTGCACACCGGATCTCACCCACACAACCACTTGGAAGGTGGTCAAAGAGCTTGGCTCAGACCACCTTCCAATCGTCATCACCACCAAAATCAGAACTGCACCAAACACAACCAGACGCACTTACACAAATTACACAAAAGCCAATTGGTCACAATTCACACACGACACGGAACTAGCATTTACGCAACTCAACACAACAGACATCACAGACATAAACAAAACAGTCCAAACATTAAACAGCATCATACACAAGGCAGACAAACAACACATCCCAAAAGGACACAGAAAACACCACAACCCAAACTTTACACAAGAAATACACACACTCATCAAACAACGCGACACACTGAAACACTCTCCGACACCACACTCACACAATACATCCGAACAAATACACGCACTCAACACCACAATCAACACCAAGATACATGAACAAAAATCACTGAACTGGCACAACTACATAAAAACACTAGATCACAGATCAAACACCACAAAACTATACAACACACTGAAAAGCATCACACTCTCAAACAGCAATATAACACGCACACACGCAGCCATCAAGACCGACACATCATCTGTACCATCAAATAAACAACAAGCAAACACACTCATTAACCACTACTCACACATCAGCCACATCACTCCTACACAAAAAGACAGGACAATCATCAGACGTAAACACACATTCAGCACAGATCCACTATACACACCATTCACACATGCGCAGACACGACACATCATACACAACATCAAACAATCATCAGCCTGTGGTCCAGATGGAATAAGTAACATCCATCTAAAACATCTTGGTCCACAAGGCATACAGACACTCACCAACATATCCAACTACAGCTTCTCACACAACACAATACCTCACATCTGGAAAACGGGCATCATCATCACACTACACAAACAAGGCACAGACCCCACGCTTCCTTCTTCACATCGTCCAATCACACTGCTCTGCACACCATCAAAAATCACAGAACGCCACATCCTCAAACTCATCACACCACAAATCCCACTATCACAATCACAACACGGCTTCAGATCACTGCACTCTACAACCACACTGCTCACAAAACTCACACAGACCATGATGGGTAACATAAACACAACAAAACCACCACACAGAACACTACTCATAACACTAGACATCAGCAAAGCCTTCGACAGAGTTCCACGACACAATCTCACAAACAAAATACTAGACACCACACTTCACAATAACACTAAGAGATGGTTGGCCAACTACCTCGCTGGCAGATGCGCCCATGTGAGGTACAATGGACAATCATCTCACACACGCAACATAACAAACGGAGTCCCTCAGTCCCGGAGTCCCTCAGGGCTCCGTTTTAGCACCAACACTATTCAACCTATACCTACATGACATGCCAGCACCCAACACTCCATCCATACAGATATCATCATATGCAGACGACATCACAATCACAAGCACACACAGACACGCCGACACAGCAGTGCACACACTACAACCTTACATCAACACACTACAACAATGGTTCAGCACAAACCAACTGAACATTGCACCTGCCAAATCCACAGCCACACTCATCACCAACTGGACATCCGAACACAACTACACACCACAAATCACCATCAACAACACGATCATCCCACACACGCACACACCAAAAATACTAGGCGTCACATACGACACATAACTCTCATTCAAACAGCACATCACCAACATTAAAACCAAGGTCACTCCACGCCTCAACACACTGAAAGCACTCTCACACACAACTTTCGGACACAACAAAGACACCACAACCACCATATACAAACAGTACATCCGACCCGTGATAGAATATGCTAGCCCCGCATGGGCTAGCAATCTCGCAACACGCCACACAAACACACTTCAAACACTTCAAAACACCGCACTCAGAGCAATCACAGGATGCACAGCTACCACACCAGCAGACCACCTTCATCACGAAACCAAAATACTCAAACTGACACACCACCTAGACATGAGAGGCACACAAACACTCGCAGCAGCAGTCACCAACACAGCACATCCACTACATCACCTCACAACACAAGACAACACAGACAGAAACATAAAAACAACACCAAGCACACTTTACCACAGACAAATTTTCACATCACTTCCACCAGCTCCCCCACGCACATCAATCAAGAAACACATACACACAGAGATCGCACGGAAAGCCATACACTCACTACAACACAATACACTCCTACAAAGACACCCACCGCACATACACAAATCAGAAAACACACTCACAAGGGAATACAAAGTGCATCTGGCCAGGTTGAGATGCGGTCATCATCCTGCCCTTCTGTCATCAGAAAAGGTTGAATGACTCAATCGATGACACCTGTCCAGATTGCAATTCAGCACCACACACCATCACACACATCATGCAACACTGCACAGCACAAACACAACTCAGACGCCAACACAAAATTACATCTATCAGAGACCTGTGGAACAACCCGGTCGGTGCCGTGTCTTTCCTCAGGAGCTCGAGGTTGCTCGGCCAGACAACCTGAGGAACAACAACAACAACAACAACAACAACAACAACAACAACAACCGCCTGCCTGACGTTTCCGGACCAGTTCTAGCTGAAAGTATATATAGGATAGAGAATATAGGGATAAACACTGGCTTGCAAGTGAATCCTGAAAAACCTCATATGAGAGATGCCAAGTGTTTGTGTGTGTGTGTGTTTGTGTGTAGCCGACCAATCACATTAATATTCACAGTCTCGCCGGAGTTCTCGAGTTAGAAGGGTGTGCGCCTTGACCCACACCAACCATGGCACTTCATGTTGAAGCATGTGGCCCTGCCCTTGAAGAAGACATCAAGGAGAGGTTTATCAGGGAGATCGTCACCTCCATCACATCCTCACCTGCCAGTGGCGGATCCAGATAGCAATTTTGGGAGGGGCTGAAATTTTGGGGGCGATCAGTCGTGTACATACACCATTATGCAACGTCTTTGCGACAATATTCATATCAACAAATTCTGCAGAAAATTATTTCTCTTAATCTCTTATAGTAAACTATCGGTTATGAAGAGTTGATAGAGAATTTGTTTGGAAACAGCCCCCTTTGGACCCGCCAGTGACACCTGATCCTCTCCCTCCAGCCAGAACCAGGACATGGTGACAGAAACGCCTAAATAAGCCAGCGATGACCTATTTGCCCTCCTCAAGAGCCCCACTGTCATGGAGTAGGATGGGCCAATCATTGAGGAGCTCATCAAGAAGGAAGTGGACACCTGGGGCAGGAGCTAGGTGACAGAGGTGAAGCCTGGGCACCTCTAGTATAGTTTAATTAATTTTCACTGTGGAAAAAGCGTTTGTATGCTTTCTTTAAAATATTTCAACTAAATAAAGGTACTGAGCATTTATCACTTTTGTCATAGCAAGTTAACATTTTTTATCGTTATCGTTTTATCGTTTATCGCTTACTGCAGGATGGGTTTTCAAATTTTATATCGTTAATCGCAGGTTTGGTGAAAAATTATCGTTTTTTCGTTATCGGTGGTTGAAAAAAGTTATCGCGGAAGCCACTGGGTTTTAGAGTAGAGTTATTCCGGGGTTAAAGAAGTGAATAAAAGCATAACCGCACTTGATCAATTAGGCTTTAAGCCTCATTAATTATGGCCGCACTCAATTAATGAGTCTGTTTCCACCCACCAAGCAGAAATTAGTCCCTGCCTCACCTTGAGCTGTTCGTGAAGCATGTATTTACGATGTTGTGTCTTCACTTTCTCCTCGACTTCTTTGCCAATCTTCTGCTGCAGCTTGTTGAACTGATACTCTTTTTTCAAAAGAGCCAGCGCCATCAATAAACGCTTGGGAATCTGCACGAGAAAAATTGACATGTGCACATCAAACTGTATGAATACCATAAATAGCCAATATAGCCAAAGAGGAAATTATATCCTCTCGGTTCCATTGTCTAATCTATTTCTGCTCAGACTAATGAGTATTGAATGACCGCAACGGTGTCGTGTACATTGTTCCGCAGTTCTGGTTGCATTCTCGCGAGTGCACTCACATTAGTCTATTTGATATGTTAGGGCTGTCAAAAGTTCATTATAAGTTACGTTTTCACCTAAAGGTCACTTTCTCATAATATACCTAAAGCACCATAGAAACTTGTATAGGATAATTATTAAAAACAATTATTAGGTTACCAAATGATACTTTTTCATCGCTAGGTTACTTTTTCATCTTTAGGTTAATATTACTTGTTTTTCTTGTTACTGGGTGACTTGAACATGGTTTTTGATAATTCTTTGGCAGATAAATTACACAAATACGGTATGAATATGGATAAAAGAAGAAAAGAGATGGGATAAGATAAGAGAAGTTCAAAATGGTCAAATAGTATGGCTTTCAAAATTGAGCATTAAATAGACATAGACATCGGCAACGAAGCGTGTCAAATTCGGCTGCATCAAAAATGCTTTGGGCAGCAATTTGTTGAAAATTGCCAGCACAAGCAACAAATAAATATATCTCACCACGCACGATTTTCTACAAAAACACCAAACTACATGAGCAGCTACATCGAGAGGTCCATCTCAATGCTAAACAAATTTCTTGCCAGACAGGAATTGTTCATATTCAAATGTGAAGAACTTTATAACAACTTTATAACTTTTTGATGATTATGTTTATGTTTGCGATGTTAGGCCACATTTTGGTGGTCTGTTGTTAAAATGAAACCAGAACGGATACAAGGTGTTAAAGATACAAGTTTTTTGAGAGATCATAAGGTTAATTTTTAGGCTACTTTTTCTCTAAAATAAAATTACTTTTCCCATCCATAGGTTACTTTTCAACAGCCCTAGATATGATTATTTATTATACTAAATTAGTATTAAATTAACTTGATTGGGAATTGTACGTACCAATCTGCTATCCTTCAATCATCCGTCTTAATTTATCTATTTCTTTCTGTCTATCTATTTATAATTTATAGATCTATATCTTCTATCCTCAGAAATTCCATCTTCCATCATCATCATTCATCATCTTCCACCTTTTATCTATCAGAAATACATGTCACCTATCATTCTATGCTTGATTCGTTCACTTTCTATACACTATACTTCTATGTCTTTTCGATCTTTCGCTTTGCCGATCACTAAGACACTGGCCAATTATCCAGTGGTGACCGAGGTGACAGCACACGTCACACTGGCTCACACTGGTCTCCTCGAGCAGCGGCTGCACGTCCTGCGGCTCGCTGGCCGTGAGAGCCGCGCCCAAATCGCTCAGATAGACGGGATTGTCGACGACGCGCTGGTTTTGCGCCACCATTTGGTTGATGCTCTCGCGATACAGTGGGTTCAGCGAGATAATGTCGCGCACCGTTTTCACAATCTCCTGAGTGACAGCCTGGCACACACATGCATACATTGTGTAAGCGTTGCAGAGCTAATGATACAACGGCCTTGTGGACGACACGACACATCCGGACAACGAAAATGTACTGCGCAGCGTCGTTGCCTAGACGTTGAGCATTGCCAGAAAAACAGCCATAACGCCAAATTATGACATATAAATTGGCATGCAATGCACATGAGAAAAATTTATAAACTTACACGAGAAATTCAAGAAATAAATTAGCACGAGCAGTACTAGTAGTACCCTTCTCAGTTCAAATGTCTCCTAACAAAACAGCACAATTCAGCCCACACATGACGCATGATAGCTACGCAATGATAACACTCAAACAATGCATGACTCAGATGAACAATAAGCGACAGAATATCGACATGCACACGCACTAGCGCCGTCCATGAGCCCAAGCACCAATCGCCGCCGCCACGCACCTTGACCTCATCGGTGTTTTCAAATTGTTCGTGCGTAACATTCTCCACCTCGACCATCAATAGCGGTCCGCTCACGACGCCGCCGCCGCCGCCACAGTCTGACACAGCTGCGGCCGCGTCACATTCGCCTCCGAGCGTCTGTGGCGTCGGTGGCGCGCTGGCGGCGTTCCTGGCGTGACGGCGACGACGACGGCGCACTATCAATACACGCGCGTGGTTAATAATAGCGGCAGCAGACAGGAACCAATGCGTAGTGTGTGGAAACATGCGGAATTTCATTCAATATTTTCTAAATAGATCAACATGAGTAAAATTGGTATTACCACATTCAAGAAGATAATTACAGAAAAACAAACAGTAGAAACCACCAAAGTATTGATTTCCCGGGCGAAGTGTAACGCATCAAAAAACTTACATAATTAAATAGTTGTGATCGCTCTCTCTCTCTCTCTCTCGCTGGAATTATGGAGCTTTGGCTCATTGCATTTGCGTGTAAACCTTTACACTTGACTCACTTCCCCAGTCTTTATTCATCCCTACGAATTTCTCCTATTTCATTCTCAGTCTGTTGCTACCCAATTATTCGCACCTCCATGATGTTGGTTTTTGCCCACGCCACCCCGAGGGCACTTCTTTTCTTGGGCGCTGCTTTAAATCGTTGGTTGCGTCCTCCAAGTTGCACTATACAAGAGTCGGCACATCCCTGCACTGGAGGGCCAGAATACTACCACCGCACCCGCTGTGTGTCGTCAGTGTGAGCGACTCAAAGCGGGATCATTTCTCCTCCCCATCTTCTTCCTTCCTCTAGGGCAGGGGTTCTTAACCGGGGGTGCTCGCACCCCCAGAGGGTGCAAACCTGGTTCCTAGGGGGTGCCAGAATTCCTATAAACTTTTTTTAACAAATTATATGTTCAAACTATGCATTATATTTTTTCTCAAAAATTTAGTTTTGCCTAATCCTCTTAAAGGAGTTGTATGAATGAACATTGAATAAAACGTTGTTATTACGTTGTTTGTATTTTTATATTTTCGCATATCTATCAAGAATCCAGGGGTTGTGAGAACTGACTGCGGATATAATGAGGGTGCAATAACTGACTGCTTAATCGAAGGGAGTGCGAACACGGATAAAAGTTACGTGAGGCAGGGTAGGTTACGTTAGGTAAGGTTAAGTTTAGAAAGGATAGAACCACTGCCCTAGGATGCTTGCAGCTCGCCGGGAGATAATCCCATTTCAGGTTTGGTAGCCAGCACAGCACCCTCCTTCTGAACACCTCTATTACTCGACTAAAATACACAGCCGCCAAGCCGCACATTACAAACGTTGCACGGATGTCGGCTACCTTTGCCGCCCGGCTCGACAATGTCGACGCAGCCGCCACCGTTGTCCGCCTGCTGGTCGCCCTCGGCCAGTTGACGCAGCACGCGCACCCGCCGATGCGCCATGACAATCATGCGCACCCGCTCGCCAAGATCCTGCAGCTCGTGAATCTGCACAAAAGTGCCGACCCGGTGCACGTCGTCCAAACAGCCCACCACCTCATCATCACTGTGCATCAAGTGCACACACACACACACACACATACACACACACACACATATATATATATATATATATATATATATATATATATATATATATATATATATATACGTACAAATTAACAATCATTGCAAGCATACTTCTCGCACATGGGCACTGTACAATCTGTGGTAACGTTAATATGCACTTTGGCGGCTCTGTCCATGCGCCCACTGTACCCGTGTCACTACTTGAATACATGTTCAATCAGAATAATAATAATAATAATAATAATATGTTGCAGACGAATGACACACTAATAAAATAAAAGTATACGTTTTTTCAAGCCATATGTATAATAACACAGCCCCAACAGCTAACACAAGAGCGAATTCATATTTAAATTTCATAGTACAAATTGAGTATATGTGTACTGTGTGTTGTGAAGGATTTTTTTTCATTTGAAACCCGAACAAACTCACTTTTCTTCTTTTTTCAAAAATACGCCGGCGTACGGTTGGTTCAGTCGCACTTTCCGCTTGACCAACTCAATCAGCGCCGGATTTGTAACCTGTGCGAAATACACGACGATTCAACATGCACATGCAACAACAAAATCAAATTCGCTTTTCGTACCGGAACATTGTACAAACAAGAAATTAAACGTATAATTGAAGCACACACACAAAATAATCTTGAAAACTTATATAAATTGTAGCTATATAACCGTAATTATTTAATATGAATTTACTGTAACTAATTAAAAGTAAATTAAAACAAAACAATCATACATTCACGCAAAAACATTTACATAAAAACCTACATGGGCCTAACAACATCAAATCCTATGAATAAGAAATTTCGACTACTTAAATTCACATAAAGACCGGATGCAAATTTCCTACAACACTATGATTCTATTTGTAGACTATAAACTATTCTCCAAATTAATCAAGTCTTTTGTGACCGAGAACAGATGGTTTACCAAATGTGCGAGTGTATTATGAGTGTGAGTGACAAAACGGGTGTGTATGTGTGCATGTGTATGCATGTACTCATGTGACCTCGATGATTTTGATGAAGCGCGGAAACACGGGGTTGCGGTTGATAGCAATCACCGGCAGGTTGGGCCAAACGTCCGGCACGGTGACGGCCGCCGGCAGCTGGTTGAAGGCCGGTGTTGGCGGCAGCTCGTGGTCCTCGACTGCCGACGCGTCATCGTCGACGCTGACCGCAGCAACGTCGACGTCATCATCGCCGTCGTCGTCGTCGTTCTTATCGTCGGCAGAAGAGGAGGAGGCAGTGCCGTCGTTATCAGACGATAGCCAGCGATAAGAGTGTAGTGTGGCCGGACCAGGTCGGGGAGGAAGTCGCCGCGCCGCCAGCACGTGACACAACGCCGAAGCGCCCGGATGCCAGCCGGTCGCCCAGCCGTGTCGGCACGCGGCAGGTCGCAGCGACGCGCAGCACCACCTCCGCTGCGGCAATTGTCGGCGATAAACACAGCCAGCAGCCGAACGCAACATGCTCCTGGCGCTGTAAAATCACCCACATGCATGCACACCAGCTGGGTATAAAATTAAAAACAGGTAAAAACAAAAGCTCCAAACGGCAGTCCAATGAATATACAATCAGGAATTCATAAACAAATTAGAAACAGATCACACCTTTGTATTTTCCCGGCAAATCTTTGCGCATAAAATTTGTTTTAACCAAAAACACTTCCACTCATTTCATGGATAACTTCATACTGTGTAACGAAGTGGGTGATAGACACGATTCATAATATATACACGCAGTAATATAGCAAATTTGCACGCTTGATGTAACGAAACACATAACTAAAACTGTATTCACAGACAGGCGCACGTATGCATCACTAACCCACGCGCACCTACAAGACGTCAACCCACGAGTATTCCTCGAATACGACTCCAACCACCTCACACGGGAGCACACACACACACACGCACACACATACACACGCCCAGTTCAACCACTCGCATACTCGACCAAGTGCACATGACCCTCGCCATATACACTTGACAAGCATACACAACCGTATAAAGTCTCACACTAACATAGGCACACTAACACGTTCACGCACTCAGATACAATATCCCACACAATCTCTCTCAATGTACACAATCACACCACACTTGAATTCTTAAATTGACGATGATAATTAGTGTTTAAAGGGCGCACCGACCTGTCAGACTGTGTGACGCCTCCTAATTATTAAATTGCATATCAACTGATTGAACCCCGTCATGACATCGGTCATTACTCAATGTAATAAAAACCTACTTCAAAACGAGAGCACACATCGACTCACATAAAATGTGTAAAACAAAAACAGCTAATGGCGACAAACAGCGCAAAAAAGTTATCCAGACAAAACCAAGAATTCGACAAGAAAACTCACGCCTGACAACTGTGAATTCCTTCAAACCAAAATAACTGCACAGCAAATCCTCACGTGCACACACATTTCAAACCAGGTTGCCAGCTACAACATACGAGGAAAGCTAAGACATTTTTGGGGAAAAAACTCAATCAACCTATGAACCAGGGTTTGTAAAAGAATGTTTTTTTTGAGAAAACAACCCAAAACCACTGTTTTATAATATATAAAAAAGCACTGGTCTTTTGGGATTTTTTCGAAGAACAATATTTTTAGTTAGACTCGCCTAATTTTCATGCTTATTTATATTTCTCACAAACGCTAGATCATTAAGAGCATTCGTTTGAACGATTAGTATTAACAAACAACCCCATTTCACCAGAAAATTCGAATGTCGGTGCTCATCAGCTTTATACTAGAGCCAGAGCCGTAGCAACCGCCCCCCATATCCCCCGGCCGGGGTGCCCCGAATGTTGAGGGCCCCGTTACTTCACGTATTATGTGATTATGTCTAACAAATTCATATATTACTTGGTTATTTATTTATAATGGGGGCCCCAAGTGTTGCCTTCGGGGGGGGGGGCATAATTCCTCGCAACGGCTCTGACTAGAGCTAGCGGGTGTATGTAGCAACAATTAAACTTCTAAAGTGATTCATTACGTTTATTATAGCTATGTCTTTAAGTTTATATATTCAAATAAAAATCTAGAAAATACACAAAAACACACAAAATATATAATACATAACATAATGTATATTAATATATATTATAATACACTCGTCTCGGCCTTTTCTGTGCCGAGACGATTGCGAAGTTTGGTATGCACTAAAGCCGTGGTCACACGAGGCCAATTGTTGCCTTAGCCAACAGTTGGCTTGGCCAGCAATTGTCCCGAAAACCGAAGTTGAACACGTTCAACTTTTCAAGCCAATTGGCCTGCATTTCAGCCGCTTGCCTCAAGAGGGTGCTACGTTGCCGTGCAATGAACGCGCACTGTCACGCTGAAAATGATAGAATTCTCGCGCAAGGCAACTATTCGATCCTCCGTTTTTCACCACATGGCGCTGAGGCAACGCGTGCAGTGAATTCAACTCAGCTTGAGAGCCTGATGATGTTTTGTGTTTTTATGCATGTTTTATTGTGGTAATTTTATCATGATGAGGTGGAATCTTTAATTTAATGTTTGTATAATTCATGTTAATATTTGATACATTACTAGATTAAATTTTGTTAGATAGATATATACGTAAAAATATATAAAAGCTGTAGAATAAGTTTAATATATGTGTACAAGTCTTGTATTATACGATCATAAAATATTTATGATCTGTACATTCAAGAATACACCTGGATTAAATCAAAATTCAAATGGTATAGTCAGGAGAGCGAAATAAACCACACCGACGTACTCTGCACCACAACTATTGGCTTGGACAATTATTGGCCTCGTGCGTCCACTCGCAAGCCAATGTTTGGCCAAGTCAATTTTTGGCCAAGCCAACGATTATCCGCTGCAAGCCAACAATTGGCCTCGTGTGACCACGGCTTAATCCAAAATTGTAGAAGATGCGTTCAACACCTGCCGATGCTGCAGCTGCCACCATACATGCCTTCACCAGGTCAATTCCAGCCTTGGCCATTTTGTAAGCGAATTGACTCCACCACCCTGTTGGATATACTTGTATTATGTTGACGTAATTACTTTTGAACAGGTAGTCTTTATTGAATGATGCTGCTTTGCATCTGAGTTTCGTTATCATGGAAAGCAATGGAGGATATCGTGACCCGACTACATCAGTGAATCTGTCAACCTGTTCATTCACGTTTCTCCCCAGATAGCGCAGATCCAGAGTGTAAGCAATCAAGTGTTCATCACTAATCGCTTGTCTTTGCCGTTCCTCTAATATTTTTCCCTGTTTTGTTTGTGTTTCCTGTTTTTGTATAAATGTTTTGTCCACATTTCCGGGCCATTCAAGTGCTTGCTCCATGCTGTTAGTTGATGTTCTCTTCTCTACAATTTTCCCAGTGCTTTTTCATTCTAGCAGTCTGTCCTTCCACATTGAGTCCACATCGAGGACATACAGCATAGACGACATACAGCATAGAGGACATGCAGCACGACCCGGTATGCTTTCTCTCGCAAAATTTACCCAAGCTGGATCAGGTTTCGTCCAATCATAACGCACCAGACACCCTCTTTCACCGTTTAGCTCACTAAACACTCAAATCTCACCGCACTAATCTGCCGTGCAAAATCAACTGACTGCCCACAGACTCCCTCCTATATAAGCCATATATGTTGTAGTAACTGATACGAAGGAGGCGTGGACTAGCGTTTCTCTATATAAAAAGCGGCTTTTTCAGACCATGAAGTATTTGCACATGAAAACACGGCAATGTTTGCACATGATCATGTCGATGCTTATCACAGACTCAATGGTCAATGTCGTTGGACATCACAGACTCAATGGTCAATGTCGGTGGAAATCACAGACTCAATGGTCAATGTCGGTGGACATCACAGACTCAATGGTCAATGTCGGTGGAAATCACAGACTCAATGGTCAATGTCGTTGGACATCATAGTCTTCCGACTGATGCCACATTTTTCTGCGGATGCTCTCCTATTAATTGTTGTTGATTGTGTCACAGGTGTTATCCACATATTTTATGTGCATTAAATATGTTACAAGACACATATGTGTGAATGCGATATATACAACAACAACAACAACAGCAACAACATGTATTGGATATAGCGCACTTTCGAGGACAAAGGCGCGAGCAGGAGCAGAGTAATAAAGTGTAGACACAGAGCGGAATGGGGACAAAAATATGGAGCACAAATCGACAGAAAGTACATGGGTGCTTGCAAAATTGAACACATACATACACACATAAACACAAACACATACACATAAACACAAACACATACACACAAACACATACACACAAACACATACACACGCACATATATATTAGAGATGCATTCATAATTATCTAACCATGAAATACATGCATAGATATATATACACGTACAGGGGGTCCTCGACTTACGACGGAGATCCGTTCCTACGTCTCCGTCGTAAGTCGAATTTTGACGTAAGTCGGGACACATTACATGTATATGCGTGAGCCGTAATGGCACCTCTAGTAATGCGAAACACGTGTTTTTCCAAACAATATTATTGTACTACTATCTCTGACGGGAATTCCACATCAACTCGCAGTTTAGAAAACAAAATTGCGTTGCACTTACGACGCAATCGATGTAACTCGAGCAGATGATTTCTAGCGTCGTATCCGCGAAACGTCGCAAGTCGAGACCGTCGTAAACCGAGGACTCCCTGTATGTGTTAAAGCGGCGCACTGGTAGAAATATACATAGATTTTCCGTGTTAATGATACAAGTCTTATATTAATACGGTTCTATTTGTGATATTGTAAGTTTCATCGAAAATCATTTTGAAAAACAATGGTATATCAAAACCAAGTCTTAGAAATATTCTGCCTTTTAAAAACGTCACGTGGGTTTTTGGAAAAAACCACATGGTGTTTTTTGGAAAAAACCACGTGGTTTAAATCATACAAGCCCTGCTATAGCCAATCCTATAAGTAAATTATGTAGAAAATAATTTCTCATGAACTACATAGCGGAAAAAATACATAAAGGAAGGCATTGACGGTATTTAGTACATTATGTGACTTCTCGAATATTTCCAAATATCAAAAGAGATATTATATCAAAATATCAATAAATATTGAAGTAACCAATACAATGTTTCAGGAACGTTGGCTTTATTCTACTCTAATACCACACAAGAACTAACCAAGAACAACGCACACACGATCAAGTTCAATGAACAAACACGCATACACACACACACACATACAACCAGTACATACACACACACACACACACACACACACACACACACACACACACACACACACACACACACACACACACACACACACACACACACACACACACACACACAAAGAGAACGCTTATTAGCGACACAATTCCACACTGCACATAAACGTACAGTATAGGCATTCATAGTTCCAATAAAAAACAGCATATGCGTTCACAGTTTACACCACATTCTCCGCCGCTGAATATTCAAAGCGCGGCACGACTTGCTGGCCAAACTAGCAATCGAAACGAGAGAACCGAGTTCAATCAAGAGCAACACTCACGTAATCAGAGAGGTAGGCAGGTTGCCGTCTGACTCGACCCGATCGACGTGGCTCTTCAATAGCCGGGATCTCCTTCGTACGCGGCTCAGTCTGAGTCGTGGTAACATCTCTAGTACAGCCCTCAGTTCTGCTTAATGAAGATGTGTCTGGAACAATGAAAAGTTCTGAACTTTCTGCTGGATGTTCGCCCACGTTGTCACCGCGGTGTTGGTGCATCGTTTTCTGTTCAATATCTGGAGTTTGTACCAAGGATGTCGTTCGGGCTGCCGGTGCGAGTCGACGAATATACACTGTGGATTTTTTGCCGTCCTGATGTGCGACGCGAGCCCATTGCGGATTCATATGAAGGAGGCGAACTTCTTCTACTTCATCGTCGTACTTGGAATGTCGTAACGCTTTCTTTAGCAGAGCTTGGTTATCGGCGGATAGCCATGCAGGAGTGGCTTGACCATATGCCGTGGATGAGCAAACATGCGCTCATGAGAAGTTTGATTAGTGCGACACACAATAGAGAACGCATACTATGGAGTGCGTCCAGTAGTACTGTTTCCCACATTACCACAGGGAGCGAACGAGATGACAGAGCGAGTCTTATGGTGCGCCACAGTGTTCCATTGAATCGTTCAATTTGGCCATTACCCCGAGGATTATGCGCCGATGAGTAACTGGTGCCCACTCCTCTCTGGTGCAAGCAATTCTGATATTCTGATGATATAAATGCGGGGCCTCGGTCGGAGTGAACGTAGTCGGGTAATCCCCAAGTGGAAAAGAGTTCCGACAAGCATTTTATGGTTGAACTGGCAGACATATCTTGTGTGGGAAATGCAAAAGGGAATCTACTGTACTCGTCTACGATGTTGAGAATGTATCTGTATTCGAAGTTGACGGCAAAGGGCCTTTGTAGTCGATGGACAGTCTCTCGAATGGTCTTGCAGCTTTGATAAGTTAATTGTCTGGTCAGGAGAATTCCTGCTACTGGTACTGTGTAGCCCAGTACAACCAGTCTCATAGTCGAGTGGTCGGCGACTAAGCCGGCTCCCCCTCTGGTTCCCACCAGTGAGGAGGGTGGCTAGACACCCAGCAGAACTAAAAATATAACCTGTCCAAGGGCGGAAGAGCTACTCGCTAGCCAACGGCCATCTAGCATTTATTTTTATTATTTTATATCCTATGCTTTTTCTATTCTATATTCCCATTATATATTTTCTCTCTTTCCATTATATGCTCTATTACATTACATTATTCATATATGTATATGTGTATGCATGTGTATGTGTATATATGTGCGTGTGTATGTCTCGTGTGCATGTGTTTGTGTGTATGTGTTTGTGTGTATGTGTGTATGTATGTGTTCAATTTTGCAAGCACCTATGTACTTTCTGTCGATTTGTCCTCCATATTTTTGTCCCCATACCGCTCTGTGTCTACACTTTATTACCCTGCTCCTGCTCGCGCCTTTGTCCTCGAAAGTGCGCTATATTAAATACATGATGTTGTTGTTGTTGTTGTTGTTGATAAGTGCTCCTGTAAATCTTGTGAAATTTGGTTTTACGGAAGCACATGTGTGACATTTTGCGATCATCGTTCTAATTTCTTCAATAGAAAAAGGAGTGTTTCTTTGCCTCACGATGTGGGTCATTCTCCGAATGCCAGGATGACACAGTGACTCATGTATACGTACAAGATCGATAGACAAAGTGACAGATGCAGTGCATCTTGTTGCTCCAGAGAGTGCATCAGCCACTTGGTTCAATCTTCCCGGGCGATAGGTGACATCTTACGCAAAGCAGCTAAGCTCCAATCTCCATCGCATTATCTTTTCGTTCTAGATTTTTCCATGATTTTTCTTGTCGGACATGAAGCGTACAGGCTGTTGATCGGTTACGAGCCTGAATTTGCGCCCCAAGAGGAAGTGACGCCATTTTTTTATTGATTCTACTACAGCACATGCTTCACGCTCAACAGCAGATTGACGCTTCTCTGACTCTGAGAGTGAGCGTGAGAAAAACGCGACAGGTTTTCCTTCTTGAGTCAAAGAAGCTGCAATTGAATGAGCGGAAGCGTCTGTTTCGACTGTGAAAATAGCACTCTCGTGGATGGCTGTCAAAGTAGCATTAGAAATTTCTTCTTTCATTTCTATCAACGACCTTGCAGCAGCGTCGGATAGAGGAAACGTTTTCGCATCGATCAATGGCCGAATCTTTTCTGAAAAATTTGGCACCCATTTGGCATAATGCGATAGCAGCCCCAATGTTCTTCTTAGGCTGGGCACGTCGCTGGGAGAATTCATCTCGATTAGAGGAATCATTCTTTCGGGATCAGGCTTGACTTGGTGATCTTCTATGACGTGGCCTAGAATGGAAATTTTGGACTGCGCATATGTACTCTTTTTTTCGTTTACGGTCAAATTGTATTTCTCTGCAAAATTTTGGAAACGCTCCAAGTTGTGGTCGTGCTCTTGTCTGGAGTGTCCGCAAATCGTAATGTCGTCAATATATGCGAACGTATCTTTCAGATTTTCAGCAGAAATCAGTTCGTCTAGAACTTGTTGAAAGCACGTCGCTCCGTTTGTAACACCGAACGGCAAAAGATTGAACTCATAAAGCTTTCCCCAGCTTCGAACGCAGTGTATGGCCGATCGCTGACTTTCAGTGGGATTTGATGGTAGGCGCTTTTCAAGTCGATGGAGCTGAACCAACTGTACAACGATATCTTTTCGACCATTTCTGAAATTCCAGGTACTGGATAAGCAATGAGATCAGTGTATTTGTTGATGGTTTGAGAGTAGTCAACGGCCATGCTCTTTTTGTTTGCTTGGTCTACCACAACCACCAGGGCCCTCCATGGACTACGGCTTGGAGTTATTATGCCTTGTTTGAGCAAACTGTCCACTTCGCCTATGATAAATTGAATATTTTCTTTTGAATATCTCCTTGACTTTATTTGAGTAGGACGGCAATCAGATGGAAGGTTTGAAAATATAGCTGGAGGCTCAATGTCAGCGGCAAGAAGGCTGCACAACTCAAGCGCAACTCGTGTGTTATTAGAGTTGAATAAAGCCAACGTTCCTGAAACAGTGTATTGGTTACTTCAATTTATTCAACTCTAATACCACACAAGGACTAACCAAGAACAACGCACACACGATCAAGTCCACTGAACAAACACGCATACACACACACACACACACACACATACAACCAGTACATACACATACACACACACACACACACACACACACACACACACACACACACACACACACACACACACACAAAGAGAACGCTTACTAGCGACACAATTCCACTCTGCACATAAACGTACAGTATAGGCATTCATAGTTCCAATAACAAACAGCATAGGCGTTCACAGTTTACACCACAAATATTATATCAAAATAAAATACACCACAATATAAATACAAAAAACATTGGAATGAGAGCTTGAAACAGTTAAATGAATGGTGTATCATATCAATTTGTACGCTGCCTGAATGTATGTATGTATGTGTGTGTATGTGAGACTTTATCTGCAGTGGTTTCTGCGAGAACTTTTTTTAAACTTGTGATAAAGATAAAACGATAATTTTTCCCCAACCTGCGATAAACGATAAACGAAAAAAAATCAAACCCAGCCTGCGGTAAGCGATATACGATAAAACTATAGCGATAAAAATATTTGCTTGCGATAAAAAAGCGATAAGTGATAAATACCTATATTTTGTTGAAATTAATCAATCAATGTATATTTGTTGTCCACTCATGGGCTTATCAATAAATTTCCAAGGAATTCACACAAAACATTGATAAATTCAAAGTGATTACACATATAAACACATATGATTCATGAAAATATAATGTCTATGTCTAGTTAAAGCTTAAAATAAAACATAAAAATTTTAAATCAAGATCAGAAGTTAGAAGTTGCTCAAGTACTTGTTGTTATTTTTGTCAGTTCGGCTTGTAGCAGCTCGGCTATATACACACACACACACGGGCGCGGTTGATGAACGAATGTCTATTGTGAACAACAATGTCGGATGAATAATAAACAAACACATTGAAGACGCACTAAACACAAAACAATACAAATACAATTAATGTTGCCAGGACACTGGCTACAGCCCCCTACAGGTGCCTGCACCGACTGTATGAACCGACGTGGAGGACAGACGGGTCTTGCACGCCGGGACCAAACTATACGAGATGGCGGCGGTGATGGAACTGGCGAACGAATTCGAGTCGGCACGTTCGACACAGCTGGTGGCGAATGAGAACCGGAACTTGACGGGCTCGGTGAGGCCAGTTGAGACTGTACAGCGCGCTCCAGATGTGCCGGCGTCAGTCGGTCCACGGCCGCCGAGTCCTGTCGTCCTTTGTTGTTGATTACGAATGATTTGTCTACTCGGTGAATCACTTCATACGGTCCCTGGTACGGTGGAGTCAATGGAGGACGAACACCGTCGACCCTCAGGAACACATGTGTAGCGGTTGCCAGCGATAGGAACACGAACGGACGCTCGGCATCGTAGCGGCGATGCCACGCTTTTGGTACAGACTGCAAGTGGGCGAAGGACTGGACCAGTTGACGAGCCACTTCACTCGCTGGAGAATTGTCCATGAAGGCGCATTTTTTCACCCAGAACAAACTCTGCAGCCGAATTGCCGATGTCGGGCTTGAAAGCAGCACACATTCCCATGAGTTCGACTGGTAGAGCCGACGGCCAGTTGACGTTTCTCTGCAAGGCAGCAGTTATCGCGGCTTTCAGCTGATGGTGGAGACGTTCAACCAGTCCATTTTGCTGTGGCATATAGGCGCAAGACGTGGTCAGCTGTACTCCCATCAATACCCACAACTCTTTCCACAGGTCAGATACGAATTGGCTACCGCGCTCCGACGTGATAGAGCGGCACATACCGAAGCGCGCCACACAGTCGAGTAGATATTTCGCACAGTTGGAAGCTGTTGCATCCTTCATCGGGACAGCGTCTGGGTAGCGGGTGAATCGGTCGATGACAGTGAAAACGTACCGGTATCCGACGGATTCCGGCAGAGGACCCACAATGTCTACATGGAGACTCTCGAACCGACCAGAAGGTGCAGGCGGGCGACGCAGTGGTGTGACCTGATGTATTGTTACCTTGCATTGCTGACAATGCAGGCATCTCTTGGTCCATGCAACAACTTTGAACGCAACGCGAGCGAACACGAATCTCTCCGAGATCAAACGACGAGTTGCACGAACACTCGGATGATGCATGTTGTGACACTGCTCGTAGATATCACGCTGCAACGATGCCGGCACCAGGGGCCTATCCATGCCCGTCGAAACATCGACGAGGAGTCCAGACGCAACACCTTCTATGTCACGTCGCTCGATGCTCAGTGATGCGGACGAGGCCAGCGACGCAACTTCTGGGCAGCTGACTTGTTATTTGGCCAATCGCACCAGATACAAGCCTTGCTCTGCTTCAGTGTGGACGACAGAGGAACGCAGTGGAGCTCCTTCAGCGATGTGCACTGGTGATCGACTTAGGAAGTCCGAGACGACGTTTCTGGGTCCGCTGATATGACGAATGTCCGTCGAGAACTCACTTATAAAGGCAAGCTGTCGCTGCACTCAAGGCGAACGTTCTGCCGAACTGGTGAAGGCGTACGTGAGCGGTTTGTAGTCAGTCCATAACTGTGAGCCAGGCCGACCCTCCAGCAGGTGATGAAACCGTCTGATGGTACTGAAGAGCGCATGCAGCTCTTTGTCACGAGTGCACCAGCGTAGTTGAACACCTTGGAGCTTGCGAGAGTGATACGCCAAGGGAACCCAGATTCCACGCTGTCTCTGCAGGATTACTGCTCCCACGGCTGTGTCTGACGCATCAGACACGACCTTGGTCGGGGCGTCGTTCCACGGTAGCGCCAGACAGGACGCATTGGCCAGTGCACGCTTGCTTGATTCGAAAGCGGACATCTGTGCATCAGTGGAGTGCACGTCGGCTGAGTCTACAGGTGTCGTGAAATGGCTGCAACAAAGTCGCGATGTGTGGGATGAAGCGATGGAAATGATTAACCATTCCAAGATATCGATTGCATTCGTTGGCACTGCCAGGCGGGGACATAGCGACGAGGTCAGCAACTTTATCAGGCAGCGGTTCGATGCTGAGTGCAGACACTTTGAGGCCGAGAAAACGCACCTCAAACCGACCGAAGACGCATTTCTCGGGCTTCACAACGAAACCCGCTGTCTGGAGACGGTGAAATAACTCACTCAAGTTGCGGCGGTGTTGATCGACGTTGAGTGAGTACACGAGAGTGTCGTCGATGTACACATAGACGTTGGGCATTCCTCGGAGCACTGAATCCATCAGCCGCTGAAATGTCGGTGCGGTGTTAGACAGACCACAGGGCATGCGCCGGTACTCAAACAAACCGAATGGAGTCGTGATGGCTGTGTTTTTCTGGTCTGGTCCGTGCACAGGGATTTGAGCGTATGCACTTGCGAGGTCCACGGTGATGAACGTCGTTGCCCCACTCAGTCGGTCTGCGAACGTCTGAAGGTGAGAAGCCGGATAGCAGTCAGGAACGGTCAGCGCGTTGAGGCGCTCGTAGCATCCTACCATGCGATATGATTTTCCTCCGTCCTTCTCAACGAGATGGATAAGGCTGGACCACTGCGAAGATGGCGGCACCAAAATGCCTTGCTCGACCAGATGATCTAGCTCTCTCTTGGCTGCAGCTAGTTTCGCTGGCATGAGACGGTGTGGCCGGGCGTATACTGGGTTGCCACGTGTCGTGATTCGATGTTTCACGCCCGGTATTCTAACAGCAGGAAAGCCGGTCGGAGGGATCGACAGCTGTTTGAACACTTCTGACAGGCGTATGTCGGAAGAACGATTGTCATCTGCTTCGTACCGTTGGTCAGTCTGAACGTGCGCTAGTGATGGATGCCCGTCAGTGCGATGCCTGGAACCGGTGGTCGATAGGAAGGTGGCGCTGTCTACTAATCGATGCCGGAGCATGTCGATCATCAGACCAAACTCTCGAAGGAAATCCGCGCCGAGAATTTGTGTGGGCACAGCTGCTGCAAATAACTCGAAGGTGTAAATACGACTTAGGCCTAGATCTACACCCATGCGGCGACAAACTTCGTAGACTTGTATCGAAGTACCGTTGGCAGCCCGGAGAGTCGGTTGTTGTAGGGCGCAGCGATTCACCTGGTCTGCAGGCAGCAACGAAACCTCTGAGCCGCTGTCGACAAGATACCTGCGACCGGTGAGATCTGACACGTACAAAAGATGGCACTCGTGTTTGTTGCAGCCGGTCGTGGCCATTACCGTCGGCTGCTCCGTCCGTTTCCCGACATGCCTGTGTGGAAGGAGCATGACCCCAGACACTTGCGGGCGGCTGGTCCGTACTTACGATGCAGGCGGCACCAGTGATTCACAAACGCATCAGACTGGGACGACTCCTCGATTGAGAGTTGCTGCTGATGTGACGCTTACGGTCGCATGGGTGTACGAGACTCACGCATTGTCCGGGTACGTCGCGCAGCGCTGACCTGCGAATTATTCTCGTATTGGTCGGCGCTCGGGATCACCTGGTCCACAACCGAACTGGACGGCGATTCCAGTTGGTGATGGGCGTCAGCCCGAACAGCGACCTCACGGAGACACTCTCTTTTCAGCCACTCGCGGCAGAGTGATTGGAGCGCCCCAGGCATTCTGCATGGGAACACTTCGCGGATAATTTCGTGGTCCGTGTCGTCTGCGTACAGTGCTGCGAGGTCTCCGAATAATTCGGACGGCTTCTTCGAGCCAAGTTGTCTCGGCAGATTTTCAAGTCGTCGAAGACGCTCTGCAGGTGTGAGTCGCAGCCTGCCTCTCAGCCTGTGCTGGAGACGGTCGTTGCACTCGGGGGCCAGCGGTGTCTGCGACACAATATCCTTCACTAGCATGAACTGAGCTGGCGGGAGTTTTGCGAGGACCTTGCAGAGTTTCGTGGCTTGTGTTGTGATGCCTCCATCAATGAGAAGGTTGTCACATTGATACACATTAACAGCCATGAATCAATGTCCATTTCAGCGAAAGTGGGTAGTTCCAGACGAATTGAGGTGCATAATCCCTCAGCCGTTTCAAAAGACATGGCAAATGATTAAAATGAAAGCGAAAACAATTATATAATCAATAATGAATGTGGGAAAAAATCTCTCGAAATCTCACTTGCATAAAGCTAGAATAATCGGGGTCTCCACTTGTAGCAGCTAGGCTAGATACACACACACGGGCGCGGTTGATGAACGAATGTCTATTGTGAACAACAATGGCGGATGAATAATAAACAAACACATTGACAACGCACCAAATACAAAACAATACAAAAACAATTAGTGTTGCCAGGTCACTGGCTACAGGCTATTGAATTCCTTTTTTGT
Source organism: Sacculina carcini (assembly GCA_916048095.2). Classification (NCBI taxonomy): domain Eukaryota; kingdom Metazoa; phylum Arthropoda; class Thecostraca; family Sacculinidae; genus Sacculina; species Sacculina carcini. The sequence continues at coordinate 9,890,479 of OU696570.1, read as the reverse complement.
CAACGATTGACGTGTTTTTGGTATTTGCAGCTGACCATCGCGGGTCGCTCTTGTTGATTTAGATGACCTTGCGCTGCGGAGCTGAAACATGTTTCTGCTGCTATTCCCAGGGATGACTTCATCCAAGAATCTGAGAACAGCCTTGACGTCTCTTTTGGCGACCATCTGTTGAAGAGACGGCCATTTCAGCTCCCGCAGCGCTGGCGTCACGTGGTCATACAGGGTGACCCAAAGAAAGCGGGCCCCGTGTACACTTTAAGTGATATTTCCTTTATTTATTCACCGATTATTATTCACCGATCACCGATATTTATTCATTTTATAGGGCATGGTAGAATCAACGACCGTGAGTACACCAAGACCCCAGTGGAAGCTGAAACAAAGAATACACTGCGTTAAATTTTACTAAAATATAGGTTCGTGTAAGAAAACCAAAGACAGTTTCATGCGTCAGTTCGAATGTGAAAAGGCTCCATCCAAAAGCAAAATTCAGAACTGGGTGGACCACTTCGAGAAGTATGGAACCGTGGAGAACCTCAGTGCTGCCAGTAAAAGCCGTCCAAGCCACTCGGGATGACCCAAGAAGCGAACAGCCGAGCAGATCAAAAGTGTGAGAGAGTCTCTCCAGCAGAATCCGAAACACTATGTGCGCAAGCGAAGTCAGTCCCTCGGTATCTCCCGTGAGACTTGCAGGAGAGTACTGGTGAACGATATCAGCGCTTACCCATACAGAATACAGAGGCTGCAGACCCTTACCGTCTCAGACAAGAAGCAGAGAAAGGCTATGACAGTCAAGATGCTCGACAAGATCGAGGAGACACCAAGTTTCTTAAACCTCATTTGGACATCAGATGAAGCCCACTTCCATCTTGACGGAAAGGCGAACTCCATGGCAAATGTTTTCGTAGGGGTCCTCCAGACCCAATGAAGTAGCCACCAATCCCCTGCACTCTCCTAAGTGCACGGTGTGGGCTGCAATCTCGGCCAGAGGTATCATCGGACCAATCTTCATCGAAGAATCTGGCGCAGCAGTGACAGTCACCAAGGAGCGTTATGTAGAGGTCCTCAAAACTTTCAAAAGTGAGCTTCAAATAATTGAACCGTCGCTCATGAGCAAGTTCTGTTTCCAGCTAGACGGAGCAGGTTCTCACACCCCAAACTTGTCCCGAGATTGGCTGAAAGAGAACTTCGGAAGCCGAGTAATCAGTCTCAAGACTGATTTTGAGTGGGCACCCCATAGCCCGGACCTAAGCCTCCCATATATTTATCTTTGGGGCTAATTTAAGGACAGAGTCTACGCAGGGAAACCCAGAACCATCTCGGAACTCATGGAAGCCATCAGGGAGGAGATGAGAGCATTACAAATTCAGTCTGTAAGAACGTCATGGACAACTTCGTGCTGCGTCTCAAGAAATGCACGGGGCTAAATGGAGGGCATCTAGAACACAAGCTGTAGAACGGAGAAAAAAAGGCAAACACTCTAGTGTGTTGATGTGATGTTTTGAATATAATAAACTAGTTATGACCAAAGTTTCATTTCATTCTGACAAAACATTCAGAATGAGGCCTAATTAGAAGTGGGGCCCGTTTTTTTGGTTCACCGTGTATTTACCAATGCCGGCGATCAGTCGAGCGGCAAATCTTATGACGCGACATATCCTTACTTCATCCGCCACTGATATGCCACCCCAGACTGGCAGACAGTATTGCAGGAGCGGTAAGACATATCAGGGCTTAAATGGCGTCGACAGTCAGCATTCGTCTTATGCTGCCGATCGAGATTAGAACTGCATTACACCGCCGTGTGACTTGTTCAACTTGATAGCACCACTTCAAGCGATCGTCAATCATCACTCCTAGTACTTTAAATTTCGTAAGGGGGACCACCGTGTTGTCATTTTGCTTTAGTGTTACTGACTTCGCCTTGGTGAGCATCCCTGCAGTGCCACAGTGAATCAGCAATTGGGACTTTTTACATTGATCTTACACCCATTTGCGGCGTATAAAGTTTCGACATAAAAATATTTAAGAAATATTTAAAAGACATACAGACTATTTTTCCACAGCGAAAATTTATTAAACTAGACCAGTGGCGAAGCCAGATAGCAATTTTGGAAGGGACTGAATTAATTTTGGGGGGCTGAATCTTGGGGGCGTACATGCCTCACTATTCAACGTGCTTGCGATAATGCTTAAACAACAAATTCTACAGAAATACTATTTTTTCTTCATCTCTTGTAGTGAATTTCTTGGTTATGAGGAGTTGATGGAAGCATTCGGGGGGGAGGGGTTCAGCTCCTTTAGCTCTCCCCTGGATCCGCCACTCAACTAGACAAAAACTGTCGCTGGAAATAGTCTATGACCTACAAGTTCTATTCCAAATTAGTCTCTCTGACCCAGACTCTTCCTCCCTCCTCTTCCTCCCTCCTCTTCCTCCCTCCTCTTCCTCCCTCCTATCCCTCCTCAAGACAGCATCCAGGAGCTGCATGTTTCCCTCGGTGACGACCAGCTTCTCAAACCTGTCGCTGGTCATGCTTGAACGCTTGGGCCGGAGGACGTCATCAGCAGTGCTGAACATGCGCTCCACGGCAGCATAGTTGGGCAAGACCGTGTTGTACTTGATGAAAAGCGAGATCCACTTCTCCCTGTAAATGCTGGGGAATTGTTCAGGCTTCACCTCTGCCACCTTGTTCCTGCCCCAGGTGTCCACCTCCTTCTTGATAAGCTCCTCGATAGTGTGGCCCATCCTCCTCCATGACAGTGGGGCTCTCCAGGAAGACAAATGGGTCGTCGCTAGCTTCTTTGTGTTTTTCTGTCACCATGTCCTGGCTCTGGCTGAAGGGGAGAGAGTCAGGAATGGATGTGATGGAGGTGACGATCTCCCTGATGAGTCTCTCTTTGATGTCCTCTTCAAGGGCGGGGGCCACATACTTCAACATGAAGGGGCCATGGTTGGGGTGAGTCAAGGCGCATGGGAAAAAGCGACACACACCCTCCTAACTCGAGAACTCCAGCGAGATTGGCACACTGCAGCTGTGAATAATAATGTGATTGGCCAGCTACACATAGAGATGCGACCTAAAAAAGCCGATGGTTTAAAAAAAACTTTTTTTCCCTAAAAACTCGACCAAAAAAACACGTTTTTTTTATTTTTGAAGAGTCATGCAAATAATTCAAATTATAGAACTGAGATATTTTGGATGTTAAATGAATTAGTTTTATCAACCCATGAGTTATTCATGCTATTAGTGACCCTATCAAAATAAAATTGTTATAATGTCACAATATATTTGTTATAATGTGTCTGAAAGACCAAATATCATTGTTTTACGGTACTGTGCGGCACATCTATGTACAGTACAACTTTGCATTCAATTATTGAGGTAATCATTGTGTAAGAAGGCATAATTTGAAAACCAATTTTTCTGCTAAAAATCTGAAACTGTTTAAAAAAAACAACAACAGGTGGTATAATTTGTATTATGTTTACACATTATCATTTTCCTCTAAGGAATGCACTACGTTGATTGTAAGAACTCTACGTAATATGATGCTTCAAAGTCCATCTTAAGCATTATTTGATTGAACAGATCAATTATTTGGTAATATACGAGTAGTAGTACAAGTAGTACGAGTATACGAGTAGTAGTAGTAGTAGTAGTAGTAGTAGTAGTAGTAGTAGTAGTAGTAGTAGCAGTAGTAGTAGTAGTAGTAGTAGTAGTAGTACTCGTAGTAGTACAAACACCGCAAATGTTTAAACAAATACTACAAATATACACACAAATTATGTGTCCCTAATGAGACTACGAATATATGCGGATCACATTATTCAGACTGGCAATCCTGACCACAAATACGGGCATTTTTTCCGTGTAGGAAAATAACGACTGATGAAATATATTAAATGGACAAAGAAGGTATTTGAACACAAATAACCAGATTATTGAAGTCATCATCCATAAAATCAATTATCAAAAAAGCTAATAATAATAGCCAATCAATTTGCTTCAACTTACCTTGATATGCTGAATTGTTTTTCAAAATCTCTACATGTTGGATAACCGTCTTTATGAAAAATCGATTTTGAGAAAAACAATGGTTTAAAAAACAGATTATATCAAGTAGTTTAATCAGCCGCTTATACCAGCAGGCTATTTCATATACAAAAGGTATTTGAACGTACATCAATCAAATCTATCTTTCATAGAGACTGTTTTCAAAAGCATTGCTTCATTAAAAAAGCGTTAGTTTAAAAAACGTTTGTGAAAAAAACACTTGGCCAATCAATTAACTTGTCTTGTTCTGATAACACATTTTCTAAATCTGTACATTAATAAAACGATTTAAAAACGTGTATTAAAAACATGATGACTTCTTTTCATAATTAAAATGGTTCCTTTAATAACAAAATACACATTTTTGATCAATGCATTTATTTTGTTCTGCTGACAAAGTATTTCAAATATCCACATCATTATAATCATCTTCAAAAAAACACGGATTTTCTCAATGAAAAAAACCTAAACTACCGGACCCGGATGCACTTTCAAATAATCTCCTGGGATATTTATTGATAACTATTTTTTTATACTCTTATTAAATTATCTATGAAACATTACACGTAAAGATGTACAAAACATCAATTCAACTCATTTCGATGTACTACAATCCAACCTCTGATGGCAATTGGAGCTAATCCTAAAAAAACATGAAAACCAAAAAATATAAAAACATGTTTTTTGCACACAACAACCGTATCCAAATAAACGTTTTTCTGAATCTCTAGCTACACACACACACACACACACACACACACACACACACACACACACACACACACTTGGCAGCTCTCATATGAGGTTTTTCAGGATTCACTTGCGAGCCAGTGTTGATCCCTATATTATCTATCCTATATATACTTTCAGCTTGAACTGGTATGGAAACGTCAGGCTATTGCCGTGACTATTGTTGAGACTATTGCAGCCGTGCACATTTGTATATTTTTACAAAAAGTCTTTTGAACTTATCGTTTATCGTTCCTCATTTATTGGGACTAAAGGTAAGTGAATGAGCGATAAGTTTAGAAAATATTGCGATAAACGATAAACGATAAAAAGTTTGACCTCAGCGATAATTATCGTTTATCGTTTATCGCTCATTTTTATCGCACGCGGCAACAACTGTTCATCTTTACTAGTGCGTATGTGTATATATGTGTGCGTGTGTGTGTATGCGCATCTGAATGCATAGCTTGCATGAGTGGTGTTAGCCTAACACCTGCATTCCAGAAATTTATCCTTTGCAATCGGTAATAGCTTGCAACGTTGATCCTGACATTATATGACATGAGCCAACGCCACCAATATATCATGATGTATCTAGTTGGCGTTGCATGGGCCTGTATCAGATGTCCTGCTATCAGATTGAATATGGAAGTCAGTTGACAAGTGTGCTTGACAGGCCAACGCCACCTAGATACACCTGTATCCAGGCTTGGTGTGGCTGTTGGTGTGTGTCAATTGCGTGTGCGTGTTACTTTGCGTGGTGTTGCAAATATGGTGCGCGTATACATGGCCATCATCACTCCCGGAGTAACACCACAAGCTATAAATGATTATTTTGATAATTTGGGCAGAATAACAAATACGACACAATTTAGCAGAATATTGAAAAGTAAAATAAGGTAGAGCTTAGGGTTCTAGATAGTGACTGTCATTTTGCATGAAGTAAACTAAATAACATTAAGCCAAATTAAATTGGACAATTTATAATTAAAACCAGGACAAATGAAGAGGACAAATGGAGAGGACAAATGAAGAGGGCAAATGGAGAGGAAATCATGTAATGCACTATTTGTTTATAAGCTGTAAACAGTGCAGGAATACAACTAGGAAATGAAACGACTGATAAGATAAATTATATCAATATGGTATTTCTGAAGGGTGTAACTCTCACGAATACGGAATATATGCAGGTAATAATCAATTACTTTCAATTGACATAAGTAAAAGTCCACATACCGATGATGATTAGTAAAAAAATTGCTTGTGTCCACATATTTTTCCTGCTGTGTGTGTGTGTGTTTTTTGTGTCTGTGTTTGTTTATGCATATCGATGTATCCAGCTTTTGCGGCTGCTTTGAAGCAGCGCACCTTTCAAGTCTGATCTCATTGTTTTCGCCGCGTTCTAATGGCCACCGCCAGCACACTCACCTGCCATAACACAGCTTTCAAGTTGAAAGCAGGCCTGGTCTCCTGAACTCTCTGATTGTCCGTGAGTATGTGTGTTTTCGTGTTGTATGTGTGTGTGTTTGTGTGTATGTGTGTGTGTGTGTGTGTGTGTGTGTGTGTTTGTCTGTGTATATGCGTGTGTACGTGTTATTTCGCTATCGATTGGCTTGTTCCAAAGCTGTTTTTTTCTATCAAGCGAATGCCTGCTTAATGAATGCAATTAGCAGTAATTGCTGACGTGTTTATTTTTCAAGTGAATATGTTTTAATGCAAATCGCTGGAAGACTATGCATTCCTCAGATATCCTCAATAAATCGTGAACTAAACAGCATTCTGTGTGTTTATTTACATAGTAATTTTGCTTGGAAACATATTTCCCAATTAGTATTATCCAGGGTTTGAAAAAAAGTGTTTTAAAAAACAAAATCAAGTTTTTTTTATAAATTATTTTTGTTTTTGGTTTATTTGTTTTTTTACACTTTGCACACACAAATCAAAAAAGGGATTGTACCATGCTATTTAGTATATAGTTAAACATATTTTAGTACCACTTACCAAGAGTTTTGTAAATATTTAAAAAAAGATAAAAAAAATAATCATAATAATGTACACACAGGTTCTAGAATTTCACCTTTTAGCATCTATAGGCAACGGAAATTTAAAACCGCTTCCAATTGCGAAAGTGGTCGATTTTAAAGACGCACATGTTTGCAAAGTCCAAACTAAATACCCAGTGGTCATATTTATGAAAACCTAGTGACTAAAAATCGTTTTGTCCATGGAGGTTAATTCATGTTTGCTTTCAGAGTAAGCACAGTTTTTTAACTCAGAGGTTTCTAAAAATAGTGTTTTTCATAGAAACTCAAATGTTTTGTCGTAAATAATTAGGATTTCTCATAGATACCAACTATAATGTTTTCCCAGCAAAAACCAAAAATGTTAATAAAAATGTTTCCCATGTCGTGCAAACAACAACAACAACAACGTATATTTATAGCGCATACAAATAACATACATGCGAGCCAAGCACAAAAAAAGAGACACGACGATAGTGGGAGGCGTGGTCGCAGCATCAACATAAATATGCGACATGTATAGTAACACAAGGTAATCAAGTAAACGATGAAAACGAAGAGATAATTTAAATAATATCACAAAGGGATGAGACAATAGAGGATTATAGTTTAGCATAAGGCGTCAGAGAGTGAATGACAGGCTCAAATGATAGAGAGAATAGGTATTTGCGTAGGAAAGAGGTGAATGAAGCGTAGGAAGAAGAAAGAAGGATGTGAGAGGGGAGCGAGTTATAGAAGCGAGGTGCGGATAAAGAGAGGGATTTTGCCGACCAGCAGGATTCATTTATAGCTCGAGGACAGCTTAGAGGGCGAGTGAGACGAGGGGACAAGTGTGAGGACTGAGAAAAAAGGCGAACTAGATAATGAGGCTGGCCTATACCATGTAATAATTTGAAGATAATGCAGGCAATCTTGTAGTGTACACGTGGGATGATGGGTAGCCAGCGGAATCGGTAAAGATATTGAGAATTGTGAGGGCAAGGAAGATGAGACAACACAAATCTGAAGGATTGATTCAGGACCAATTGAAGAACTTTTAAGAAACAGCGAGGAGTGTTGAAATAGAGAGAAATACAGTAGTCAATGAGGGGAAATATAAGAGATTTTATAAACTTGATTGCAGACGACTGGTCCAGAAATGGACTAATGGGATAGAGAGCACGGAGGATTAGTCGACAGGAGCGAGCAACTGAGTAAATATTATTTACAAAATTAAGGGATGAATAAAAAATGACACCCAAATTGTGCATATATGAACGGAGAGGAAAAGGGAGGACAGGAGGAGTGAGCTGTGGTGGGTGGAACACCATGATTTCTGTCTTGGACGAATTATTAAAAGACGACGAGACGCCGCCCAAGATGGAATATCATAAAATAAAGAAGAAATAAAAGAAATATCGGGTGACGACAGTGGACAAATTAGATGAATGTCGTCAGCGTAAATATTAAAGGTCACAGGATAGCGAGCCAAGACGGAACATAAAGATGACATGTATAGATTGAAGAGAATGGCTCCTAAGATGGAGCCCTGAGGAACTCCTGAGGACAGTGGGATAGCATCAGATACCTCAGAGTTGAATTTAACAGAATAAGACCTGTCTGATAGATAAGAGCGTATAAGTGGAATACTTGAAGAAGTAAGACCAATATGGGATAAGTCATCAAGTAGGATATCATGGCACACTAGATCGAACGCTGAGGACATATCCAGCATGGCTATTAACACGGAATTTCGATAGGAGAACTGAGAAAACGTGCTATCGGCGACAGAGGTAAGGACAGTTTCTGTTGAATTAGAAGGTCGGAAACCTGACTGATGAGGATGCAAAGCAGTGTAGATGATTGGAGAGATATGTGAGAAGATTACAGATTCGAATAGTTTAGAAGTGAGGCTTATTATAGAAATAGGACGAAAATTTTTGCACAAGGAAGGATCTAGTGTAGGCTTTTGGAATATAGGATATACTATAGCGTGTTTATCAGGAAGAAACACTCCATGGAGTAGTGATAGATTAATTATGTGCAAAAAGTAAGGAACAAACAGGTCTACGGAGTGAGCGATAGCTTTTAAGTTGATAGGATCTGCAGGGGAAGAAGAAATTTTGACCGAAGATAGAAGAGATAGAATATGAGAGGTCAACAAGATCGAAGGATGACATGTCAGATGATGAAACAGTGTGGTGTACGATACTATTTGAAGGAGGAATGTTTGCATGGGCAGACTTGACTTTGTCCGCGAAAAGCAAGCCCAGCTCAGAGGCAGTGATGCAGCAGTTTGTAGAAGGTGAGTGACGACCAGAAAGAGTATCGAGTGTGGGCCATAGACATTTTTTAGATTTAGATAAAGTCAGTTTATATTTATAATAGGATTGCTTAGCAGTAGAAAGTGCTGTTGAATAGGTTGTGCGGGCTGTACAAATAGCGGACCATTCAGCAGCAGAGCGAGTGCGACGCCAAACTTTTTCAGATCGCCGCTGAGAACGTTAAACCCATAAAATCATACCAAAAAGTAATATTTATGAAGATTTAGAATTGTATTAATGAACTCATTTACTAATTCTGAAAATATTTGATCATTCCTATATGAGAAAAATCATTTCTTTCAAGAAAACTAATTTAAAAAAAAACATATTTCTTTTTATAAAAAAACACTTGGTTTAACCATGGTTTAAACCATGTATTTTTGAACAAAAAACCACTTGTTTGTTTTAAACCGTGGTTTAAACCAAACAAACCCCGGTATTATCTCATAATCAAGTAAGAACACTACCGATTTATTAGTATTAAATCATATCAAATCATATCTCAGTGGTCGGACTTATGCTGTGAAATTTATTTCCTGTGTCTCTTCTTCGGTTGCTCTACGTCATGGTGTTCCACAGGGCTCCATTCTTGGTCCTTTGTTATTCAATCTGTACATGTCTTCTTTTTGTCCTATTCTTCGTAAACACTCTATAAGTTTTCATATCTATGCTGAAGATATTCAGCATATGAAGAATGATAATACAATTGAAGATATGTATATGTATGTATATGTATGTATATGTATGTATATGTATATGTATGTATATGTATGTATATGTATATGTGTATGTATTTACGCTTTGTTGTTCGTCTTGAAGTTATGCGCCCCCGTGTTTTTACAGGCGCTATAGTAAATATACGTTTGTTGTTTGTAAAAAAATATAAATCCGCCGACAAATCAGCTGAAATTGTCGCATTTAACAGGTCTATCTACCTTCCTGTAAATGGAATCACTGATCAAGAAAAATCGGAATATTTATATTTAAATTTCTTATGTTCTCTAAGACAAACATGTGCTGAGGCTCAGAATCTGAGCTAAATCACTGCTTTAGAAACATTGAAAATGAACGGAGAAACAAAATGAATTTGTCTCAGTCACTTTTACGGCACGCGACCTGTACAGGTTTAGTATCCTTACCCCCCACCGTAAGGAAACAGTCCTTGTCCCTTGTGACGACCATATAAAGAACGGTGAACGCCGGAATAAGATGGCTGTAAATGTGCCATTTGACAATTTGATCAGGGGTGGTCCATGGTACATCTGCCTATAACAACGCCACCTATCGGAGCAATAGGAAAAACTAGAGGAGCAATATGAATGACTAGGCAGAGCAGCACCTGCCTTAGGTCAGTCGTGTTTGTGTGGTCGTCGTGTTTGTGTGTTTTTGTGCCTTTGTGTAGACGTATGAACGCTTTTGTGTGACCCCAACGTGCTTGGTAAATCGTTAAAGGCATTTTCATGTTCAAGTGTTGTTCGCCTGTGCCTGCCAAGAGATCTCCGCTGGGATGAATCTCTGTCTACGCGCTTATCTCGCGCTGACGGCCTACGTGGTCTCTACGCAGAACGCTGTGTCAGCGACATTCTGTGTGTACAATCAGCCTCTTCATTTGACATGTAGGCTGAACAGTGTTTTGGATTCTTTCTCAGTCTATTTGAAGCAATTCAGCAAGGCTGAAGTGGAATATCTTACCATTGAATGCTTTGACAACGAGTCAGAAAGTTCGATATCCGAACGTACTTTTGCCGAGTTCAACCATCTGACTACGCTAGAAATAATTGGATGCAGTATCAGGGATTTGTCTTCTGCATATTTTTCGCTTTCCAATTTGCGTTCCCTCAAGATAAATACGCATAATTCACGAGTGCAACTCAGCGTGGGTGCAGAATCTCTTTTTGGTATTCGACGCTTGGAACGACTCGACCTCAGCAAAAGCAACATCATGCAATTGCCCGGTGGATTTTCATGTCGACTGCCATATCTCAAGTACCTCAATTTGTCCTGGAATGCATTGGAGAATATGCACAATACGGGCTTGATTCATCACAGGACAAACCAGCAATTGAGACCTGAGTGCCGAAATCTGCTACTGTCAACAGTGGATCTGAGTGGTAACAATTTGAGGATTTTGCCACCTGACACCTTCTCCCACATAAAAACACTCAGTGCGTTATATCTGAGTCACAATAAGCTCCAGTTTCTAGACGCAATGTCACTTAGAGGAATGAAAAGTCTCACCGAATTGCACTTGTCCGATAATATGATATCATCAATTTCTGGAGACGCTTTCAATGAAGCTGTTTCACTCCGAAGTCTTCATCTAAGTGGTAATTTCATTAGTAAATTGGATTCATCAGCATTGAAAATCCTGGACCGATTGGAAATTTTGGACCTATCGCGAAATAGGCTGACAACTTCCTCGTTGTCGATTCTAAACATTAGTGAAATATTGTCATTGAAAAATCTGAATTTATCCTATAATCAAGTGAGCACAATCGATGGGTCAATTCTTTCTCGTTCGACGCAGTTGGAACAATTACAGTTGAGTCACAACACAATATCGCAAATATCAGATGGAGCTTTATCAGAACTTATGAGTCTTATATCGCTAGATTTGTCATATAATCGTCTAGGAAATGTTTCTCCTGGTTCGTTGACTGGTCTGGTGAAGTTGCGTAGACTTGATATAAGTCATAACTTCATAAGTAATCTGTCCGCCGATGTTTTATCCAGAAAACCCGAACTGGAGGAACTTGTTCTCGATGGCAACAAACTTCAATCATTGCCGAAATTTCCCCAGACTCTTTACGGACTGAAAATTTTGAGCGCCAACAACAATCATATTGATAAAATTGGCGAAGAAACCTTCATTCATCTTCATTCATTGTTTAGACTCAGTCTGGATGATAATCTATTGTCGAAATTGCATGAGCGCGTTTTCGCTCCTTTGAAACAGCTTGCCATACTCTGTTTGTCTCGTAATCTCATTGAAGAGATTGAACCATACACTTTCAGTGATTCACTGAACATGGAGGCGTTGAGACTGGACGACAATCACATACACTCACTTGGTGACAGCTTGATTCATTTGCATCAACTTCGATGGCTGAATCTCAGTGATAATTATTTGATTCAGCTGAATTACTCTCAGCTTCCTTTCAGCATAGAGTGGCTGGATGTTCACAACAATAATATTGATCGAATAATATATATTCAGAACGCTGCTACCAGAGATGTTAACATCAAGACCTTGAACTTAAGTTTCAACAAAATGACAAAATTGAGTAGCAAAGACCTTCCAAACAGCATCGAGCAAATTTTTCTCAATGAGAACAAAATCAATTCGTTGGAGTCGTACACCTTTTTCTCGTTAGTAAATCTATCACGCGTTGATCTATTCGCGAATCGGCTTGTAAGTATTGACATAAACGCCTTGAGGTTGAATTCCTGGAACACTAGTCGTGTTACACCGGAGTTTTTTATCGGCGGCAACCCTTACATTTGTGATTGCAACATGGAATGGTTGCATTACCACCAAGAATGGTCGAATAGTCTGAATTATCCGACGATAGTCGATCTAGAAAGCGTTTACTGTCAATTGAAGTACAGTCGAGAATTAAACTACGTTCCATTGGTTGAGGCCGATGTGTCCATGTTTTTGTGCTCGTACCGAACTCATTGTTTTGCTACATGTTACTGCTGTGAGTTTGACGCATGTGATTGCGAGATGGTTTGCCCGGATAAGTGTCAGTGTTACCACGATACGTCATGGTCGAGGAATATTATCGATTGCTCGAACAGTAGCCTGACAGCTATTCCCGACTCAGTGCCTATCGATGCAACAGATTTGTATTTGGATGGCAATGCAATCACTAATATATCCAGCTACGCATTTCTTGGACGGAAGAGCATCAAGTCCATATATTTGAACAGCTCCAGAGTGAAATATATTGCTAATAATGCTTTTTCAGGACTCCCTGAACTGGAGGTTCTTCACCTGGGTACAAATGAGTTGGAATCAATTGGATACTCGCAGCTTATTGGGCCTGCTCAATTAAGAGAATTGAATTTGAAAGGCAATCGTATTTCAGGCATGAATGATGATACGTTTGCCCATTTCTCTCAGTTGGAGAAGCTCACTCTTAGCGGAAATCGAATCTCAACTTTTGATGTCGGTGTACTAGCTGACCATGTGAATTTAAGAAGCGTTGAACTTGCAGAAAATCGTTGGATGTGTGATTGCAAGTTTCTTCTGGAAATACGGAAACACGTCGAAACAAATATGAACCACATTTCCGATATTGACAATCTTACGTGTTTCTTGCCCAGCGGCGAAACTCTCGAAATAAATCGCGCGAACGATGAGCTGATCTGCGATCAACGGAACTATTTATCGACTCAAAGACATAGACGACAAAAATCCTCATACTTTTCCGCTTCAGTTGCAGCTTACCTGTTGCTAGGAGTAGTTTGTTTTGTAACGTTGGTCATTGTTACACTGCGTGGCAGCCGCTCGTGGATCGTCTCGACTTGTGGCATCCGTTTCTGCTACCATTCTGCCCGTGACGAAGAAGAAACAAGAGCATTCGATGCATTCATAAGCTACAGTGAGATGGACGCGCCTTATATCCATCATGTGTTTGCAGCAAAACTGGAGAGCGGTGAATCTTCCTACAGATTGGCGCTTCTTCATCGAGATTTTCCCTATTGTAACAATGTCTGCGACGTTATCCGTGATTCGTCTAACTTCAGTCGGAGAACAATTGTGGTTCTGTCCAAGCACTTTATCGAGCATGAATGGAGCCAAGTTCATATGAAGTTGGCTCATGTGACACTGTTGAAACAGAGACGAAATCGACTGATCGTAATTTTCCTTGGGGATATATCTTCAAGGAATCTTGACGCAGAACTTCAGAACCATATTCGCGATGAATGCTGCATTCACACGAGTGATAAACAATTCTGGGACAAGCTGTGTGCCGCCCTACCTTCTTTGGAAGGTCACAATGACCGATATCTGCTGCCGTATTCACATTATTCGGAAATCTGTGAAACAAAATGAGAGCTAATATCGCAATCTTCATTATAAGGTGAGTTTCACGTGCTCCTGATTTTGTTCACATTGTATCAACGTGCACTGTTTCATTGCAGACCAGATAATTTCTGTTCCATTTAGACTATACCATTTGCAATTTGATTTGATCCAAATGAAATCTGATTTGATCCAAATGAAATCTGATTTGATCCAAATGAAATCTGATTTGATCCAAACGAAATCTGATTTGATCAAAATGAAATATAAGGAAAAAAATTGCACTTTAATTGAAGAAAATGAAAAATGAAAGTTTTTTATACAAAAATATCTAAAAACAAGCGTATATATATTAAAATAAGAATATTTGGCGACTTTGTCGATTGAGCAGAAATTTTCTGGGGCAATGCTTAATTTCACAATAGCACTTTATACGACTCATCAGTTCGCTAGTGTTAATAGCGCAAACCTAATAATAAAGTATAATAAATTCAGTGAAAATCATATAAAAAATAATCACGGAAGCATACCACAATGAGAGTGACTGGAAACATGTTGCGAATACTTTAGGAGTGAAAATCAGGACTGTGTATCATATATATATATATATATATATATACAGTAGGCCCTCCAAATAACGGACTTCCAAATAACGGAAACCTACAAATAGCGGAATTATTTCGTGGTCCGTTCGAGTCCGTTATTTGGAGGGTCGACTGTATATACATTAAGGACTAAATACTATTTAGTAGTCATTGATATAATCAAAAATTAATATAACAAAGATTCATATAAACAAATTATATCACAATATCACATCTGAAATATTGAGTTTTTCTATGTTGTGTAAACGTTTTCATAACTAGGCCACGATATCATCATCATGTATTATACTAAATTATATATCATTATATTACATCATATTCAATATTTTTACCCACTTTTAATTAATCAATTCAGAGTTCCCCTAAAAACTTATTATGTTTAAAGTAGTAAAATGAAATGTGAAATGCAAATATGAAATAAAAGAAATTATGAACAAATACATTATTATATACAAATACTAAACCTTTATTGGATATTTAACAGCCAATCCTTAGATTTAGTTAATATTTATTTTTAGTTTTTCAATTAACGTTCAATTTTATCAATCGTATTCCATTTGGATCAAATATAATTTCATTTGGATCAAATCAGATTTAATTAGGATCAAATCAGATTTCGTTTGGATCAAATCAGATTTCATTTGGATCAAATCAGATTTCATTTGGATCAAATCAAATTGCAAATGGTATAGATGTTATGAGTTAATTTTAGATTTAATTTTGAATTTAAGAGGTAATTTTCCATATGCACCAACTTGTGTTTCCTCACATTTTGCAATTCCGTTTCAACCTGCTATTTAATATTGACCGTAAAAGCATATTGAAGATAGTAACATAATCAGCGATACCGTGTACTATTCATCTTATGAAATGGTCATATTTATTGCGTTTGTATGGTTTTCGTTATATCTCATAAGCGTACTAGCCAACTATTAAAACATATGCAAATGAACTCTTAATAAGTTGGCTTGAGGAATTTGTTTGATTGTAAGGCAAGTATAGATTTGTGAGAAAAAAATCAATGATCATATATTAAACAACCTGCATTATTTACATAGGAATATATTTGATGTGATCACAGGTTTCCTCAAAATCAGCTGAATGTATCGACACATGCATTTTAGCGAGTGATCATCGAAAGCAAGTGCTCGAGTAAGCCGGCGATGATTCAAGCGAAATCGAATATTCTAGATTCTAGATTCACTGTGTTTGCGGGTGTGTGTCTGCTCTCTAGTATTTTAACACCAGTGATGTTTTTGAGAAATGAAATGCAAATTGACTTGCTAATACCGTGTTGTAGAAGTTTGCACGCTGTGTTTGATGCTGAGATTTTAAAAGTGTGTATGGTACAAGAGGTGAATGCGAGTGTTGTTTTGCACGCTAGTCATTGACAGTATTCGAATGTTGTTGAATATCTGTGATATTTTTGTCAATACAATTGTATTGTCTTCCATTTTGCTTGATAGGAATATTCAACTCAGCTGAATGCTCATCTGTAAACCCTTATGAATATTGAACCATTTGAAAAAGGTTGTATTTTGGGCAAATAATTCATTATGCATTCTCCTACTTTTACAGATTAATAAAAACTTGCGCAATTTTTTAGAAAATTGTAACCTCCAGATTATTTCGTTGAAGTTTCGATTCAATGTAGATTCAACATTGACGAGAAATGTCTGCAAAATAAATTGTCTCTACAATATTGAACGGCAGTAACGGCGGCTTAGGCATTGAGTGCGTGATTTTTCTCGTTGATATCCTGTCTTGTCAACACAACCGGGCCCAGTACATGCACACACACACACACACACACACATCTGTTGGAGGGTGGAGCGTGGAGGGTGTTGGAGGATGCAGTGGTTCCCGGGGCAGCAGCTCGAGCGGCCGAGGAGTTCAAGAGACGGCGCTAGGCAGACCAGCGATACGACTCGCGCCGCTGGCCGTCGAAACAACCGGTGTGTTGGGGGCTAAATTCGACGACCTTATCAAGATCATAGGTCGTCGGATAACACAACGCTATGGATAGCCACGCGAGATGTGTTGGCTCAGACAGCGAGTCAGTCTGGCGGTCGTGCGAGGCAACGCGGCGGTCATCACCAGGCTGCTTAATCAACACAACTACCGCGCGCGTGTATGTGTGTGTGTGCGTGTGTATTTGTGTAGTTTCCAAGTGTATATGCAATACAAATGTATTGTTAAAAACAAACAACACGCATGCGCATATACACACGCACACACACACCCACACACACACATACATACACATATACATACACAAGCTGAATTACGCGACGGACACACAAGACGTGCACACAAACACACCCGCTACCACCCACTGAGACAAGGCGGTAGTATGCCACACACACACACACACACACAGACACACACACGCGGAATTCTACACCCAATGCGTACTCAACATGTGTCTCTGTGTGAGCACCATATGCCGGGAGTGTATGTGCGCTCCATGGGCGTTTGAGGTTTCGAAGAACATCGTTAGAGTGCTCCCAGATGCATGGTGGTGTTATGTATGCGTAGTCATGCGCGTTGGAGCGGTCATGCAATCATACGTGGGTCTGCATATATGCAAACTTGTTAGGAAAACAGTTATATCCACTGGAGACTTGTTATTAGTCATACATGAAGAAAATAGTTTTTGATAAGAACATTTTTATTATACACTAGTTAATTTGTAGTATACACTTCCGTGCGCTTGAGGAGTGGATGATTGAGATGTGTCTTCTGGTTTTTTCCGTTGTAATTTGGATTGAAATACTAACACCTAATGAATTCCCAAGAAGATGCATGTTTTGATTGTAAAATCTTAAGAAGTATAAATATCACGTCGAATATCATCAGGCTAGTCTGAAAATGATTTGTCTAGATAATCCATTGAAACATAACATTTGGCCCTATGATTTGACAATCGAATTAATGAAATCAGATTTGGCTCAATTTCGGCGTTTAACGGAACTGTTTCTACAAGTCAATTATGTATGCACTTATATTTGCGTAGTTGTGAGCTGTTCAGCTCCACATGAAGCAGTCTGACTCGACTACACAATCCTCTCCATGCCCAGGCCTACACCGTCTGCGTGCCAACGAATCAGTGATACATCGATTGTGAAGTATCAGAACACAGCACCAGCTCTTCTTCAATGCTACACATTGTGGAGGCTGCGAACGTAATCTGTACGTCTGTCGGATGGAGAGGTGTCTAAACAGTCGGACAAGCGATGTCTGGTTATGTGTGTGTGTGTTTGTGTGTGTTTGTGTCTCTCTCTGTGTGTGTGTGTGTGTGTGTGTGTGTGTGTGTGTGTGTGTGTGCCAGTTCTTGGACACTTGAAATGTGCTCTCGCTGCTTTAACGAGCATCTAGTTGGGCAGCACCAGCACGCTCTCAGTTTTTATAGCGTCCGCCAGGGGCGATGTTGATTGAGGTTCCGACAGTTACACACACACACACACACACACACACACACACACACACACACACACACACACACACACACACACACACACACACACACACACACACACACACACACACACACACACACACACACACACACACACAAAGGCACGGGCGATACGATATACAGGTTAAGTGGGTGCTATTTAACAGAACCAATCAGGCTCACCTGGCGAGGCACCACATGGAGAACGGTAATCAAGGTGGAAGTCCCCAATAAAAGTCCAGCAGTATCTCGGGACTGAACTGTTGCCTCACCTTTGCTGCTGTTGAGGGTGGTGTTTATCAATATATCTAATTTTTATTTACTTAGATAATCTTTCTACTGATCCCAAATAATCCTCTCTTCCTTTTGTTGCAATTATGATGTTTTATGTCGTGTTTTGGTATATGTTTATGAAAATTGTCATGTATATGTACATTTGTAAACGTAATGGTTGTTTTGGTAAATGACAGGTGAGAAAGTTATCTCTAGGACTGAGCGTTTCCGATAATTTGTTAAAGAACAATAATTTGTTGAAGACAGTTCGGCATGATAGGACTTTAATAAAATCCTCTACTCATCTGCAGTATTTTACTCAACATTTATTACTGAGGCTTGTCTATAGTATTTGGTTTACAGTTTTATTAGAGATTGCGAACTTATCCAGACCACACTAGGAATGTACACAATCGGCTTAGACACTCCAGAAAAATGAATAATAGTGGTGCATGTGCTTGGTTTCAATTTTCAAACACATATTATAT
Organism: Sacculina carcini; assembly: GCA_916048095.2. Taxonomy (NCBI): domain Eukaryota; kingdom Metazoa; phylum Arthropoda; class Thecostraca; family Sacculinidae; genus Sacculina; species Sacculina carcini. Next base: position 9,871,516 of record OU696570.1, on the reverse strand, counting down.
TTATTATTATTATTATTATTACATTATATTATATTACATTTCTTTTCGTTTGCTCAGAAAGTCTTTTTCTATTTTTCCCTCAATGCTGCTGAACGATCAGTGCCGACAATTTGCAAAATTGCTCTCCAAATAGGTGCGAATGACACCCATCGCCGCATCCTTTACGGTGGGGGTGAGGGGGTGGCACGTCAGTTCCACTGGCACCATCAGCCGCTCCGTCATCATCTTGGCCGGCATCGTCTCCTTTTCCTTCACTGCGCTGACGATCTCAGCATCACTCAGCTCGCCGTAGTACTCCAATTCTGCATCCAATGCTAACAACTCTTGAAACTCCGGTCAAAGTCCTTCAAAATCTGTATCAATATTTTCGCGTTATCCAAGCGTTAACACTGGAAAATCACGACAGGGGAGTTCTGTCCGGTCTTTTTGAGTATCGAGGATTTTGGTGCTTGCCAACGAAATAAACCTGTTTTTCACTTCCATTGCTGTTTGCTACCATAAGCACCTTCAACCGGTCCTTGGACACCTCTCCCTGCGTCGGCTTGCCGCAGCTTACTGCAAGAGTGCCTGATTGCGTCGCTCTATAGAACAGTGCCGTCTCTTCTGCATTGAAAATGTCACTGGGCGCATAGCCGTCCAGATCCATGGGCAGCACGCTTGCCATACATTCCTTTTCCCCGCCACATCGCTGGCTCATCGCACCTCATCGCCGCCGCTTTCTACCCTTGCGCTTTCACGAATCTGATGTTTTCCCGCAGCTTCAGCCGGCCGAGTCAGCCAATCGACGATTTAAATGCCACATCCATCTCAACCACCAACTTCCTGGCCTTTTCCATCATAAGAGGCCCATTCACGGGCGCACTTATGGTGCGCATCTGGTGGAACCACATGAGCACCGCCGCATCCACCTCTGGAAGATTGTTCGAGCCCTGGCGCTTCCGACTCAGATTGCTGCTGGTTACCGTAATGTCTTGAATTACTTTTTGTTTCTTCCTGATATTTAAGATCGTTTCCTGATAGCAGTCGTCCAGTCCTGCTATCAAGAAACGCCAGTTGCAACGACCAGTCCTTTGCGATGGTCGTTTGTTTCTTGCCAGCCTTGAGCTGGTCCAAGATTTGCAACATATCCTGCAGCGTGAACTCAGTGCGCTTTCCCATCATTGCTGCCACAATCACTACGCGCAATTAATGAATATACCTTTGACTGAATGGGCAAACACAAAAATCATGGACTGGCTGGGTATGACAATAAACGATGTCGTTTGTATGCGCCCGTTGTACGGAACAATTAATAAAGTAAAATAAATATTGAATTCATAAAATAAACCGAATACAAATTCATAAAGAAAAAGCAGACCCATAAAAAGTATTAACCAATAGAAAAGTCTAAAGATGAATGGTTATATTTTAGATGTGGCAAAATATTTTCCCTCGAACAGCCTCATATTTAAACCCGCCCGTCGTGCGGAACGATTAATGAAATAAAATGAATACAAAGTAAAAAGCTTAACCAATAGAAAAATCTAAATTTGTAAATTCTTATTTCAAGTATTGACGGAGTGTTTTCCCTCAACACTCCTCAAATTTAAGCCCACCCTTCGTGTGGAGTTATTCAGAAGTCAAATACTTTCAAAACAATGAAATTTCCTTTCATCTCTATAATTTCAGGTTAATGCTTCCGCTAAAGCAGCATATGCATATAGTTGGCATTACATGATATTGCAACCCATATGCTTATGCTACTTATGCTTATGCAGCTTGAATATAAACCAATTAAATTACACAGTTAAATTTAGTAGTTTACTTTGTTCCCAGTAGCATTTTTACCCGCCCGTCGTGCGGAACAATCCATGCCCAATTATATAAGTTACACAAGTTGAAAAAGGCAAACCCATAAAAAGTCTTAACCAATATAGAAGTCTAAATGGTAATATTTATATTTTTGACAAAATAGTTTGCCTCGAACAGCCTCATATTCAAACCTACCCGTCGTGTGGAATAATTCCGAACTCAAACACAAATCAAACAATGAAAAATGATCAGACAATGAAGAAGTGTGTGTGTCTGTCCCACCTGCGTTGGTCCATTCTTCTGCCAGCTACTTCTCCGCAGCCACTTGGTGTACACACTAACAATTTTCACCATCATGATGAAATATTCCTTGTCTACCGGATAGGTTAAATTTAACATTTATTAGAAAAGTTATTAAAACAAAGGGTATAGTAGTGTAAAGACAAAATGAGCCCCAAAAAATGCGAAAATTTTGGTCAATATTCTGCCATCTACTCCTCATAAACCAACCAGGGCATGGCTACAAAAAGTATATCATTGTGTAGAAAATGTTTTACTCTACAAGAAAAATATAATTCATATCCGAAATTGATTAAAAAAACGTGTGAAATTGGTACAATTTGAAGCTACCTCCAGACTATTACTCGAACACCGGGCGACTAAAACTAATTAATTTGTATCCCCATTTCTCAACAACTATCTGTGACACATCAAAATAAAGTATACCATCGTACTAGAATTTTTGTCTTCTACAATACAATATAATTTATAATCCTCCAAATTGTATTTAAAGAAAGTTACGATAGTATAAAATCAAAATGCGTGTGTGTGATTGATGTTGTGTATTGCCAGACTGAATTGTGTATCATGTTTTATACTCATGTCATATTTGTGTGTGTTGTGGGGTCAACCTCTGAGACAGGACTGCAGTCCTTACGATGCTGACTTCACTAAAAATGTTCCGTTGTTATAATTCCATTTTATGTTGTTTCTTGTGCTATTGTTTATATGGTATACACAATAGCACAGGAAATGATAATATATGGTATAATATATGGTAATATATGAAATAATATATGGAATAATATATGGAATAATATATGGAATAATATATGGAATAATATATGGAATATATGAAATAATATATGGAATATATGAAATAATATATGGAATAATATATGGAAATATAAGAAATAATATATGGTATGTTGATGCTGGCAAATATATTTGAGCGGGAAAAAATGAGCTGTTGCCATCTTGAGAGCTATTATGCACTAATCACTTGGGCTATACCAATAAAAATTGTATCAGCATGTAGGAGATTTTATCGTCCACAATATTCAGTATGACAAGTTTCATCTACAAGTTTGCCAAAGTTTCACCTTGGAATTGTTACGGACGTATACATCGAAAATGACGACAGCTTTTTGCGCACGAAAATGCCTTGGCTAAAGCGAGTTTTTTTGTACAAGGTTCTGAAATTCTGCTGGAAATCACGTAAAGTATTCGCAGAGGCACTTGCGATTGCAGAGGAATATACACTGATTAAATTTCACTGAAGCCGAATCACAATTTAGAATGCACCATATTTTTTAATTGAATTGAATTGAATTGAATTGTATTGAAAATTCACATAAATGCATACGCTTTTCATGTGCATGAAAAAAGCATAATACATATATATATATATATATATATATATATATATATATATATATGATATTGGTGTAGCCAGGCAGTAGATTTTCGCGCTTACAAACGAGATTGAAGTCAATTGCAATTTCGCATTTTGCAATCTTTTTCCTGGTGGATTCTGGCAAGAGATTTAGAATCCACCAGGAAAAAGATTACAAAATGCGAAATTGCAATTGACTTCAATCTCGTTTGTAAGCGCGAAAATATATATATATATATATATATATATATATGAAGAAAGAAAATAAAACACAAATGACTGCCACTCTTTGTCAAACGTTTCGGTCTTGAGACCTTCGTCAGTGACTATAAACAGATCAGTCACTGACGAAGGTCTCAAGACCGACACGTTTGACAAAGAGTGGCAGTCATTTGTTTTTTCTTTTCTTTCTTCATATATGTGGAAAACTTGAAATATATATATATATATATATATATATATATATATATATATATATATATATATATATATATATATAAAGAAACGCGCAAATACAATAAAAATAACAATATAACAATATACAATTTAATGGAAATATTAATCCAACACTGATAACACCAAGAGTGATTTTTCCAATAGACACATACCCTACACATTATAACGTCGTGTAATACACACACAATGTTCTCATGCACACATGCATCTACACGGGCTCACAATATATCTACACATGCTCACAATATATCTACATAGTTTACACACACACAATGTACCCCTGCATACATACTATGTCCATACTCACACTATATCCACACGCTTTACACACGCAATATACTAATGCACACATGCTCGCAATATATCTGCACAATTCGCTCATGTACACGTGAACACATCCGACGGCAATATTAATCTGCCCATTATCATGATTAATAGACGAATCAAATGGACTTAATACTTCTCTATCTAAGAGCCATGATGTAATATTTCTCTTGAATAAATGTAATTTGAGTAATTCTTTTTATTCTCTTGTCGATTCTATTCCACATGCCTGCTCCTACATTGTGAAAACAACATTGTCTGTAACGTGTTCTATTAGATGATATCAAAAATTTATCCTGATGTCGACTATTGATCTGAAATATACATTGAAGATTGCTTTGGAGTTTGTTGTGAAAAGCTTGATAAGAGAAAACTGAGATGTTTAGGTCTCTTTGATTTTCGAGAGATAGAATTTTAAACTCCTTAAACATTGGCTTAGTGCTTTCATTTTGAGATTTATATTCAATGAATCTTATTGTTCTTTTGTGCAGCTTGAATAATGCCTGAAGGTTAGATGAATATGTGGATCCCCAGGTTTCAATACAATAGCCCAGCTGGGATTTCACCAAGCAATTATACAGCAGCAAGTATGTTTTTTGAGTAATGAGTGGTCTAATCTTTGTTAACATGAACGAAATTTTGGAGATTTTTGTTTCAAGCCACTTGATATGTTTTTTCCGTGAAATATTTTCCTCGAATATTACCCCAAGGAACTTTGTATGTGCTACTCTTTTTATTTGCCTATTTCTAATTTTAATATCGAAATCTTTCGATTGTCGCTTACCAAACACAATATAATTTGTTTTATCAATATTTAGTAACAATTTATTCATATCAAGCCACCAACTTAGTCTCTCTAGTTCACTATTCATTATATTCTCCAAGTCCCCAGCATTTTTACCTGCAAAAAAACAAGCAAAAAACCTGCAAAAATCCTGCAAAAAACAAATTTGCTCCAAGCATTGATGGTGTGGTTTTATTGCGTACAATATAACTATAATTCCACTGTACTGAATAAAAATGCTTCATTGTCCTCAATATTTACACGATTGGAATACAAACTCAGTCCTAAATGTGAAGTTTGTGTCTTTCTGAGCGTATTATTATTGTATATATTCTTTGAATATAAGTCGGCATAACTGCGCGAGCTCAATGGTATAGATCAGGGTTTCAAACGTAAACGAAGCGATGGCTCATTTTTTATGAAGTAGAAATGGTCCGCGGGCAGCAACTATAAACAATAGAACGTTCAATTTCACCATGTAGAATACGTTCATATACAAAACTCACGGACTTGACTTCAAGATCCAGAATCACTCATGAAAATATGAATTTAATAATATATAATTAAATCGCATTATATAATAAATGTGATTTAATCTGTCTTACCGTTTGGTTTCTATACTACGAGTATATTGGCGGGCTGTGAGAAAAGTATTGGTGAGTCGCGTGTTTGAAACCCCTGGCGAAGATAATCTCAAGCTATTAATTACAAATTATGATCGAATCTGGTCATTTTGTGATCACAAACTAATAAGTTAGATCACCTCAGATAAGGCTGGGTTATGTTAAGATTGGATGGTTGGGTTGGGCTTGGTAGGTTTGGGTCAGATTATGTTGGGCTAAAAGTTAGCGGAATATATGCTAATTTTAGCAGTAAATATTATAACGCTAAAAGTAGAATAATACTTGAGCAAATAATGTTGGGGAATGATGTTAAGTTATAAGTTGTTAAGAGTTATAGTTGTAGTTGTAGTTGTAGTTGTAGTTGTAGTTATAGTTGTAGTAGTAGTTGTTATAAGTTATTTGTTATAAGTTATAAGTAGTGAGTATAAGCCTTATTCATTTTGTCGCGCTTCTGTGCATATTAGCGCTATATCAAATACATTGATTGATTGATTGAAATATGTTTGGGAAACATTCGGATGAAATGCTTCATCATTTTTCATTGTGTTTGAGTTCTGAATTATTCCGCACGACGGGCAGGTTTAAATATGAGGCTGTTCGGAGGCTTAAATTCCGCTATTTAGAGGTGAATTTAATATGTATTAGGAAAACATTTCATCGGGACCGAGGAATGATTCCGTTATTTGGATGATTTCGTTATTTGGAGGGTCCACTGTACACCGCGTTGCGCCCAATACATAACATTGAACATTGCTTATTTCGTTAGAATATAAGTGCTGAAGTGCACTGCCAACTCGTACGGATTATCATTTCACGTGTTGAGAAGCACCTAATCAAAGGAAGTGATGATAGAAGAATGGAAGTAGTCCTTCCGCTTTCAATTGCCTCCTACAAGACGCAGCGAATACGACGGCAGTATTCTCATCCCCTACCGTAGAACCGAGCAGCACGGCAAATTTTCCACAACACAGATTTCTCCCGACGCAGACCCATTCCTTCGATCGTTATCTGTCCGTCCAGTGTCAGGGTCGCCACCACGATACACACACACACACACACACACACACACACACACACACACACACACACACACACACACTCCCGTGAGCGACACAGTCAAGGTTATGCGTGCAGAGCCGCGAGATGTCTGCGGTGCAGCAGTTTCGCAGAGATGGTGTGAAGCGTCTTCCCAGCGCAGCGTCACCACAACACACCTCACACGTACACACACACACATACACAGACATACATACACACACGCATACAGCAGGGCAGTGAGAGCCTGTCGCCAGCATCCACCCCAATTTCACCGCCACTTATCGCATCCTAGCGGGGCTCGCGTGTTAAACGTCAGCCACACAAAGCTCTTACCAATAATTAGAGTCAGGTATAAGTCATATATATGAGCGCTGGGAAATGGTGTTACGTGTGTATCGATTTTCTAACTGTGCAGACAATGAGAAAGTCTTATTCCTGATTGTTCGATTCAACAGCACTAAAGATTATTTAGAAAAGTTGTTATATGTGACATCAAAGTTCCTTCTATAAGGTCACCCAAGAGCTAAATTTGTAGTTCCTATTGTATTACAATGCACATTACAGTTCCTTGTTGGCTTAAAGGGTTTTCAATTATGGTATATTGTCCATTCGTCTTGCGCTCAAGCCCATGCTTGATGTAAGTATGCGATCAAGCCCATGCTTGATGTTGCTCCATTGTCGTTTTTGGCATGGTAATATTGAGGAGACCCTGTTCTCTTGGGTTATAATAACTGTCTCTGGAGTTATAATCACAAAGTGTCTCCAGTATTCTATTGCTCAAAGCCAAGCAGATTTGCCTTTATGTCTTATTCATTATATACTCTTATCTATCTATAATAATAAAGCTCAACGTACATGTGTGTGTTAGCATGCACACACGTTGTATTGGTATGTGTGTATGTGTGTCGATATTCCATGACTCACACGCATTGCAGCGAGCGTTTGCATCGAGCTTGCAAATGCACAGTGGCGTGCAGAGTGCGTGGCAAAACGGAGTGTTTAATTAAGTACATCGTCGTGCATGTGCGTGTTCCAGAAGCCTTTTTTGGTGTAAATGTGTAGTTTACCAATATTGGATTTGTAATTATCATTTATTTTTATATTGGTGTTTGTTTTTCACCTTTATTTGATACACTTTTGTCATTCAGTTGAGCGATTGCTAGAAGCTTTCCTGCGAGATTGCCACCTCATGTTTTCTGCGAACTGTTCTTGCATAATTTTCAGCAGAGGAGCGATCGCGTATACATACACACTTACATGCACACACACACACACATACAAACACATACAAACACATACACACGCACACATATAGTGCGTCATCACCGCCACGTGGTCGTGTTGTGTAGCTCAGCAGCGTTTGCGAATGCACAGTGACGTACAGAGTGCGTAGCTTACCAATATTGTAATTGTAATTAACATAGATTTTTCTATCAGTGTTTGTTGTTCACCTTTATCATATACACTGCGTCATTCAGTTGATCGAATGCTAGAAACGTCCCTGCGAGAATGCCACCGCATCATTTCTGCGAACTGTTCTTGCATAATTTTGCCATTCTTCTCAGGAATTGTACACACGATACCGTTTTGCATTTGTGCATTGCATTGGTATGTGTGCCCGTGTGCCGAAATTCTATGAACGAACACCTGTGCAGACAGTGCCTACCTGTGTATGTGCGATGCGAACTTACATAATGCCATGCACACGGATTGTGCAACATTTTGATGATCAGACGACTATTCTGTTGCAGTATCATTGTACATGCTTTCTATACGCTGCTATTACTCGCGTGCGCCTTAAACGTATACGTTGAACGTGTATCCTGCTCAATGTAAGTATGAACAAATTTGAATTTCATGTGATTATGCTATTTTTTGGTATCTCTCAACAGCGCTTCAGGGTTTTGTGATATTTTCAGATAGAATATGCATCGGAAAAAATCCACGATTACACGTGGATGACACTGACGAAGGGCTGTTCACGCCTGCAGCTGCTGAAAATCGGCGCCGCTTGGATGCAGCACCTGAAGCCGCTGCCCGACGGACCGCTGACTGCTGAACAGTTGCAGGAGTGAAGGCGTAGAGACGTCGAAAAAGCAGCTGCCGCTCGCCTGGCGGAGACGCCCGATATGTCTCAGTAACGGCGGCAATTAAACGCCAATCATATGGCAGCTGCTCGCCTGGCTGAGTCACCGGAGGCGTCTCAGCAGCGGCGGCTGACAAATGCTCGGAGAGCTGCAGCTGCACGCACAGCAACAGTGGATGCGGCTACAGATGCACTAAGAAGGAGAGAGGAGACTCAGCGACTACGCGAATTCCGAGTGCGACCGGTTCTTCTCTCTGAGTGGAGGTTAGCTGCTATTTATTATATTCCTAATGAACACTTTTGAAGCACGACTATTTCTTTCCATAGGGCGCATGTTCAATCGAGACATTTTTGCCAAACATTTAAAGGTATAACAACTGTTTTCAGATTACTTCAATTGGAGGAAATATTCAAGGACAAGGACAAATACACCACCGAGTAGGATCGCCATTGCAAGACGTACATAGTAAGACAGCATATAGTACTAAGCTTTCAGGAAGCTTTTCACACACCAGCAGGTTCAAATCTGCCTTAGAAAAAGCTCCAACGTCATCCTGATTTCAGTATCGTTATTGATCCCAGTAAACGTCCTGCTGCTGAACACGCCACGAGATTCAATATTCCTCAATTACACATTTGATGATCACCTCATGGACGAGGGCTAAACTACACGCGTTGTTCAACATTCCGTATGGTGGGTTTCGTTGCGCACGGCCGTGCAGTTTTCTGTGCTGGACGTGACTGTGATAACTCGTTGCGGCTGCTGGACCTGCTGTGTACCAGCCGAGTCCTTTATGTTTTGCACAAACATGGGCACAAGCTAACCTAGGTGACTGCCCTAGCGTGCACACGTGTGTCTGCTTCTGTGCATGTGTGTGCCACCATTGTCGCATTTCACGTGGATTATATATGTGCCTCCTGGGGAACCAAAAAACGCGTTGAATGTTGATACCTCCTCGTTGACGTGTCAACTCAATAACATACGATTGTTTTATTTCTGAACGAATACCACATCATTTGCTTCAGTACCTAGCGTTATTAACCGCTTGCATTGTAACTTATCATGCCATTTGTTCAGACTGGCCTCGGTGTTTGTTTCGCGTGTTCTATCCACGTGCTTGCATTGCTTTTCTAGATCAGTGGCCACGTCATTGTATTAATACACGTCTGCTGAATTATCATAGTTTTTCATTACCACCGTCCCGTGAGGTTGTCCGCTTACGGCTGATTTGCAGCCAAACGACCCGTACGTCACGCACGCACGTCGCAATTGACAACACAAACGACGCAAATTCGAGCAACTTTTCCCGCGTTGTACAATGTTCAAAGTGTATAAAAGACTTCGTGCAAATAGAGATTGACAATGAGGTATCGAGACGGACGCAGTGCGGATCTACTATCGACAATAACCACACGAAGTGCGGAATTTAAGGAACAAGGAAACATATATCCTAAGGAACAAGTCCTAAGGAACATATATCTGAGTGGAGTTTGCGGAATGAATCACGCCAACCAAGTGTTACTATAATGCAGTGGTTCCCAACCTGTGGTACGGGTACCACCAGTGGTACGCCAGGACCTTCCAGGAAATACGCAAACACATCAGGGTCATGAACAATGGCACCAGGGCATGATTTCCGATGTGATGTGAGTGAAGTAATGACCGCCTCATAGCCGAGTGGCTAACACGCACGCTCTGTGCTCGAAAGGTCCAGGGTTCGATTCCCTGGCGAGGTGAAACGGATGGGTTAGTTTCTTAAAGTGCTAGCCCAATTGCCGCAAGGCGGGTTTCGTGTGCGCGCAGCCATACAGTTTTCTGTGCTGGCCGTGACTACGATAACCCGTGTGGCGGCCGGACCTGCGGTGTGCCAGACGGGGCCGTGAGGCTTTGCCCCCGCAAAATTACACGCGAACACAGCTTTCTCTACTGCTGTGTTTAAATGCGTCAAAAAAAACAAAAAAAAGGAATGACCAGAATTGACCAGCTAATGGAGAAGAGACAGATACAGCCCTCGCATTGATTTGTGTTTTCTGTTAATTTATGTTTTCTGTTTTCACAATTATGTAAATAGAGTGATATTTTATCTGAGTTTTTCTGGAATCAGGTGGTAGGCGGCGGCTGTATGAGACCTCCAAGTTGTATTCGATAACAAAAGGTTGGTAACCACTCGTCTAATGTAACTGTACAGTGTATTATGACGTTGCTTGCTGTTATACATGTAGCAGGATGTCCCTGGGGTCAGGGGTACTGCCGCCGTACCCGCTGCGTGTCGTGAGAGGCGACTAAAAGCGGACCCTCTACTTATGTACCCTCTACTCTGCCCCCCCTGTAACGGCAGCTGTCTTCTGTCGTATCCTTCTCCCGGAATTAATAAAAAAAACATGTAGCAGTGCACGTGTAATGGCTGATACGAATGTGAATTTCACAAGGTTTCCACGTGTTTTTCAGGGCTACAAGTGCATATACAATAAATATTATAAATTGGGAATTTTAATATGGAAATTTAATTTAGATTTAATATTTTAATAATATAATTTACTTCAAATTTGGTATTAAAACATGATATATGCGGCTTTTTGGTGCAACTCACGTCGCACAAGCAAAATGACACAACACTGATTGTCACTGAAATTGTTAATCAAATGTAATAAAGCTAAATATAATTAAATCACACATTCAAAATATGCTTATATACACTTGAAAGATACACCATGATTAAATGTTCTCTATCTTCTAGTCAGCGTTGAAACCACAAAAACAGGTTCTTTCTTAGCGAGTAATTGATTTTTGGCAGGTATGAATGCGGTCTGACCATCATTTTTGATGCTCTCAGATGTCGATGATTTCCCCACACCATGTTCCTTCTCCTGTAAGCTGTGTTCAGATGACTTTTAAAGCAGTCGGGTTTTATGTACTGGCTGGCAAATCTATCATGGGGCTTATTAGACAAAGAGAACCACCATCCACCAGCGTCCGACTCTTGAAGGAGGCAATACCCCATGTGCTTCTGAAAATTTTGCTTGCACATTTTTGGTTTATTTGATAAGAAGCAATTTCCATTGCTAACACCGAGTGCGTCCCCAGCTGTTCCCGAGTAATTGAATACGTAAATAGGAAAAGATAATTTCTCATCAGCCACTCTGAATTCTTGGTAATCGGCATATAACAGCGTCCCATTATCGGTAGTTATTTCGACTCTAAGACGCTTTCTATTTATTCCGGATGTCATTACACTCAGAATTCGATTTCCTATCCAGTAGCTGCTATTTGTTGAGCCGAAACCGGCTGCATATGATTCCCATGGTTTCTTAAAATCGTCTGTTTTATGAGCTGGATGAGTAAAGTTATTGACCTGAATTATTGTCCAGCCACCTCCTTCAGTGTCCATATCACACTCTACAATCTTTTCGATGTCATGTGCTAACATCAAAGAATATGTTCCACTTTTGAAATTACCTAAACTACGAAGTCCCGCACAGTCCATGGGCTCCCTATCTGTCTCTTCCCATAATTCTGTTGTGGAAGACATTTCGGTGAGTGCAATTTCTGATGTCGACGTTACTTCCTGAGCATTCCCACCTAGTCCTGCATCATGTCCAACTTGTTCCAGAACGCACGAGTTTAACACACACACATGAAGAGCTTGAAAACACTCCGTATCTGAGGAGCACCAGTCAGAGGCAGCAGCCTTGTTTCGTTGATACATCACCGTGTCGGCCTCGGAAACAAGAAAAGAAACATTGCCTCGACGTTCATTGATACGGCAATGATTACTGCCAGCAGTGTAGCTCACACTGAGGCACAACGGTCGAGCCAGACACGAGTGCTGACATTGACAAAGAGAGTTTGTTTGCAGATGTTCTACGGTCAAGTTGTCGTTTAAACGATGGTTGCTTGTCGCCCAGCTGGCTATCTGAAGCTGCATAGTATCACTGGAAGGTCCTGCAAATACTAATGTGATGAAAATATAAGAACTAGTAACGATATACCTAAACATCTTGAGTGATGCCGCTTCCAGACAGCTCATCTTACCAATGGCGCCGACAGATTAATTACAAGCTTTAAAACATTGGCTGACTGTATATATGCAGTCATAGCAACGGCGCAACTGAGCAACTACAGTACACAGGAGACGTGTCAGCGACAGAAACAGAGTACCTCAACGTTCTGGTGCATTGAGTTCAGTTCATTTGCATAATGGAATCAACTCAACGGGGCCATTTTGGAAGCTACATAATACAGAGCCTTGAAGATTTTTATGATAATTCATGGTGTTTGATGTAGAGCATATATTCCAGCAATTGGACTTCCTTATTGTTTAATTTAAATGAATCATAATATCATACCATGAATGCAGAGCCGTTGCAACCGCCCCCTGTACACCCCGGCCGGGGGGCCCCGAATGTTGAGGGGCCCCGTTGCTTCACGTATTAGGTGATTATGTCTAATAAATACATTCATTATTTGGTGATTTATTTATAATGGGGGCCCCAAGTGGTGCCTTCGGGGGGGGGGGGGCATAATTCCTCGCAACGGCTCTGCATGAATGGATAGCCACAACAAGAGTTTTGGTTCATGTCTATGGCTGCCCTCAAAACATTGCCACTGTTCTCACAGTGGAACAGCTTGTTGTGTTAGCTTGGAAATGCACCCTTAAGTATCAAAGTCATAAGAAGCCATGTGCAAGTTAAAAGAAGCACTCATTCCCATGCAAGCCTTATATGATTGATGATGATTTCAGTGGCTTCATAGTCATTATCTCTAGCAGTTAAGATTAATGTCACCCATGTTTACGTATCTTATTATTGATCAACACGTTCAGCTGATATTTATCAACACATTCTTTCGGCAATTGGAGCAAGATGATGGATTTATAGTGACACATCGACCGTTTCAACTCGACGCAGGACGAGTGATGGACACACATTCAAACATGCACCCTAGACGTTCATTAGCCGAGTGGCGTTGACTTGTGTTTAATTAGCATAGAGTATAGGACAAGGACTCGACAACTACTCCATCACCTCTTTAACATACTACTATCGAATGTCGTCTCCTGAAATCATTATCACGGTCCGCACGAGAGACGTTGTTTTTCCTGAAAACATCATAGGCTGCCATATCAGCATTCGTAAAATCAATACTCCATTATACACTGAATTACATCCTATGTCTATGCCGCGTTGGATTATAAGTATATATGAAATTCCTTGAATTTCACAGTGCTTTCAGAATTTCATGATTGTGAAACGCAATTATATATATATATATATTCCGCATAAAGAAGTTGCACTCACGCATTCGGTAATTTTATATGATGAAAAAAGTATACTTCATCGGGCACAATTATTTCTGTATTTGTACGACGTTTCGCCTCAACAAGGCTTTATCAAGACGTCAACTTGATAAAGTATAGTAAAGTAGACCCGATGAAGTATACTTTTTTCATCATATATATAAATATATATATATATTTTTTATGCGCGCGAGGCGTGGTTTGAGATGTTTGTTATGAAAGATGGGACAGGCAGATGATTCTTAGGGGAAGAACAGACCTCATGTGAGAGTCTACCCTAGTTTGTTTTTCTGCTCTGGAGAGAAGTGGGATCCGATTTCCTACCGTTCTGTAAACACATCCGGGCCTACACACCCACAGTGGACACTGTGAAACATGAGCAAACTCACACGGCAGCGAACAACACAGCGAAAATTGTTGATTACAGACATTCGTGCCGCCGCTGTCCACATGGGAAACAGTGCGAATTTGCGCGCGCTTGTTTGTGCGTGTGTGTGCATGTATTTACGTGTGTATGTATGTGTGTATGTAGTTAGAGTGTGCCGACACCCGTTCATTGAGTATTTACACACGACGTTTGTCTTTGTCCAGCAACTGTCGGCGCCAACACACCTCTAATTAGAGACCTTGTTAACTCTGCAAATCTGCACTCAGTGCTTCTTGACTTATTGGTGTATATGATTGTTTGTATGTATCTGTGTGCGTGTGTATATATGCGTGCGTGTAGGTTTCTCGCATACTGTTTCATAGGCAAATGTCGCCGCCTGTCGTTGTGTGAGTTTGCAAACCCCTTACTGTTACTGTTCATCCTTACTGTTAGAAGACTGTTGAAACCAGGAGGGAACTTGTGAGCCCAGCTTATCTGCGCTCGTATTTCGCTCCAGATGGTTCGTTGTCATGAGAACAAATTATGGAACATTGAAGAGAAGGAAAAAATAAATATTCTCATATAATCACTATTTTTACACTGATTTATCTCTAATGGTATTGTGTATCCGACTATTATATGTACGTACGCGTACGCGTACACGTACGACTATGTACGCGGGCTACACAATCCTTTCGGATTCTCATGCCCTGGCCTTTGTGTATTGTATTGTATACTGAAATTGTGTATTGTGAAAGGCAAAATAAATGATGATGATAATTATTCGCGATCGGACGCTCAATGGAATCAGCAAGTAGTTAATAAATTGTAGAGGAAATCATGACTAGATCAACTCAAATCTTCAAGTTCTTTCGAAATCCATTACTTCATATGCCTTACCCAGAAATAATTTATTGCACCTACCATCATTTAATGTATAATTCCAAAGGATATTCCAAAAGACAATTGTCACCATTCGCCACTCATTTAATTTGCAGATATGGGGAAATTTTAGCACTCGCTTGTGATGATTGAGATTTTACGAGCTATCCTGTGGTTTCCCTGAATACGGACGTGTTTTGTTCTCATATCGCATATATTTATCGCAACCCTGGATTTAATTGCGGTGGCCATTTGGTCTAACAGGCTGGTGTGCCCTCACCAATCATCATAGACTTAATCGCTACGTTATATTTATGTGCTGAGCTCTAATCCAAATGAACTTTAATCCAGATGAGCTCATTACCAAATGAGCTAAACTTAAATAAAAACTCCCTTGCAATGTTTCCGCATTGGGTTTTCTGCTGTATCGCTCTCTAATTGGGATATTTGTGCACACAGGCTCTTTTGAATAATTGCGACATTGGTAAAATTTCGTGGATTTATTGAAGAGTGACAAAACACAGAATGCAACAAAACGAATCAATAAGGTTGCGAATGCATTTTGCTAAACCATGCTACCATTAAGATCGCGTGAAGCGGAGAAATGTCATTCACAGACTGGCACAGTGAGATGAGATGTCCGTCTATCTCATTCACTCGAAGACTGGCTGTGTAGACAAGACGCCAGTATTATGTGAGACCAACACGCACACACGCACACACGCACACACACACACACACACACACACGCACACACGCACACACACGCACTCACACACACACACACACACATACAGATACATACACATACATACACACATACAGATACACACACATACATACACACATACACACGCACACACACACACATACACACACGCATACACATACATACACATACATACACATACATACACATACATACACACACATACACACACCCACATACACACACACACACATACACACACATACACAAGACTCCTCAAGTGCTCTTAATTGAGCATAATGAGGTTATGTCTGCGACACTCTTTGTCTTTCTCCATTTCCTCTCCTGGTCTTCCACGGGTGTGCTAATGTGTAGCTGCTTCAATGTCCATATATATATGTGTGTGTGTGTGAGTTTTCTATGGCAATCGTTAGAAAATGCGTATAGACACAGGCACGCACACGCACTCACACACGCACACTGGATGCGCATCAGTTTTGTGGCACGGATGATGCTGGCGTGCTGGCATTGAAAATGCTGAGTTAACGGATGTGCTTCGTGTGAATATTTTGCATACACACGCATGCTCACGCACACACACGCATATGCTCACGCACACACTCACATACACACCGACACACACGCATACATATACACATACACGGACATAAGCATACACAAGGACATAAATAACCATTGCAAATCTTTTTGGGAACCTCAAGACAAGCTTGATTGACCTCAAGACAAGCTTAGTGTAACTTTTACGAATTAATTAAAATTCACCGAGTTTATTTACAATAACCCGCCTTTCAAATGTGGTAATGAGAAAAATATAAGGCTATGATTATACATTTGACCAAGTACAACTAAATAATATTCAATTATTATATCTAACTTTGTTGAATAAAAAAATATATAATATAATATATTTTTTTTGGGATGAATTTTCCCTCGTGGAAGAATGAAATTTCAATCTATTCGATCTGATTCAATCAAGTTATTTTCAAATGGAAAACATGTTACGAAAACAAAGAAATTAAATTGAAAGATTTGAATTTATTCAAATGAAGCATTAATACAATTTTGCCCGATATATATCTCTTCTGCTTATAAATATTTCTTTACTTTTAGCGAAATTTCCCACTATGTGAAGTTTTGGTTCATATCTGGTATCATATCATGTTTTCGTTCATATCATGTTTTCGTTCATATCATGTTTTCGTTCATATTTGGTATCATATCATGTTTTCGTTCATATTTGGTATCATATAATGTTTTGGTTTTGGTTCCCCAGCGCAGGGATTCTTAACCTTTTGATGGCTCCATACCCCCCAATGGATTGTCAAATATGGTGCCATACCCCCTTTACTTGACTGTTCAAATAATTATCACCAATTCTATTATTTTCCAGTAAGTCTTCTAAATCCACGAGTATTTTAATTGCTTGAATTTATTGTACTTTAGATACGCATTACTAGTAAAACCTTACCATTGATAATTTTATTATTTATAAGCCATTAATAATTTATGCCAGTACCCAGAAATCGAGTTCCATACCCCTGCTTTTACCCCCCAACGGGTATGAACTCGTACCCGGTTAAGAACCCCTGTCCCAGCGTATTGAAAACATTTTTATCTATCATTGTCTAAAATCGTACCACTTAATCTGGGCAAGGAAATTCAGTATTTGTTCATTTTGCTGACATCTGAGCGTCTGTTGCCGTTGAAATGACACTGATCAAGGCGATGTTAATAGATCCTCGACATATGTACAACACATGTTGTCAGGCATACATACAAACACGCATACACGCATATATACTAATACACTACTTGCCGACCACATACTTAACAAGTCCTAGCAAGAATTTCTCTATCAATATTCTATGGTTTTTACTTACTCTGCAAACACAAAGAACACAATAAAAATATGCAAGTAATTGTGTCAAAAGCAGATATTTACAACACAAATTGATACAAAATTTGAATATACGTTTTAAACATACGTTTTAAGCACATAATACATTCTTCAGCATACAACATGCATATACTCACACTCTTGCTTCGATTATCGCACCCTAAGGTTCATACATATATGCATACACACTCACACACACTCCTCGGTACACACACACACACACACATGTGCATGCACATATACCGGTGTAAATGGAAGCATTGTGGCGTCCAGGCGTGTAATTAGCACCAATCATCGCCAACTAATCTGCATACGTTCCCACAGTCTCACCGACATATTTACCATTGGGCAATCAACAGTACCAAGTGGTATATGCTTGTGTGTGTGTGTGTGTGTGTGTGTGTTTATGTTAGTATGTGTGTGTGCTTGCGTGTGGCTGTGTGTTTATACGTTAGTATATGTGCGTGCGTGAGTGTGTGTGTGTGTGTGTGTGAATATATCTGTCTTTCAGATGTAACATAAACACATTAACTTTACATGGAATAATGAAAACACAAACAGTTTTAATAATATCGTCTATCTTCATCGGTTGCGTTGTCTTTCAAAACTGTCAGAATTTACAAAACTCTCCATAGTCTACATGAAATTGTATATTCAACACGATGAAAAATATTTTTATCTTCATTCAGCCACGACAATGTTAGGGTCTCATATGACAATCTTCATCTCGAATGACTCTTAAATTATCATTATTTTTTCAGCAAAAACCTCATACCGTTTGTGCATAAAATACTCATACTTCATGTGTCTTGTTCAAAAAGCGGCTTCGAAGTTATTTATTGGTATGTTTGATGTATGTTGGTATGATGGTATGTTTTATGTATATTATAATATTGATCATATATTGAAATAGTTTCCCGGATAGAAAGCAAGTCATATGCCTAGTGATTACCCTTCAACTCAATAGCCGCGTGCAGAATATGCGAACATCTCCTTACCTTCCTATTTCAATACATATTCAGCCATCAAAAGCATATTGATTACACAGTGAATGTGTGTGGTTGCTGCCAAAAATTGACAGCCCGTTTATTTAGCAAAACACCTGATAAATGGGGGAAAATATTTCGCGCAGGCATAGAGAATGGTTCGGGCAGTGCGTGTTTTTGGCTTGGGCTTCAATTTAGAATTCACGCTATATTGAATGAAAAATGCCTAAGTCGAGGCTGTCGCAACACCTGGTCCTTCCAACAATGAATATATCACACTGTGCTTGTATACTCGAGAATCCCATGTGTGTGTGTGTGTGTGTGTGTATGAGGGCGAGTGAAATAGCGGAGACCGTGGCGTGAGCCAGTTTGGCAGGCATTCGGCCCGCACAATGCCAGTTGAGGCCGGTTCATTGTTGGCTGGTGATGGAGGGGCAGAGCGGCTGGCATACACCTCGCCTCCTCCGCGACTGTCCTGGTGTTGTGTCTGTGCGCGACGCTCAATGGCCGTCAGAGCAGACAGTTCTTTGAAAACAGCCACACAGACCCGGTAATTGCCGCCTGGCCCCGGGCGTGTGCACAGCGCTTGGGCTCGTTTACTCGATCGGCTCCAGGACGCAGCCTTTGTGTGCTCACGCAAACACGCATTGTGCTCGGCTTCCGACCGACCGTGGCTGTTGCCGGTGGTTCTGCCCGCCATCGGGGCATTATCATTATCCGCTCAATCGCAAGGCTGTCAGCTGCCAAGAATGCCGGCAGATTAGTCTAAGTAAACTTATCAGAACGGCGCGCGCTAACAGACAATATGACAGATTCCACAGTGCCGTGCTAAAATATTTGCACAAACATATTTCCAAAAATATATACATTAAGAGTATTTTATGAACAGTATTTAACTGGAATAATTTAATCGAACCTTGTTATCGAATAATTAAATCATACCTTATTGCGTCATCCTGTCCCACTAAGCTGTCCTTAAGTCACTTATCTAAGAATCTATTTGATCAATCCAGTTCTGTTCCACGCCTCTACAATTCTCTACCATCTCATCCTCACTAGGTGAAATATTTTACGTCGCTCTCAATCGCACACCACAAACGTCTTCTTCCGTCAACAAATTTCACTCCAGTTTGTCAATTTTAACGATATTCTTGTTCATAAATCACTTGCTACCTAATGACTGCGGTCTAGAATTAGAAGATAATTATGGCAGTTGCATGCCATTAAATGAACCAATTTGATTGTCGCACGCACACCAACTCACCGTCGCACTCAACACATGACTCAGTCACACACACACACACACACAAACACACACACACACACACACACACACACACACACACACACACACACACACACACACATTACATTACATTACATTAAGACATTTATATCGCGCTTTTCACCCGAGGGTCTCAAAAGCGCTCACACACACACACACACACACACATACACACACACACACACACACACACACACACTCAAACACAAGAGTCATACACATACACAATCACGAACACACACACTCACCTACATACACACACACACACACACACACACACACACACACACACACACACACACACACACACACAAAACAGACAAGTACATATACGCACAAACACAAACATACACTCACGTTTACATACTCCGAAACACAAAAATACACACGCACACACACATACATATTGAATAAGATAGTACAGCAGACATACAGCACAGAAGACAACACAACATACAACACATTAAGACAACACAGCAAACATACAACGACATACACTCAGATTGACAAATCACAACACAATGGAGACACAAATACAAACCAGAAAACACATCATAACAGACACACAAAGACATACACTCAAACAAATAGACAGAGAACACAACACAACAGACACACAAACACAGATAACAGAGCTCAACACAACACACATACAGCATACAATGGAGAAACATACAGACACAAGAACGGAAAACACACGCATGAAGCACATACACATAGAAGACAGAATTAGGAAACAATCAGACCTTATATTCAGTACTAATATATACAATATTATTAAGACAGTAATAAGACTTAGTGAGAAAGAAATTTTTACTATGTTTTTTGAAAAGAGATAGAGATTTGATTGAGCGTATTGAGGGAGATAGCCTATTGTAGATACGAGGTCCTAAGCTAGAGAAACATGGATTGTAGTGAGAATGCCTAGAAGGAAAGGAAGGCTCAACTAGTAGAAAAGGATCGTTAGAAGACCTAAGAGAAAGAGATGAGGTTTTATAAGAGAGGAGGTCAAACAGATACGCAGGCTTACGAAGATGAAGAGCTGAATGAATAATTAAACAAATACGATACTCAACAAGAGCCTTAATGGGAAGTAACCTAAGTTTTTGTAAAGAAGAAGAAACACACACACACACACACACACACACACACACACACACACACACACACACACACACACACACACACACACACACACACAACTGTTGCATGGCCGGACGGCAGGAAACTAGACATACCGCCTTTTCAACTGAATGCCCTTTATTCAAAACCATCAGAATAGGCATAATGTCACGAACTGATATCGACAGTCATACAAAAAACTGCATGTTTCAGACGATTCAATAGTTCATGAAAATCACGATTTAGTCATTTGTCAGCTGAACATACAATCGCTGCTGGGGAAGCTCATTGAATTAAGATTTGATCTTCTGCATGAATATCAATGCACTGTTATGTTGTTAAGCGAGACATGGTTGAAATCCTCTACACCGAAACGATTCATAAATTTTACTGGTTATAATTTAATTAGATGTGATCGGCCTGAAACATCAGATCAACCTGCTGGATTTGGAGGAGTAGCCACACTGGTTAGTGATCGCTATCATTATGAAATTTTACAATTAAGGCACAAATCAAAGATATCCAATTTAGAAATTGTGTGGATAAATATTGAAATAAGTTCCAGCATTAAATTAATAATTGCCAGCGTCTATAGACCGCCAAATTATACAGTCAAACAAGTTGAAGAAGATCTTAAGGACCTTGAGGAGCAATTGCAGGAAATCATATGTGGGTACCCTGAAACTAGAATCATCATAGGTGGAGACATAAATTGTTGCTTGTTGAAAATGGACAAAGGTAAACCCGGATCGAAACTCACCACTCTATTTGGGACTTACAATATGCACATCTGTAACACAACTCAATTAACATACGAGCCGTCTAAAACCCTACTAGATGTGATAGCTGTGAAAGACGAAAAATGTGTCGTGGACACTAGTGTTCAACATTGTCATTATGGAACACCTCATTGCCTAACGAAAGTGAGAATTAGACTCCAAAGAGCAGACATCAACAGCACATCAATCAGAAAACGTGCAGAATGTCATATCGACGTCAACAGATTGGAGAATATGATAAGAAATTTTGACTGGATACCAGTTTATGCCAGTAGCTCAGCAGAGGATAAGTACAATGCGTTTGTAGATATATTCTCATCTGTGACTAACACATTTTTTCCGTACCGCACAATAACAGTACGCAACACACATCTTAAACCACTGCCTCATAACATACGAGTGCTCTACAAGCAGAGAAAATATGCGTTACGAAATAAAATGATGCTAGAATACAAGCAGCTGAATAAGAAATGTCACATTGCCATAGGAAACCACAATCGTCATGTTATCACGAGCAATATGAGTGGTAAGCCAGCACATATGCTATGGAGACAGTGTGAACAAATAATAGGCCGAAAGAGAGGCAATACTAATATGAAACTAGATGCCAACCAGCTGAATGACTACTACATTAACGTCGGACTAAATGCTGCTAGAGAAATTCCACAGACAAACAACAGAATTGGTAACAGAATAATGAGAGTAAATACCAATAGACTAGTTTTTAGAACCATAACAATGCAAGAGTTATCAAAAATAGTCATGCAAATGAAACCATCAAGTACAGAAGATAAGAATGGAATATCGATGAATATGGTGAAATAGATCCAATCTAGTACAATATTGCCCTATGAACATATTGGCCAAAAACGCCCGCATGCTCCCATACTCTGCAATAGGGCAATACGTTCACCTCGGCCAGCGTAGTGTCAAAGGCGTACCAAGTGCGGTGAGTGCGACTGCGGCTTGTGGCAAATATGTTCACTTTTCACCATGGCGAAATTTAAGTGGTTTTCAACACAAGACAAGAGTTTATACACAAGTAGCTAGCACCTCACATACTGTGGGGTTATTGGCTAGGCTCAGTAATCTAAATTGACTTAACCTGACCTCACCTAACCTAGCCAAGACTAAACCTAGCCGCACAGTATGTTAGGTGCTAGCTACTTGTGTATAAACACTTGTCTTGTGTTGAAAACCACTGCAATTACGCTATGGTGAAAAGTGAACATATTGGCCACAAACCACAGTCGCACTCACCGCACTTGGTACGCCTTTGACACTACGCTGGCCGAGGTGAACATATTGCCCTATTGCAGAGTATGGGAGCATGCGGGCGTTTTTGGCCAATATGTTCATAGGGCAATATTGTAGTACTCCCACACGGATCACGTGACTATGGCGTCACCGCACAACAATGCGCACAACAAACATGAAAACTACATATCTCTTCTAATGTCTCTATCGTATACTAATATCTATATCGTATATCTATCGTATATAAGACTTTATAAACCTTCACGCCTGTGAACTGTAGACACACTACATGTAGATAAATCCTCTAAAACGGATTATTTCAGCGCTTTAGCTTGGCCATGTGCGTTATTTCATCACCAATTCATATTATGCCGACGTCTAACTATTTTTTCGCACATTTCCTTTTGATTTAGCACTATATTAAGTCAATGCTGTTGTTGTTAAACATGGTTTTGCAGCCCCGTCTGAGTGTATTTACTCATTATCTCATTGCATGTTGTTTGAGCAGCGTCCTTACTGTGTGAGCTTGTGGTCAAATAATACAAGTGCATTGTGCTGGGATGTTTCAACGCCACCTAGATACATGTATGTTGGCTGTTTTCATCAGTTGCCCATAAAATGTGCTAAGGTTTGCGATGACTTCTCGTGTGAAGGCTTGTGTAGTGGTGTTTTCCCGAATGACACCAGTTTGCAGTCACGCTGGTGCTCCTTCTCACGAAATTTGTGATAGTCTAGTTTTGTATTGGTTTGTGGTCTTTCTCTCCTTTGCGTTGATAACACTCCCCCACGGAGGTCTACCGGTCCACTAAGACACCGTCAAATGAACGTAAGCACTGTATTTGGCAGCAGCAGCGGCGTAGCGGAAACAAGTTGCAATAATTCGCAAGCCAATAAATTATTCTGACGATAGTGGCTAAACAGCCCGAGCACTGAACACGACATGCGACTCGAAGCCAATCCACAACGAGGCCCAACACTAACAGACGAAAAAAAAATACCGAACAAGACAAGACAAGCCCGAACAAGACCCAAAAGACCAAAAGTATCGAACAAGCCCCGATAATCGCTTGCCTGTCTCTTGTATGCAACGCACGACGGACGACTGAGGCGGAGTTCAAGCACGTACCTATGTTTCTCACTGGCTGGTTGGTGTTAGTTTTCTCATAATTCCTGACTAGCATTCGCCGGGTGGACGAATTTGGCTTCCTTGCTATTGTTTTGGGCGGTTAAACTACTCATCTAACGGGTCTTAAACTTCTCGTAAAGTGGTGTGATTCTTCTGGACGCTCTGGTCACTACGTGTTAAACGGGAGACAAATCCGGGGTTGACACATCTATTTCATATGGATTTATGGGTCCTGCATTCGTTCACGCGTGCTGGCTGCTTGCAGCAGCACGTTGCCGTCCGCCACGCGCTCATATTACATGCTGACTAAGCATATACGTGCGGGGTTAGAGCGCTTGTTGCGATTATTATTATTATTATTATTAACGTTTATTTGTATAGCGCACATTAAAACACACGCGCGAAAAGAGAAATCTTGGTGCAAAAATATAAACAAATATGTAAGACACGCCGCTTAGGGAAAACAAACATGCGGACAATACACACACCCACAAGCACACACACTCACACAAACACACACACACGCACACAAACATACTCATGCACACACACCGACAAATTGAAACATGGCAGTAAGAAAGAGCATAAAAAACAACAAGAAAACTTCTAGTAAATATATCACGCGAGACGGGTACGGTATGACAGCTCAGAGCGAAGCGTAAGGAGTAAGAGAGTGAGAGTCATGATCAAAAGATTTATCAAAGAGATGATTGCGCAGAGAAGAGGAAAACGATGATAAGGATGTGGAGGAGATAACATGGGAGGGAAGAGAGTTGTACAAACGTGGAGCATAGAAAGGGAAGGATTTACTAGACCAGGTAGATTCATTGAGGGCTCGTGGACAAGATAAAGGAAGAGGATGACGGGAAAGAAAGTTATTAGAGAGTGTAAGAAGCTTCGAGAGGTATGTAGGTTGCCGAGGGGCATGCAAAAGTTTATAAACAAGACAGCAAATTTTAAAGTGGATGCGAGGGATGATCGGAAGCCATCGAAGATTGTAGAGATAGGGTGAGGTATGACGAAAGTGGGAAGGAGAAAACACGAAACGACAAGACTTATTAATGACATGTTGCAGGATTTTCAGAGTGGAGCGAGGTACATGGAAATATAAAGAATTACAGTAGTTGATTCTTGAAAAGATGAAACAATGAATCAGTTTAATAGCTGAGGGACGGTCGAGAAAAGGGCGGATAGGATATAGCGAACGTAGAATGAGATGACAAGTGCGAGCAACAGCAGAAATATTTGCAGAAAAAGAAAGTGAGGAATCAAGAATGACTCCGAGATCGCGAACACTTTGAGATAGGGGTAAAGGGAGCAGCGGAGGTGTTAAGCGAGGAGGATGTAGAATGAAGAATTCTGATTTGGAAGTGTTAAGAAGGAGACTGCGAGAGGCACACCAGGAAGAAATATCAGAGATAATGTCTGATAAGAACGAAACATGGGGGAAGGGAAGAGGAATAATTATTTGTATATCGTCTGCGTAGACGTGGAACTGGACAGAATAGCGATGGAGAATAGGACATAGAGAAGACATGTACAGATTGAAGAGAAGCGGGGCTAGAATAGAACCTTGTGGCACACCGGAAAGTAGAGGAGTTTGCTTAGAAGTAGTGGAATTGAATTGCACCGAGTAGGAACGATCAGTAAGATAAGAATGTAGAAGAGAGAGCGCTGAAGAGGACACACCAAGAAAGGAGAGATCTCTGATTAAAATTGAATGGTCAACTAAGTCAAAGGCTGCTGACAGATCAAGGAGGATAAGCAGAGCAGATTTACCGAATGAAAAATGAGAAAAAACAGTAGTAGTAACGGAGGTTAGGACAGATTCAGTAGAGTGAGCAGACTTGAAACCCGATTGGAAGGGGTCAAGGGATTTGTTGATGAATGGCGCAAGTTGAGAATACATAGCAGACTCGAGGAGTATAGAGGGAAAGTTGAGTAGAGAAATAGGACGGTAACTGCTACATAGCGAGGGATCGAGGGAAGGTTTTTTGAGTATCGGAAGGATGACTGCATGCTTCTCAGGAAAAAATACACCATGTAGGAAAGAGCTATTGATTAAATGCAATATAAAGGGAACCAGGAGCAAAATAGAGTCTGATAGGGCACGAAAATTTATGGGGTCCGCAGGGGAAAGCGAAATGTTTGTTTTAGAAATGATAGTGATGATATCAGGAAGCTCTAGATGAGAAAAGTGAGTAAAATGATCGTGGGATTTAGTGTGAGTCAAGCGGGAGTTAGGAGAAGAAATACTAGAAATGGCAATTTGGATTTTATCGGAAAAAAATACAGCAAGGTCGGAGGCAGAGAGAGAAGACGAAAGGCTTGGGTTTTGCAGGCCACTCAATGAAAAACACACATATAGATAGACACAGACTCTTAACAAGCAATTATACAATTAGCGGCTTGACAAAGAAATATAACAGGATAAATGAAATGAAACATCTGTGCTACAGCTGGCTTGTCGAACCCGCAATAGAATATCTGTCTGAATCTACGTGGAATTAGTGTTAAGGACAGTGCAATGCGTCGAATAGTCTCAACATATTAGCGCATATCTCAATGTGTTTGATTCAAAATTGTTCTTCAGTGCCTGAAAATTATTTCGTTAATTAGACTCAGTGATCTCGTGTAACTACAATCGATATGGTGGTAAAAGACAAAATGAAAAAAGTTTGAAGCAGCAAAAGCCGCTCAATAGCTAAAAGCCTTGATAATAAACGATTTGAACGTCCATTATTATTGATTGCTTAATATTTTCTTCTCATCAAAACAGAAATTTTGTATATGCTCATCTCATGAATGATGCCAAGTTATCAATCAAATGGAAAACATCAACATTCATTTCACATCAGACTAAGCATGTAACATTATTTTTTAAAAGCAGGTCATGTAGCCATCAAATCATGATTTGCATGTTGTAAAGCAATATATATGTCTGCGTGCACGGAAATAAATATATTCGACAAATATATTCGAGACATCTAAACCCGATTGATTTTTGTTTTATCGCACATATACACATAAGTAGCATGCGTGAAACAAGTAAAATAAAATGTATATACAACCATCAAGTATTTCATGTACATGAAGATTCAGGTCTCATTAGAAGCCTCTTGCTGTGCGTGTGTGTCGGGTCATGTTCCGCTTTTTCTCTGTATGTATGCGCGTGTGTCGGTGTAGGTTACGCCCAGCAGCCGGAGTGTCGGTTGATTTCCTCTCGACATCATGCAGCCAGTGGCGTTGCCAGGAGAAAACATATGTGGGGCAGAGATAATGTGCTCTTCAATAGGCAGCCGCCTAAATATTCAACATTTGCGAGCTTTGGTCTCATGACTTTGACACCGTCTTTGCACGCTCCGATAGACATTAACTCCTCACCTCCACAATACAACTACCTGTATTCGCCACTGCACGCTGCTAATGACTGCCAGCTCCTTCAGCCAGCGTGCTAGCAAAAAGTGCAATCTTTTCGGCCACCGGTAATAGCATGGTAATGGCATCAGTGTGCGACACGATAATTGCCTGGAGGCGTGCGATAAACGAGATATGTTGTCGCTTGGCGTGTTAGCCAGGCGCAGTGTTGTCACTCGCTAACTGCACGCAAACCGCGAGCAAGAAGCGACTGCAGAAGATCTAGGAAAAATGCACACGCCGCCGATTGCCGGCAAGCACACGAGCGCTGTGCACCTGCATCAGATGATCATTAAGATGGTATCATAATAATTACGACGATGATGATTCGCATGATGAACAAGATTTATATGGTGATGAACTCGAGAAATAAACCGCAGCAATGCCTGATAGTCTACCGTGGTATGTTGATATTGATGTGAAAGTCTTCAGGAACATTCACAAAGTATCAATTTAAAAAGCAAAATCTTTGTGATGTAAATTAACAAAGCGTCACTTTTTTACAATTTTCCATTTTTCTTGAGAGATATTTACATTGGCAAAATTATTATGTCAAACTGATATTAAGGTTTCATTTCATTTCTTAAAATTGTACATTTCGCGTATAGAGTGAATTATCTCAAATATACACATGTTTATATACACAATTGATATCTGTTGATCCTTTGCTTGACCGCCATCAAAACTTTGTGACAGAAACACGTGATTTAATAATAATTAGACCAAAATGTAATTAGTAGTTTTAAAAACAATGGATATACAGTAATCATTCACAAAACTCTGCGAGATATTAAAAGATAAATAAATACATACAAGCCTATTTTTTATAACTTACTTTATGAATAAGCTTGAGTATGTTCATGATGTATGATTCTGCACTGCTCCATTATGCATAATCATATTATACTGTCAGCGTTATCAGTTCATTCAGTGGCTCAAGTTAATTTATCAAGTTTTAACAATGTGATATTCAACTGCTTGAATATATGATCATCTGAAATCGTTGAACGTCGATATTTCAATCTATTTCTTGAGTCCAGCAAAACATTAACCTATTCACGTGTGGTATTATGAATGAAAATTGGATAAAAAAACACATCAAAAAAATAATTTCAGACAAAAACGCGTATTAAAAACAATGTATATACACAGAGCCGTTGCGAGGACTTATGGGCCCCCCCCCCGGAAGGCAACACTTGGGGCCCCTATTATAAATAAAGCACCGAATAATGAATTTATTTATTAGACATAATCACATAATACAAGCTCAGGTGAAAACATTTGAGCAAAAAGGTAAAGGCTATACATAATAAATATGATAAATTATATTATGAAACGTGAAGCAACGGGGCCCCTCAACATTCGGGGCCCCCCGGCCGGGGGGTACGAGGGGCGGTTGCTACGGCTCTGTATATAAATGACAAATATAAGAAACGTATGACATACAAATGAATGTATGACAAATTAAACGTACAAATGACATACAAATGAACAGTGGTTGCCGCGTTTGATAAATATGAGCGATAGACGGTAAACGATTATTAGGCGATTATTAGGTTTATTTTATTCGCTGAGGTAAAATCTTTTATCGTTTATCGCAAAGTTCTCTAAAAGTATCGCTCATTCACTTATCGCTGGTCCCAAAATATGAGCAACGAGAAACGATAAGTTCAAAAGACTTTTGTAAAAATAAAAAAATGTGCTCGACGGCAATGGTCACTGTTGTATATTACACAGAACACATTATATATTTCACAGTGAACATTACACGACGCAACCACATCACACTTTACAACGCTCATGCACACTCCGCTCACAATAAGCGCTTACACAAGACTCTCAATGACGCTCACAAGATCTTTTTGTGTGATTTTCGAAGTTTTTTGCAGAAATTGCATTTTGCATTTTTGAAACGACAGTCTTCGGCTAAATGGTTGTCTCTTCCACAACGGTAGCACTTACGTTTCTGTGTTACTCGCGTTTCCTCAGCCTGGACTTTTGCAGCAGCCCGACTGTGCTCCTTCATTTTGTTCACTGGAGATGGTTTTGCTTTGTAGACTGTTTCTTTCGCCACTTTTGCCGCTTCTTCAGTCTCTATTGCAATATTGACTGCTTTGGTGAATGTGAGCTCGTCGTCGTTGATCTTGAATAAACTTTTCAAGACTGCTTCGTTGTTCACGGAGCACATGAACCGCGTCCGAAGAGCGTCGTCCTGGGCGTCCTTGATAGAAGGAAAATCGCAGGTGACAGCGTCTTGACGAATTCTCGCTGCCAGTTCCTGCACTGTTTCGCCCGGTTTCCGCTGCATGTCGCTCCAAAATCTGAATATTTCTCGAATGACGAATCTTTTGGGATCGAATTGATCTTTCATCAAAGAGACGATGTCTTCAATTGACAGTTGATTGATGTTTTGAGGCGGAGTCTGCTGAGCTGCCAGGTTGGACAAAAGCTTGTAGGTGGTGTTTGATTGGTTCGTCAAGAACACCTGAGCCTCTCGTTGTTTGGGAACGGAATTAGCTCCCACGAATGTGCAAAATCTTGCCCAATAATCCGTCCACAGTTCAGACGTGTGGTCGAACGGTGAAAATGCGGGAGTAGAAACTGATTGAGCAGGGTTCATGCTGGTAGCTGATTGCGTCTTCATCTGCATGATGGCGTCCATTTGCTCTTTATGCTGGCGTATCAGCTCCATTTTCTCTTCCTGGTCTTCTCTGCGTTGTCGCCGCATTTCTTCCATCTGCTCTTTTAGCAGTTTGATCAGTTCTCTGGTCTCTTCCGACATGGCGGTAGACTCAGCTGAAATCACAGTTTCTGTTTCGCGATGCGGTTTTTAGACGTCGCTCTTAGCCTGACTTGGTCGTTGATCTGACAAGACGTGGGTCACGGCGTCGAGTTAGTGCACACAATGACACAAAATGTAATATTCTGTCCTAGCGACTGCGCCACTTTGTTCTGTTGTATATTACACAGAACACATTATATATTTCACAGTGAACATTACATGACGCAACCACATCACACTTTACAACGCTCATGCACACTCCGCTCACAATAAGCGCTTACACAAGACTCTCAATGACGCTCACAAGATCTGCACAACTGTGTCTCTACTGAATAAGCACTTATGCATTTTCTTCCTGTGTAACACTACCTGTCCCGTGCACACACACACACACACATACATACATACAGACACACACACAGACAGACCAACACTATTAGCTGATTCAGCACTGGTCGGTACAAGTTCACTCGCCTCGTGTGTATGCGTGCTCGTGTGTCTCGCCAGGCATCGCCATATCAGTCACAACAGCCCGCCTGACGTTTCCAGACCAGTTCAAGCTGAGAGTATCTATATCTATATCTACATGAGGTATATATATATATATATATATATATACTAGCATTAAAACCCGCCCGTTGTGCGGAGGAATTCATAAAATGGAATTAATATTCATAATAATTCATATTCATAAAAATATTCCAAATTAAAAAAGAAAATGAAAACTCATCAGTGTCTTACTCAATAGAAAAGTCCAAGTGTGAATATTTTTATTTTTATTTTGACATAATATTTTCCCTCAACCCGCCTCATATATAAACCAACCCATTGTGCGGAATAATTCAGAACACAAACACGTAACAAACAATGAAAATCCTAGCATGTAAACCCGCCCGTCGTGCGAAACAGTTCATACTATTAAATTTGTATTCAATTCATGAGAGAAAAGGAATATGAATTAAAAAAGAGTTGAGTAAACCCATACAAAAGTCTAAATTTCTATATTTTCATATTTATTTTCACAAAATAGTTTGCCTAAACCGCCTCATATTTATACATGCCCGTCGTGCTGAATAATTCAGAACTCAGACACGAAACAATGAAAAATGACTACACTTTTTCATCATAATGTTTCCAAAATATTTTAATAACTTAATATCACCGTCTAGCATTGAAACCCGCCAGTTGTGCGGAGCAATTCATAAGATGAAATTCATATTTAATTCATAAACATATTGCAAATTAAAAAAGAAAACAGATATACTCATTAAAATCTTACTCAATTGAAAAGTCTAAATTCAATTATATTTTTTGACAACATATTTTCCTTCAGCCCGTCTCATATTTAAACCCGCCCGTCGTGCTGAACAATTTATAAAATAAAATGCATATTCAATCCATAAAATAAAATGCATATTCAATCCATAAAACAAAACTGAATACAAATTAAAAAGCAAAACATTTAACATTTTCCCTCGAACAGCCTCATATTTATACCCGCCCGTCGTGCGGAACAATTAAGCCCCAACACCAATGGTTCTTTATATATAAAACAACTAATGACAACTAACTAACTAATATTCAAATGGTTCTTTATTATATAATAATGGTTTTTTATTTAATGGTTCTATATGGTACAATAATTCAGTAGTTTACTTTGTTCCCAGTAGCATTTTACCCGCCCGTCGTGCGGAACAATTAAGCCCCTGATCTATACCATTGAACCCGCGCAATTATGTCACCTCATATTCAAGCATACACACACAGACAGACAGATAATTTCTTCTTTATGTATATATATACCATTGAACCTGCGCAATTATGTCACCTCATATTCAAGCATACATACACAGACATACAGATAATTTCTTCTTTATGTATATATATGGCATTAATACCCGCCCGTTGTGCGGAGCAATTCATACAATCAAGCAAATCATGAACCATTTGAAAAAATGAACTAAAAACACTTTTTTTAAACCCACCCGTCGTGCGGAACAATTCATACAATAAAATTCATATCAAATCCATAAAATATAATTAATACAAATTAAAAAGCAAAAAATGTAAGCTATAAATATCTTGACCAATAGAAAAGTCTAAATGCCCGCGGGACATTTTTATTTCATAAAGACATTTTTATTTCATATTTCACATTCTCATGAAGACCTAAATTAATTAAAAAGTCTAAATTTCATTATTTTAAATTTCATTTTGACAAAATATTTTCACTCAGCCCGCCTCATATTTAAACCCGCCCGACGTGAGGAATAATTCAGAACTTGAACACCATCCGTTCTGGTTCTTGATGTCAAATCCATTAGTTTTGTATATGAATTCATTCTATACGGTGAAATTGAACGTTTTATTGCTGCCCGCGGGACATTTTTATTTCATAAAAATGAGCCATCGCTTCGTTTGCGTTTCACGCCCCTGATCATTGAACCAGCGAACCATGAACCAGCGCAATTATGTCACCTCATATTCAAGCATACATACACAGACAGACAGATAATTTCTTCTTTATGTATATATATATAGCATTAAAACCCGCCCGTTGTGCGGAGCAATTCATACAATAAAATTCATATCAAATCCATAAAATATAATGAATACAAATTGAAAACCAAAAAATGTAACCTATAAATATCTTAACCAATAGAAAAGTCTAAATGTGAATATTTTTGTTCTTATTTTGACAAATATTATCCCTCAACCCGCCTGATATATAAATCTGCCCGTCGTGTGGTATAATTCAGAACACAAACACGAAACAAACAATGAAAGATGATGAAATCTTTTCATCAGACTGTTTCCACACTATATTTATTACTTAACATCATTCCCCAATATCATTTGCTTAAGTACTATTTCACTTTTACCGCTATAATATTTATTGTTAAAATTTATATATTTTCCGCTATCATTAAAACCCAATATAACCTGAGTCAAACCTACCCAACCCAACCCAACCATTCAATCTTGACCGCTCTCAGCCTAGTCTGAGGTGATTTAACTTATTAGTTTGTGATCACAAAATATACTGATGCGATCATAATTTGTAATCAGAAGACTGAGATTATCTACCCCAGGGGTCCCAAACACGCGGCCCACCAATACTTTTCTCTCAACCCGCCAATATAGTATCGGGACCAAACTGTAAGGTAGCTAAATTCACATTTGTTGCATAATGCGATATAATTTTACACCATTATCATATTATCTCATAATTCCCGGTTAATGCTTCCACTAATGCATCATATTCATACAGTTGTTATTTTTTGGATTACATCGATAATGCAGCCCTTGATATTACAGCCGATATTATATTATGCAATCTATATTCTGCTACGTATTATTCCTAATACATATATCATCAGATCGCAAAATATATTTAAAGGTTCACATCATTCTCCAAAATCATTTGCTTAAGAGCTATTCTACTTTTATCGCTAGAATATTTACTGCTAGCAAAATATCATATACCTCGCTATCATTTAAACCCACTCTTTATAGATACATTTAATTCGCCCGTCGTGCGGAACAGTTCATAAAATATAATTAATATTCAATTCATAAAAAAATTAGTGCAAATTGAAAAAGAAAAACAAACCCACAGGAAAGTTATAGCTAATCTAAAAGTCTAAATGTGAAATTTATGTTTCAATTTAGAAAACATGTTTTTCCACAACACTATCAAAACAATGCAACCTTCTGTCATCTCTATAATTCCAGGTTAATGCTTCCGCTAAAACAGCATAAGTTGGCATTACATGATATTGCAACCCATATCCTTATGCAACTTATGCTTATGCAACTTGAAATTAAACCAATTAAATTACACAGTTAAATTCAGTAGTTTACTTTGTTCCCAATAGCATTTTACCCGCCCGTCGTGCGGAACGTTATTGAGGACAATAAAGCCTTTATATTCAGTAGAGTGTAGCATTAATTAAACTGTACGCAATAAAACCACACCATCCATGCTTGGAGATAATATGATGCATTCTTAATTGTGATTGGGCTTCAGTGAAATTTAATCGGTGTATATTCCTGTGTAATCGCAAGTGCGCATAATAGCTGTCAAATTGGCAATATGTCCTTTTGACTTTACACCGCCGTAACTTCCTTCAGATACCCTTTGGAAAATTACAAATTATACCGTATTGTAGAAGAAAAGATTTCTAGAACGATGGTATAATTTATTTTTATGTGTAACAAATAGTTACTGAGAAATAGTAGAAAAATGAATTAATTTTAGTCGCCCGGTGTTCAAGTGTAATTTTGGATGTATTTGAGAATTTTGCCAATTTTACACGTTTTTTGTATCATTTGTGGGTATAAATTATAGCTTATCTTGTAGAACACAAAATTCTCTACACAGTAGTATATTCCTGTGTAATCGCAAGTGCGTAAATTGTGATTGGACTTCAGTGAAATTTAATCAGTGTATATTCATGTGTAATCGCAAGTACGCATAATAGCTGTCAAATTGGCAACATGACATTTTGACTTTACACCGGCGTAACTTCCTTCAGATACACTTTGGAAAATTAAATATTATACCGTACTGTAGGAAACAAAATTTCTAGCACGATGGTATAATTAATTTTAATGTATGACAAATAGTTCCTGAGAAATGGGTATAAAAATGAATAAATTGTAGTCACCCGGTGTTCAAGTGTAATTTTGGATGTATTTGAGAATTTTGCCAATTTTACACGTTTTTTGTATCATTTGTGGGTATAAATTACACCTTTTCTTGTAGAACACAAAATTTTCTACACAGTAGTATATTCCTGTGTAATCGCAAGTGCGCATAATAGCTGTCAAATTGGCAATATGTCCTTTTGACTTTACACCGCCGTCACTTCCTTCAGATACACTTTGGAAAATTAAGAATTATACCGCATTTTAAAAAATACAATTTCCAGCACGATGATATAATTTATTTTAATGTGTGACAAATAGTTCCTGAGAAATAGGTAGAAAAATGAATTAATTTAGGCGCCCGGTGATCAAGTGTAATTTTGGATGTATTTGACAATGTTGCCAATTTTACACATTTTTTGTATCATTTGTGGGTATAAATTATAACTTTTCTTGTAGAACACAAAATTATCTACACAATAGTATAATTTTTATAGCTGTACCATTGCTGGTTTATGAGGAATAGATAGGGGAATATTTACCAAAACATTCACGGTTTCCAGTGCTAATTTTGCATTTTTGACTTTGTCATTTTGACTTCACACCGCCGTAACTTTTTTTTAATACACTTTGGAAAATTAAAAATTATACCGTGTTGTAGCAAACAAAATTCCCAGCATGATGGTATTATTTATTTAGTTTTGTGATAATTAGTTTTTGATACATAGAGAAAAAAGTATAGAAAATCGGACGCGTGGAGTATAAATATAATTTTGAATATAGATTGAAATTTTGTCATGTTTACATCTTTTATGTTCTATTTTTGGATATGAATTATAACCTATCTTGTAGAACAGAAAATTCTCTACACAGTGGTATAATTTGTTTGGCTGTACCATTTCTGGTTTATGAGGAGTAGATGGCAGAGCATTGACCACAATTTTCGCATTTTTCAGGGTTCATTTTGTGTTTTCACCGCGATAACTTTTTTTGGTCTTATTTTTAAAATTTGATATTTATCCTATCGTGTAGACAAGAAAATTTCCAACGTGATGGTATATATTGTTAGCGGGTACGCCAAGTGGTGGCCGAGTATTAGCTGATAGAAAATGGACCAAGGATGGTGAACACACACACACACACACAGACACACAGAGGATCTCTTTTATATATATAGACTAGCATTAAAACCCGCCCGTTGTGCGGAAGAATTCATAAAAATATTGCAAATTAAAAATAAATAAGGCAAACTCATAAAAACCTTAATCAATTAAAAAGTCTAAATTTCATTATTTTTAATTTACATTTTGACAAAATATTTTCACTCAGCCCGCCTCATATTTAAATCCGGCCGACGTGCGGAATAATTCAGAACTCGAACACCATCCGTTCTGGTTCTTGAAGTCAAATCCATTAGTTTTGTATATGAATTCATTCTACACGGTGAAATTGAACGTTTTATTGCTGCCCGCGGGACATTTTTATTTCAAAAAAATGAGCCATCGCTTCGTTTGCGTTTGAAGCTTCTGATCATTGAACCAGCGAACCATGAACCAGCGCAATTATGTCACCTCATATTCAAGCATACATACACAGACAGACAGATAATTTCTTCTTTATGTATATATATATAGCATTAAAACCGCATTAAAACCCGCCCGTTGTGCGGAACAATTCATAAAAATATTGCAAATTAAAAATAAATAAGGCAAACTCATGAAGACCTTAATCAATTAAAAAGTCTAAATTTCATTATTTTTAATTTTATTTTGACAAAATATTTTCACTCAACCCGCCTCATATTTAAACCCGCCCGACGTGAGGAAAA
The DNA here is from genome assembly GCA_916048095.2 of Sacculina carcini. Taxonomy (NCBI): domain Eukaryota; kingdom Metazoa; phylum Arthropoda; class Thecostraca; family Sacculinidae; genus Sacculina; species Sacculina carcini. The sequence continues at coordinate 9,834,334 of OU696570.1, read as the reverse complement.
ATTCAGAACTCGAACACCATCCGTTCTGGTTCTTGAAGTCAAATCCATTAGTTTTGTATATGAATTCATTCTATACGGTGAAATTGAACGTTTTATTGCTGCCCGCGGGACATTTTTATTTCATAAAAATGAGCCATCGCTTCGTTTGCGTTTGAAGCCCCTGATAATTGAACCAGCGAACCATGAGCCAGCGCAATTATGTCACCTCATATTCAAGCATACATACACAGACAGACAGATAATTTCTTCTTTATGTATATATATAGCATTAAAACCCGCCCGTTGTGCGGAGCAATTCATAACATGAAATTCATATTCAATTCATAAAAAATATGGAAAAATAAAAATGAAATAGGGTACACTCATAAAAATATTAATCAATTGAAAATTATAAGTTTAATTATTTTTATTTAAAGGTTAAAAGGTTAAATGTCTAAGTGGCAGCTGCTACACGGGAAGAAGCCGAAGCTTATGAACACACAGGCGTGCCCCGTGCAGCTCGCTGCCACCGCAGAACCGACCCTCTCCACGCTATGGCGCCACAAGGACGTAAGACGTATTAGAGAGGGCCACCTCCCCAGAATGCATGGCACAACTCATGACTGATATCTGGTACCATCATTTTCTGCTGGGTGGACAGGGGCTGTGGGATTGTAGAATTCGCCCAATGAAATTCTGCTCCGCCGGGTTTCGAACCACGGACCTCCCGCTTGTGAGGCGGGTGTGCTAACAACTGCACCACGGAGTCCACAAATTTCGACACAATATTTCCCCTCAGTCCGCCTGATTCATTTTTAAACCCGCCCGTCGTGCTGAATAATTCAGAACTCGAACACGATCCGTTCTGCATCTTGAAGTCAAATCCATTGGTTTTGTGTATGGATTAATTCTACAGGGTAAATTGAACGTTCTATTGTCTATAGTTGCTGCCCGCGGAACATTTTTATTTAAAAAAAAAAACCTTTTTTTAAATGAACCATTTGAAAAAATGATCTAAAAACACTTTTTTAAACCCACCCGTCGTGCGGAACAATTCATACAATAAAATTCATATCAAATCCATAAAATATAATGAATACAAATTGAAAAGCAAAAAATGTAACCTATAAATATCTTAACCAATAGAAAAGTCTAAATGTGAATATTTTTGTTCTTATTTTGACAAATATTATCCCTCAACCCGCCTGATATATAAATCTGCCCGTCGTGTGGTATAATTCAGAACACAAACACGAAACAAACAATGAAAGATGATGAAATCTTTTCATCAGACTGTTTCCAAACTATATTTATTACTTAACATCATTCCCCAATATCATTTGCTTAAGTACTATTTCACTTTTACCGCTATAATATTTATTGTTAAAATTTATATATTTTCCGCTATCATTAAAACCCAATATAACCTGAGTCAAACCTACCCAACCCAACCCAACCATTCAATCTTGACCGCTCTCAGCCTAGTCTGAGGTGATTTAACTTATTAGTTTGTGATCACAAAATATACTGATGCGATCATAATTTGTAATCAGAAGACTGAGATTATCTACCCCAGGGGTCCCAAACACGCGGCCCACCAATACTTTTCTCTCAACCCGCCAATATAGTATCGGGACCAAACTGTAAGGTAGCTAAATTCACATTTGTTGCATAATGCGATATAATTTTACACCATTATCATATTATCTCATAATTCCCGGTTAATGCTTCCACTAATGCATCATATTCATACAGTTGTTATTTTTTGGATTACATCGATAATGCAGCCCTTGATATTACAGCCGATATTATATTATGCAATCTATATTCTGCTACGTATTATTCCTAATACATATATCATCAGATCGCAAAATATATTTAAAGGTTCACATCATTCTCCAAAATCATTTGCTTAAGAGCTATTCTACTTTTATCGCTAGAATATTTACTGCTAGCAAAATATCATATACCTCGCTATCATTTAAACCCACTCTTTATAGATACATTTAATTCGCCCGTCGTGCGGAACAGTTCATAAAATATAATTAATATTCAATTCATAAAAAAATTAGTGCAAATTGAAAAAGAAAAACAAACCCACAGGAAAGTTATAGCTAATCTAAAAGTCTAAATGTGAAATTTATGTTTCAATTTAGAAAACATGTTTTTCCACAACACTATCAAAACAATGCAACCTTCTGTCATCTCTATAATTCCAGGTTAATGCTTCCGCTAAAACAGCATAAGTTGGCATTACATGATATTGCAACCCATATCCTTATGCAACTTATGCTTATGCAACTTGAAATTAAACCAATTAAATTACACAGTTAAATTCAGTAGTTTACTTTGTTCCCAATAGCATTTTACCCGCCCGTCGTGCGGAACGTTATTGAGGACAATAAAGCCTTTATATTCAGTAGAGTGTAGCATTAATTAAACTGTACGCAATAAAACCACACCATCCATGCTTGGAGCTAATATGATGCATTCTTAATTGTGATTGGGCTTCAGTGAAATTTAATCGGTGTATATTCCTGTGTAATCGCAAGTGCGCATAATAGCTGTCAAATTGGCAATATGTCCTTTTGACTTTACACCGCCGTAACTTCCTTCAGATACCCTTTGGAAAATTACAAATTATACCGTATTGTAGAAGAAAAGATTTCTAGAACGATGGTATAATTTATTTTTATGTGTAACAAATAGTTACTGAGAAATAGTAGAAAAATGAATTAATTTTAGTCGCCCGGTGTTCAAGTGTAATTTTGGATGTATTTGAGAATTTTGCCAATTTTACACGTTTTTTGTATCATTTGTGGGTATAAATTATAGCTTATCTTGTAGAACACAAAATTCTCTACACAGTAGTATATTCCTGTGTAATCGCAAGTGCGTAAATTGTGATTGGACTTCAGTGAAATTTAATCAGTGTATATTCATGTGTAATCGCAAGTACGCATAATAGCTGTCAAATTGGCAACATGACATTTTGACTTTACACCGGCGTAACTTCCTTCAGATACACTTTGGAAAATTAATAATTATACCGTACTGTAGGAAACAAAATTTCTAGCACGATGGTATAATTAATTTTAATGTATGACAAATAGTTCCTGAGAAATGGGTATAAAAATGAATAAATTGTAGTCACCCGGTGTTCAAGTGTAATTTTGGATGTATTTGAGAATTTTGCCAATTTTACACGTTTTTTGTATCATTTGTGGGTATAAATTACACCTTTTCTTGTAGAACACAAAATTCTCTACACAGTAGTATATTCCTGTGTAATCGCAAGTGCGCATAATAGCTGTCAAATTGGCAATATGTCCTTTTGACTTTACACCGCCGTCACTTCCTTCAGATACACTTTGGAAAATTAAGAATTATACCGCATTTTAAAAAATACAATTTCCAGCACGATGATATAATTTATTTTAATGTGTGACAAATAGTTCCTGAGAAATAGGTAGAAAAATGAATTAATTTAGGCGCCCGGTGATCAAGTGTAATTTTGGATGTATTTGACAATTTTGTCAATTTTACACATTTTTTGTATCATTTGTGGGTATAAATTATAACTTTTCTTGTAGAACACAAAATTATCTACACAATAGTATAATTTTTATAGCTGTAACATTGCTGGTTTATGAGGAATAGATAGGGGAATATTTACCAAAACATTCACGGTTTCCAGTGCTGATTTTGCATTTTTGACTTTGTCATTTTGACTTCACACCGCCGTAACTTTTTTTTAATACACTTTGGAAAATTAAAAATTATACCGTGTTGTAGAAAACAAAATTCCCAGCATGATGGTATTATTTATTTAGTTGTGTGATAATTAGTTTTTGATACATAGAGAAAAAAGTATAGAAAATCGGACGCGTGGAGTATAAATATAATTTTGAATATAGATTGAAACTTTGTCATGTTTACATCTTTTATGTTCTATTTTTGGATATGAATTATAACCTATCTTGTAGAACAGAAAATTCTCTACACAGTGGTATAATCTGTTTGGCTGTACCATTTCTGGTTTATGAGGAGTAGATGGCAGAGCATTGACCACAATTTTCGCATTTTTCAGGGTTCATTTTGTGTTTTCACCGCGATAACTTTTTTTGGTCTTATTTTTAAAATTTGAAATTTATCCTATCGTGTAGACAAGAAAATTTCCAACGTGATGGTATATATTGTCAGCGGATACGCCAAGTGGTGGCCGAGTATTAGCTGATAGAAAATGGACCAAGGATGGTGAGCACACACACACAGACACACACACACACAGAGGATCTCTTTTATATATATAGATATAAGAGCATTAAAACCCGCCCGTTGTGCGGAAGAATTCATAAAAATATTGCAAATTAAAAATAAATAAGGCAAACTCATAAAAACCTTAATCAATAAAAAAGTCTAAATTTCATTATTTTTAATTTACATTTTGACAAAATATTTTCACTCAGCCCGCCTCATATTTAAACCCGGCCGACGTGCGGAATAATTCAGAACTCGAACACCATCCGTTCTGGTTCTTGAAGTCAAATCCATTAGTTTTGTATATGAATTCATTCTACACGGTGAAATTGAACGTTTTATTGCTGCCCGCGGGACATTTTTATTTCATAAAAATGAGCCATCGCTTCGTTTGCGTTTGAAGCCCCTGATCATTGAACCAGCGAACCATGAACCAGCGCAATTATGTCACCTCATATTCAAGCATACATACACAGACAGACAGATAATTTCTTCTTTATGTATATATATAGCATTAAAACCGCATTAAAACCCGCCCGTTGTGCGGAACAATTCATAAAAATATTGCAAATTAAAAATAAATAAGGCAAACTCATGAAGACCTTAATCAATTAAAAAGTCTAAATTTCATTATTTTTAATTTTATTTTGACAAAATATTTTCACTCAACCCGCCTCATATTTAAACCCGCCCGACGTGAGGAAAAATTCAGAACTCGAACACCATCCGTTCTGGTTCTTGAAGTCAAATCCATTAGTTTTGTATATGAATTCATTCTATACGGTGAAATTGAACGTTTTATTGCTGCCCGCGGGACATTTTTATTTCATAAAAATGAGCCATCGCTTCGTTTGCGTTTGAAGCCCCTGATAATTGAACCAGCGAACCATGAGCCAGCGCAATTATGTCACCTCATATTCAAGCATACATACACAGACAGACAGATAATTTCTTCTTTATGTATATATTTCTTCTTTATGTATATATATAGCATTAAAACCCGCCAGTTGTGCGGAGCAATTCATAACATGAAATTCATATTCAATTCATAAAAAATATGGAAAAATAAAAATGAAATAGGGTACACTCATAAAAATATTAATCAATTGAAAATTATAAGTTTAATTATTTTTATTTCGACACAATATTTCCCCTCAGTCCGCCTGAGTCATTTTTAAACCCGCCCGTCGTGCTGAATAATTCAGAACTCGAACACGATCCGTTCTGCATCTTGAAGTCAAATCCATTGGTTTTGTGTATGGATTAATTCTACAGGGTAAATTGAACGTTCTATTGTCTATAGTTGCTGCCCGCGGAACATTTTTATTTAAAAAAAAAAAAAAACCTTTTTTTAAATGAACCATTTGAAAAAATGATCTAAAAACACTTTTTTAAACCCACCCGTCGTGCGGAACAATTCATACAATAAAATTCATATCAAATCCATAAAATATAATGAATACAAATCGAAAAGCAAAAAATGTAACCTATAAATATCTTAACCAATAGAAAAGTCTAAATGTGAATATTTTTGTTCTTATTTTGACAAATATTATCCCTCAACCCGCCTGATATATAAATCTGCCCGTCGTGTGGTATAATTCAGAACACAAACACGAAACAAACAATGAAAGATGATGAAATCTTTTCATCAGACTGTTTCCACACTATATTTATTACTTAACATCATTCCCCAATATCATTTGCTTAAGTACTATTTCACTTTTACCGCTATAATATTTATTGTTAAAATTTATATATTTTCCGCTATCATTAAAACCCAATATAACCTGAGTCAAACCTACCCAACCCAACCCAACCATTCAATCTTGACCGCTCTCAGCCTAGTCTGAGGTGATTTAACTTATTAGTTTGTGATCACAAAATATACTGATGCGATCATAATTTGTAATCAGAAGACTGAGATTATCTACCCCAGGGGTCCCAAACACGCGGCCCACCAATACTTTTCTCTCAACCCGCCAATATAGTATCGGGACCAAACTGTAAGGTAGCTAAATTCACATTTGTTGCATAATGCGATATAATTTTACACCATTATCATATTATCTCATAATTCCCGGTTAATGCTTCCACTAATGCATCATATTCATACAGTTGTTATTTTTTGGATTACATCGATAATGCAGCCCTTGATATTACAGCCGATATTATATTATGCAATCTATATTCTGCTACGTATTATTCCTAATACATATATCATCAGATCGCAAAATATATTTAAAGGTTCACATCATTCTCCAAAATCATTTGCTTAAGAGCTATTCTACTTTTATCGCTAGAATATTTACTGCTAGCAAAATATCATATACCTCGCTATCATTTAAACCCACTCTTTATAGATACATTTAATTCGCCCGTCGTGCGGAACAGTTCATAAAATATAATTAATATTCAATTCATAAAAAAATTAGTGCAAATTGAAAAAGAAAAACAAACCCACAGGAAAGTTATAGCTAATCTAAAAGTCTAAATGTGAAATTTATGTTTCAATTTAGAAAACATGTTTTTCCACAACACTATCAAAACAATGCAACCTTCTGTCATCTCTATAATTCCAGGTTAATGCTTCCGCTAAAACAGCATAAGTTGGCATTACATGATATTGCAACCCATATCCTTATGCAACTTATGCTTATGCAACTTGAAATTAAACCAATTAAATTACACAGTTAAATTCAGTAGTTTACTTTGTTCCCAATAGCATTTTACCCGCCCGTCGTGCGGAACGTTATTGAGGACAATAAAGCCTTTATATTCAGTAGAGTGTAGCATTAATTAAACTGTACGCAATAAAACCACACCATCCATGCTTGGAGATAATATGATGCATTCTTAATTGTGATTGGGCTTCAGTGAAATTTAATCGGTGTATATTCCTGTGTAATCGCAAGTGCGCATAATAGCTGTCAAATTGGCAATATGTCCTTTTGACTTTACACCGCCGTAACTTCCTTCAGATACCCTTTGGAAAATTACAAATTATACCGTATTGTAGAAGAAAAGATTTCTAGAACGATGGTATAATTTATTTTTATGTGTAACAAATAGTTACTGAGAAATAGTAGAAAAATGAATTAATTTTAGTCGCCCGGTGTTCAAGTGTAATTTTGGATGTATTTGAGAATTTTGCCAATTTTACACGTTTTTTGTATCATTTGTGGGTATAAATTATAGCTTATCTTGTAGAACACAAAATTCTCTACACAGTAGTATATTCCTGTGTAATCGCAAGTGCGTAAATTGTGATTGGACTTCAGTGAAATTTAATCAGTGTATATTCATGTGTAATCGCAAGTACGCATAATAGCTGTCAAATTGGCAACATGACATTTTGACTTTACACCGGCGTAACTTCCTTCAGATACACTTTGGAAAATTAAATATTATACCGTACTGTAGGAAACAAAATTTCTAGCACGATGGTATAATTAATTTTAATGTATGACAAATAGTTCCTGAGAAATGGGTATAAAAATGAATAAATTGTAGTCACCCGGTGTTCAAGTGTAATTTTGGATGTATTTGAGAATTTTGCCAATTTTACACGTTTTTTGTATCATTTGTGGGTATAAATTACACCTTTTCTTGTAGAACACAAAATTTTCTACACAGTAGTATATTCCTGTGTAATCGCAAGTGCGCATAATAGCTGTCAAATTGGCAATATGTCCTTTTGACTTTACACCGCCGTCACTTCCTTCAGATACACTTTGGAAAATTAAGAATTATACCGCATTTTAAAAAATACAATTTCCAGCACGATGATATAATTTATTTTAATGTGTGACAAATAGTTCCTGAGAAATAGGTAGAAAAATGAATTAATTTAGGCGCCCGGTGATCAAGTGTAATTTTGGATGTATTTGACAATGTTGCCAATTTTACACATTTTTTGTATCATTTGTGGGTATAAATTATAACTTTTCTTGTAGAACACAAAATTATCTACACAATAGTATAATTTTTATAGCTGTACCATTGCTGGTTTATGAGGAATAGATAGGGGAATATTTACCAAAACATTCACGGTTTCCAGTGCTAATTTTGCATTTTTGACTTTGTCATTTTGACTTCACACCGCCGTAACTTTTTTTTAATACACTTTGGAAAATTAAAAATTATACCGTGTTGTAGCAAACAAAATTCCCAGCATGATGGTATTATTTATTTAGTTTTGTGATAATTAGTTTTTGATACATAGAGAAAAAAGTATAGAAAATCGGACGCGTGGAGTATAAATATAATTTTGAATATAGATTGAAATTTTGTCATGTTTACATCTTTTATGTTCTATTTTTGGATATGAATTATAACCTATCTTGTAGAACAGAAAATTCTCTACACAGTGGTATAATTTGTTTGGCTGTACCATTTCTGGTTTATGAGGAGTAGATGGCAGAGCATTGACCACAATTTTCGCATTTTTCAGGGTTCATTTTGTGTTTTCACCGCGATAACTTTTTTTGGTCTTATTTTTAAAATTTGATATTTATCCTATCGTGTAGACAAGAAAATTTCCAACGTGATGGTATATATTGTTAGCGGGTACGCCAAGTGGTGGCCGAGTATTAGCTGATAGAAAATGGACCAAGGATGGTGAACACACACACACACACACAGACACACAGAGGATCTCTTTTATATATATAGATATAAGAGCATTAAAACCCGCCCGTTGTGCGGAAGAATTCATAAAAATATTGCAAATTAAAAATAAATAAGGCAAACTCATAAAAACCTTAATCAATTAAAAAGTCTAAATTTCATTATTTTTAATTTACATTTTGACAAAATATTTTCACTCAGCCCGCCTCATATTTAAACCCGGCCGACGTGCGGAATAATTCAGAACTCGAACACCATCCGTTCTGGTTCTTGAAGTCAAATCCATTAGTTTTGTATATGAATTCATTCTACACGGTGAAATTGAACGTTTTATTGCTGCCCGCGGGACATTTTTATTTCATAAAAATGAGCCATCGCTTCGTTTGCGTTTGAAGCCCCTGATCATTGAACCAGCGAACCATGAACCAGCGCAATTATGTCACCTCATATTCAAGCATACATACACAGACAGACAGATAATTTCTTCTTTATGTATATATATAGCATTAAAACCGCATTAAAACCCGCCCGTTGTGCGGAACAATTCATAAAAATATTGCAAATTAAAAATAAATAAGGCAAACTCATGAAGACCTTAATCAATTAAAAAGTCTAAATTTCATTATTTTTAATTTTATTTTGACAAAATATTTTCACTCAACCCGCCTCATATTTAAACCCGCCCGACGTGAGGAAAAATTCAGAACTCGAACACCATCCGTTCTGGTTCTTGAAGTCAAATCCATTAGTTTTGTATATGAATTCATTCTATACGGTGAAATTGAACGTTTTATTGCTGCCCGCGGGACATTTTTATTTCATAAAAATGAGCCATCGCTTCGTTTGCGTTTGAAGCCCCTGATAATTGAACCAGCGAACCATGAGCCAGCGCAATTATGTCACCTCATATTCAAGCATACATACACAGACAGACAGATAATTTCTTCTTTATGTATATATTTCTTCTTTATGTATATATATAGCATTAAAACCCGCCAGTTGTGCGGAGCAATTCATAACATGAAATTCATATTCAATTCATAAAAAATATGGAAAAATAAAAATGAAATAGGGTACACTCATAAAAATATTAATCAATTGAATATTATAAGTTTAATTATTTTTATTTCGACACAATATTTCCCCTCAGTCCGCCTGAGTCATTTTTAAACCCGCCCGTCGTGCTGAATAATTCAGAACTCGAACACGATCCGTTCTGCATCTTGAAGTCAAATCCATTGGTTTTGTGTATGGATTAATTCTACAGGGTAAATTGAACGTTCTATTGTCTATAGTTGCTGCCCGCGGAACATTTTTATTTAAAAAAAAAAAAAACCTTTTTTTAAATGAACCATTTGAAAAAATGATCTAAAAACACTTTTTTAAACCCACCCGTCGTGCGGAACAATTCATACAATAAAATTCATATCAAATCCATAAAATATAATGAATACAAATCGAAAAGCAAAAAATGTAACCTATAAATATCTTAACCAATAGAAAAGTCTAAATGTGAATATTTTTGTTCTTATTTTGACAAATATTATCCCTCAACCCGCCTGATATATAAATCTGCCCGTCGTGTGGTATAATTCAGAACACAAACACGAAACAAACAATGAAAGATGATGAAATCTTTTCATCAGACTGTTTCCACACTATATTTATTACTTAACATCATTCCCCAATATCATTTGCTTAAGTACTATTTCACTTTTACCGCTATAATATTTATTGTTAAAATTTATATATTTTCCGCTATCATTAAAACCCAATATAACCTGAGTCAAACCTACCCAACCCAACCCAACCATTCAATCTTGACCGCTCTCAGCCTAGTCTGAGGTGATTTAACTTATTAGTTTGTGATCACAAAATATACTGATGCGATCATAATTTGTAATCAGAAGACTGAGATTATCTACCCCAGGGGTCCCAAACACGCGGCCCACCAATACTTTTCTCTCAACCCGCCAATATAGTATCGGGACCAAACTGTAAGGTAGCTAAATTCACATTTGTTGCATAATGCGATATAATTTTACACCATTATCATATTATCTCATAATTCCCGGTTAATGCTTCCACTAATGCATCATATTCATACAGTTGTTATTTTTTGGATTACATCGATAATGCAGCCCTTGATATTACAGCCGATATTATATTATGCAATCTATATTCTGCTACGTATTATTCCTAATACATATATCATCAGATCGCAAAATATATTTAAAGGTTCACATCATTCTCCAAAATCATTTGCTTAAGAGCTATTCTACTTTTATCGCTAGAATATTTACTGCTAGCAAAATATCATATACCTCGCTATCATTTAAACCCACTCTTTATAGATACATTTAATTCGCCCGTCGTGCGGAACAGTTCATAAAATATAATTAATATTCAATTCATAAAAAAATTAGTGCAAATTGAAAAAGAAAAACAAACCCACAGGAAAGTTATAGCTAATCTAAAAGTCTAAATGTGAAATTTATGTTTCAATTTAGAAAACATGTTTTTCCACAACACTATCAAAACAATGCAACCTTCTGTCATCTCTATAATTCCAGGTTAATGCTTCCGCTAAAACAGCATAAGTTGGCATTACATGATATTGCAACCCATATCCTTATGCAACTTATGCTTATGCAACTTGAAATTAAACCAATTAAATTACACAGTTAAATTCAGTAGTTTACTTTGTTCCCAATAGCATTTTACCCGCCCGTCGTGCGGAACGTTATTGAGGACAATAAAGCCTTTATATTAAGTAGAGTGTAGCATTAATTAAACTGTACGCAATAAAACCACACCATCCATGCTTGGAGATAATATGATGCATTCTTAATTGTGATTGGGCTTCAGTGAAATTTAATCGGTGTATATTCCTGTGTAATCGCAAGTGCGCATAATAGCTGTCAAATTGGCAATATGTCCTTTTGACTTTACACCGCCGTAACTTCCTTCAGATACCCTTTGGAAAATTACAAATTATACCGTATTGTAGAAGAAAAGATTTCTAGAACGATGGTATAATTTATTTTTATGTGTAACAAATAGTTACTGAGAAATAGTAGAAAAATGAATTAATTTTAGTCGCCCGGTGTTCAAGTGTAATTTTGGATGTATTTGAGAATTTTGCCAATTTTACACGTTTTTTGTATCATTTGTGGGTATAAATTATAGCTTATCTTGTAGAACACAAAATTCTCTACACAGTAGTATATTCCTGTGTAATCGCAAGTGCGTAAATTGTGATTGGACTTCAGTGAAATTTAATCAGTGTATATTCATGTGTAATCGCAAGTACGCATAATAGCTGTCAAATTGGCAATATGTCCTTTTGACTTTACACCGGCGTAACTTCCTTCAGATACACTTTGGAAAATTAATAATTATACCGTACTGTAGGAAACAAAATTTCTAGCACGATGGTATAATTAATTTTAATGTATGACAAATAGTTCCTGAGAAATGGGTATAAAAATGAATAAATTGTAGTCACCCGGTGTTCAAGTGTAATTTTGGATGTATTTGAGAATTTTGCCAATTTTACACGTTTTTTGTATCATTTGTGGGTATAAATTACACCTTTTCTTGTAGAACACAAAATTCTCTACACAGTAGTATATTCCTGTGTAATCGCAAGTGCGCATAATAGCTGTCAAATTGGCAATATGTCCTTTTGACTTTACACCGCCGTCACTTCCTTCAGATACACTTTGGAAAATTAAGAATTATACCGCATTTAAAAAAATACAATTTCCAGCACGATGATATAATTTATTTTAATGTGTGACAAATAGTTCCTGAGAAATAGGTAGAAAAATGAATTAATTTAGGCGCCCGGTGATCAAGTGTAATTTTGGATGTATTTGACAATTTTGCCAATTTTACACATTTTTTGTATCATTTGTGGGTATAAATTATAACTTTTCTTGTAGAACACAAAATTATCTACACAATAGTGTAATTTTTATAGCTGTACCATTGCTGGTTTATGAGGAATAGATAGGGGAATATTTACCAAAACATTCACGGTTTCCAGTGCTAATTTTGCATTTTTGACTTTGTCATTTTGACTTCACACCGCCGTAACTTTTTTTCAATACACTTTGGAAAATTAAAAATTATACCGTGTTGTAGCAAACAAAATTCCCAGCATGATGGTATTATTTATTTAGTTGTGTGATAATTAGTTTTTGATACATAGAGAAAAAAGTATAGAAAATCGGACGCGTGGAGTTTAAATATAATTTTGAATATAGATTGAAATTTTGTCATGTTTACATCTTTTATGTTCTATTTTTGGATATGAATTATAACCTATCTTGTAGAACAGAAAATTCTCTACACAGTGGTATAATCTGTATTACTGTACCATTTCTGGTTTATGAGGAGTAGATGTAGGAATATTGACCAAAATTTTCGCATTTTTCAGGGTTCATTTTGTCTTTTCACCGCGATAACTTTTTTTGATTTCATTTTTAAAATTTTAAATTTATCCTATCGTGTAGACATGAAAATTTCCAACGTGATGGTATAAATTGTTAGCGGGTAGGCTGAGTGGTGGCCGAATAATAGCTGATAGAAAATGGACCAAGGAGGGTCGAACACACACACACACACACACACAGACAGACACACAGAGGATCTCTTTTATATATATAGATATATATATATATATATATATATATATATATATATATATATGAGTGAGTGAGTGTGTGTGCAGAACGGCACATTGGTGTATATTGGTGTGTGTGTCTGTGTGTCGATATGCCATGACTCACGTGCATTGCAGCGAGCGTTTGCAGCGAGCGTTTGCAAATGCCCAGTGGCGTGCAGAGTGCGTAGTAAAACAGAGTGTTTAAATAAGTACATTGTCGTGCATGTGCGTGTTCCACAGGCGTTTTTCGAGTGGATATGTGTAGCTTACCAATATTGTAATTGTAATTAACATTTATTTTTCTACTGGTGTTTGTTTTTCACCATTATTCTACACACTGCGCTATTCAGTTGAACGATTGCTAGAAACGCCCATGCGAGATTGCCACCTCAGGCACACACACACTCACATACACACTGACATACATGCACACACACACACATACACACTGACATAGATGCACACACACACACATACACATACAGGTACACGTACACACACACACACATACATACACAGTGTACAGAACGGCACACTGATGTATATATTGGTGCGTGTGTCTGTGTGTCGATATACCATGACTCACGTGCATTGCAGCGAGCGTTTGCAAATGCACAGTGGCGTGCAGAGTGCGTAGTAAAACGGAGTGTTTAATTAAGTACATCGTCGTGCATGTGCGTGTTCCAGAAGCGTTTTTCAAGTGTATATGTGTAGCTTACCAATATTGTAATTGTAATTATCATATATTTTTCTATTGGTGTTTGTTGTTTACCTTTATTCTACACACTTTTGTCATTCAGTTGAGCGATTGCTAGAAACTTCCCTGCCAGATTGCCACCACATCTTTTCTGCGAACTGTTCTTGCATAATTTTGCAATTCTTCCCAGGAATTGCACACACGATACCGTTTTGCATTTTGTATTGGTATGTGTGTCCGTGTGCCGAAATTCTATGAACGAACACGTGTGCAGCCAGTGTTTGTATGCGTGTGCGTCTGTATGTGCGATGCGAACTTATCATCATATTTGCATTGCTATCCCAGACAAAACTCAAGGCGACCGCATCACTTACAATACTACAAACGAAGCTACGAGACGCACGTAGTGCGGATCTACTACGTAAAATATATATACGTACAATATATATATACACATTGTGACTCAATTTAAATCACTTGTTGACTATTTTTTTATTTTTTTTCCACACACAGTCATGGTAATTGCCCAAAATCAGACACAGAAAGCATAAAACACAAGCACATGGCACACAAGCCCATGACACAATTTTAACTAAAAAGAGACTTATATAATTAAATAAACGACACTGATTCGACAATTTAGTAAATTATCATCTTCTTCTAATTCTTTATCAATTCTTGCAGTGCAAATTACCGTCATTGATCCAGAACAAATATATCTTACACATCAAAAAAGCAAATACAAGGAATATACAGCATTTTACCCAGCCCACATTTTTTCACAATTTCGAAATGAATTCACTCTTTGTAAAAGCTCCAATAGTTTAGAACACCGTGCTATCCCCACTAGATAAAAATCTTTCTGATCTCCCTAATAAAATTCGTCAATTTAAAGTCATGACTAAAAAAGTCTAACAGGAGGATCACTAAAATTATCCATATAGTTATTCTTCATATTTAATGTTTTATTTTCGTTTGTCTTATTTTCGTTTATATTGTTTTAATTTCCTTCCTATTTCGTCTTAGTAGATGAATTTTGGATGTTAAAAATGAGGAAGTATGGGTGATTGAGACAGGGTAATTGCCATTACGTCACCCGTGCTTCTGAATTTTCATTTATATTAAATGTCTTTTTGTTCATTTGTTCTTTCTTCCTTGGCTTCATTGTTTCGCATTGGATGTTTTTATTTGAATAAACATTAAATGTTGCATAACAAATAAAATGAATAAGGCACCCAAACATGCATGCACTGATGTCACATGCTCGACCTAGCAATGATATTTTGTTGTGTGAAACCGTTGTGTGGTGATGTTTGGCTATAGTTTTGTATAGTTATATATGATTTATATATAGTTTTGTATAGTTATATATGATATATATATATATATAGTTTTGTATAGTTATATATGATATATATATATAGGTTTGTATAGTTATATATGATTGATATAATGACCGTCACTGCATAATCATTCAGTGTCGTTTATTTAATTATATAAGTCTCTTTTTAGTTAAAATTGTGTCATGGGCTTGTGTGCCATGTGCTTGTGTTTTATGCTTTCTGTGTCTGATTTTGGGCAATTAACATGACTGTGTGTGGAAAAAAATAAAAAAATAGTCAACAAGTGATTTAAATTGAGTCACAATGTGTAATCGGCGCGTGAAATACGTTGACTTTAAAATTAGAAAAATTGATTAAAATGGTTGATAATGTAAACCAAGATATATTTGGACAATGTCTTGGAAAGTATGAACCTTGCCCATTTGGCAGCTCTTTTAAGACACTTTTTGGCGCCAATATCGTGCACTTGTAACAATTATGGTCATATGGTCTCAATAGTGGTGCTCTATCAATAGTGGTGCTGTATCTCAATATTGGTTCTTTGGTAGAAGTTAATTTAATTCAAGTGAGCAATGGATGTTGGAGATATTCAAACTGGAAGAAGTCAGGCTAAGGATGAAGTTGGAGATAGATGCCAGAAGTTGTTCCAGGATTTCTTGGACGAGTAAGAATTCCATTTTATTTGCATGTTAAGCTGTTTTTTTTGGTTGTGAGACTCGGACATTTTCTTAGTTACGCTCGTTTCTTATACAATTTGTAATGTATGGTATAATTGCCACTGCCAAGCTTAAAATTGATAGATTTGTTTTTCAATTTGTTCATGTGTGATGTTTGCCGAGTCATCTCGGTTTACGTTGAATGTTTCTCACAATTTCTTTGCTCAAATTGGTGCAATACATCGTATTATGCTTGTTTCAATATGCATTAGGTGTATATTTCTTCGCGTGGTCGGTATCGAATATTATTCGTATGCATTCGGATTCAATCACGGGTGTCATTTCGTACGTTGTTGCTAATGATGGTTTAGCATTGATAATCCGGCTTTGGATTCTATTTAATATCATCAATGTCCCATCAATAACCACATCCGGTAGGTTTGATGCGACCTTTCGCATGTTTTTTACTTTTATGTATTTCCCAGTGGTTTGCTATCTGTTTTTCTCTTGTTCAAGGTCAAATATGTTTTCTGATTTCTGACAGGTATGTGCGTTCATTCTCAGACCGGTACATTTTTAAGCTGTATGTATCACCATAGTTAACATCTGCCCAGTGATTATTGACACTTTTATTTCGAATGACCTGCCATTTAATTTCCGTGCTTCATAGGTGGAAGAACCACAACGGTGAGTTGAAGTATTTGGAGCCTGCTAAAGAGCTGATAAAGCCGGAGAGAAACACACTGGAAGTGAGTTTTGAAGATGTGGAGCGTTTCAATCAGAACCTGGCAACCACGATTCAAGAAGAATTCTATCGGTGAGCCACGCGCAGATGTATAGTGACGGCTAACATTTTCTAATTGTCGATGTTTGTTTCATTTATTGCATTGTCTTTGGCCTCAACAATCAAAGATTATATACAGTGAACAAGTACGTCTACTCTGAGCTTATTTTGTGTATATTTTTATTTTTGTTAAATTGATATTTCTGTCGATGTGTTCTATGCTTTCTTGTCGCGCTGGTAGATTTTGCGTGCCAACCTGGTATGTCATTTTGTCAGCGTGTACCCGTATTTATGTCGCGCCGTGCGCGTGTTCGCCAAGGACCGCGGTGGAGTGGCAGTCGAGAAGGAGTACTATCTGTCGCTGGTCGAGTTCCCGGGCGGCGTGCGTGTGCGTCAGCTGACAACGGCGCGTGTTGGCCAGCTGCTCAAGATCACTGGTCAAGTGGTGCGCAGTCATCCGGTGCATCCGGAGCTGGTGGCCGGCACGTTTGTGTGTCTCGAGTGCCAGACGGTGATGAGCGACGTGGAGCAGCAGTTCAAGGTGCCAACTGTCATCATCACTAGTCATCATCACTAGTCATCATCACTAGTCGTCATCACTAGTCGTCATCACTAGTCATCATCACTAGTCATCATCACTAGTCATCATCACTAGTCATCATCACTAGTCATCATCACTAGTCGTCATCACTAGTCATTATCGCTAGTCATCATCACTAGTCATCATCACTAGTCATTATCGCTAGTCATCATCACTAGTCATCATCACTAGTCATCATCACTAGTCATCATCACTAGTCATCATCACTAGTCATCATCACTAGTCATCATCACTAGTCATCATCACTAGTCATCATCACTAGTCATCATCACTAGTCATCATCACTAGTCATCATCACTAGTCATCATCACTAGTCGTCATCACTAGTCATTATCGCTAGTCATCATCACTAGTCATCATCACTATTCATCATCACTAGTCGTCATCACTAGTCATCATCACTAGTCATCATCACTAGTCATCATCACTAGTCATCATCACTAGTCATCATCACTAGTCGTCATCACTAGTCATCATCACTAGTCATCATCACTAGTCATCATCACTAGTCATTATCACTAGTCATCATCAGTAGTCATCATCACTAGTTAAAGGTTAAATGCCTAAGTGAAAACTGTTACACGGGAAGAAGCCGAATCTTATGAGCACACAGGTGTGTCCCGTGCAGCTCGCTGCCACCGCAGAACCGACCCTCTCCACGCTATGGCGCCACATGGACATAAGACGTATTAGAGAGGGCCACCTCCCCAGAATGCATGACACAACACATGACTGATATCTGGTACCATTATTTACTGCTGGGTGGTCAGGGGCTGTGGGATGGTGGAATTTACCCAATGAAATGCTGCTCCGCCGGGATTCGAACCACGGTCCTCCCGCTTGTGAGGCGGGTTTGCTAACCACTACACCACGGAGTCCACAAATAGTCATCATCACTAGTCGTCATTGTAGTGTTATTGGTTTTTGGCTCCGGTGTAACCAATAACACTACCAAGCACAATATGTGTATTAATTAACACGGGCATAATCGCGAGTTCGCCACAGATGGCCACACACTGCCACACACCGCCACACACCGCCACACACTCCGTCCCCGTCCCGACACAAAGAGGTCCCTATATGATAGACAGCACATGTGTGTGTGTGTGTGTGTTGAAAATATTCGGGTAACAAACGTGATCAGCTTCATCAGTATTGGTGTGGGTTCTATAATGATCAGCGTAACAGAGCGTCTCGGTATTTTCTTCTAAGTTTTTTAGTATTTTGGCGCGACAGCAAACCTTTGTATAAGCCATGTTTTGGCGCAATACCTGGAACAGTCAACGTGAGGGATGTGTGAATCGTATGTGGTTGTATCGTGCTTGTGACGTGTGATTGTATCGCGTCTTTTTGTCAACATTTTCTGGGGCAGTATTCCAGTCCGAGCATGTGTCGCAATCCCGAGTGTAACAACCGCTCGCGCTTCAGTCTCGACTTGGAGAAGTCGCGCTTCGTCGACTACCAGAAACTGCGCATTCAAGAGACGCAGGCCGAACTGCCGCGCGGTGCCATACCTCGCAGGTGACATACATTCGGATCCATGTATTTTTATGTATTTCGATATCTTTCTGTAGTTTTTATGTTAGTATATATGTTAGTGTATATGTTGGTATATATATATATATATATATATATATATATATATATATATATATATATATATATATATATATATATATATATATTTCTGAAGTTTTTAAAAACTTCTTATATCTTTTTCTCAACTTTTTGCCTGTTCTCTTTTCTTCACACTACCCTCACTACATACCGGCTTTTTACACTACACTTTCTGCACCTCATATCTTTTCTTATACATTTTTAGTTTTCAGATTTCATTGTCTTCTTTATCTCTCGTGTTTCTACATTTGTTTGTATCCTTGTTGTCCTGTGTTTGACTGTGTTCTGCTCAGTTTCTATCCGGTTGTTTCTCATTTTTAGTTCTGTCTCTTCATTTCTCTGCAATATCCTCTCTGACTCTATTATTGGGACTTCCAACTTCTTCAAACTTCCAGATTGTGTTTTCGTTTGAGGGCTCTTATTTTCTTTTTCTCCAACCAATGCTGATGTCATCGTTGTTTTTCTGCTTTGTCTATGTGCGTTTTCTCTCATAAAACAGCACATAGTCTGTTAGGTGCTATTCGTTTGTTGTGTACGTACATCTTTATTTTCATTTCATTTCACTTTTATTTCTTCATTGATATTGACTCTCTTAACGATTGATTAACTGCAGGGAATACTCTTCAATGTGTGGAAAATGACACGTGGCGATTCAAACGTTCTCTTGAACATAGCTAGTTGTACTAACTTAGTTGGAGTACAGGATTTGAGCCAAATTCGGACTTTTCTTTTTCCAATATTTGTTCAACCTGTTATTATTATGGTTAATTACAGGCAAATTCAGTGACGTGGGATGAGTGCAAGCATTTTCACCACCATGCAGTGGTCACATGTACCAGAAGCGCCCAAAAGTTAAAAGTAATTTGATAAATCGAGCTTAGTTAGCATGTGTATCACGTGCAAAACCCAAGCGACGCCGAAAAACCAGAACAATCTAGAAGGACAACCACGCAATCACAAAAGTCAAACCATTCACCAAGAAATCACACACACTCACACGCACACGCATATGCTCATCGAGTCAAACTATTTTCTGGACGGACAATTTGTCAATGTACTCACAACACTACGCTAAATACACGTTAACAACGGTGTGCTTGGTGGCAGTGTGGAGGTAATTTTGCGCGCCGAGGCCGTCGAATGTGCCCAGGCGGGCGACTTGTGCGAGTTTGTCGGCACGATGATCGTCGTTCCCGACGTCAGTGTCATGGCGACGGCCGGTGCACGTGCCGAAACGTCGGCCCGACACAAGGGTTAGATTTGAACGTTGCAAAAACGTGTATGCTGAAGTATAGCATATTTCATACATTATCTCTGGATTAATTCATAGTTTACGATGATTTTTTTTCCTTCAGAAATTTTGTTAGTTGTTCTCAATTATAATTTTATTCAATTTCATTGTTATGGCTGTTTTCATGTGCTGTTTCTATGGATGTATATCGGTTTCGTATGCGGGTGCATATATTGTCTGGGCATGTTAGATGCAACACAGGATAACTTAGTTATATAATTTATTGTCACAGACACACTGTTAAGTGTCAGTTGTGTGTACGTGAACGTATCAATCACAGTGTGCTGTTCGTTTTTGTACCGAACACGCTTGTAAGACGTGAGTTAACACAGTGATTTTCATCTGCACACAATGTGTACGTTTTTATATGCCGAAAATTGGTTTCATTTAAAATTAAAATTGAAATTTCATTTACAATTAAAAATTAAAATTTCATTTACAATTAAAATTGAAATTTCATTTACAATTAAAAATTAAAATTTCATTTACAATTAAAATTAAAATTTCATTTACATTTAAAATTGGTTTCGGCTGGGCTGTTTTCATGCACAGAGTTTCTGTGATTACCAAACAATTTCAGCACCAACTAATGGATGATCGATAGAATGTCAAAGTTCTGTGGAGCTTTTTGAAACATTACATAATCATTAGAATTGACACCGCTCATACGGCTGCATGGAATACTGCAATACAATGTGTAACTATCTCACAAAAAACTACGTAAATGTGAATATATCGAATATTTATCTGCAAATTTATATAAATATCTAGATATAACAAAGATTACTGTTTTCATCCGATGTTGTCTGGTGTGGTTTTTCATGTGTGTTGTTTGGTCGCAGCCGACGAGTCTGAGGGCGTGAGCGGACTGAAGGCACTCGGCGTGCGTGACCTCAACTACCGCACTGCGTTTCTCGCGTGCGCCGTTCAGATGGCGCAAAAGGCGGGCGGCGGCGGCGCGGCTGATCTGCGTAACCAAGAAGATCTCACCGCCGAGCTGATCAAACGGCAGATGACGGAGCACGAGTGGCAGCGCGTGTACGAGATGAGTCGCGACCGCAATCTCTATCAGAACCTCATCACCAGCCTCTTTCCCACCATTCACGGCAGTGATAAGATCAAGAGAGGTGTGAGCATATACACACACACAAACATACACACACACATGTTCACATGCAGAGGCGTGTAAACACTAAGACAGACAAACAGACACTTGTAAATATACTTCGGTTCGCTCACACATGGACGCATGCTCATACGCACATGCACGCCAGCACACACTAATGAAGATGCACGTGAAATGGCAAATTGATGCTTATTTGTGCTGGCGTGTCTGTTGTATGGCGCGAACTAGGACATTTGTGTCTTCGCGGCTTTTGCTGAAACACGCGCGGCTCTATTTCTTATCGCTTGTGTTTGTGCGGTGCAGGTATTTTGTTGATGTTGTTTGGGGGCGTGGTCAAGCGGACGACGGAACACACCTCGCTTCGTGGCGATATCAACGTGTGTATCGTGGGAGACCCCAGCACTGCCAAGTCGCAGTTTCTCAAACAGGCTAGTATTCGCTGTCTTTGCACAGCAACACATCAACAGTGACACACACACACACACACACACACACACATCAACATCAACAGTGACAAATTCAAATCGACGTATGCCACTGCCAATTGGACCTGACACGTTTAGTGTCGCAGCTTCTCACAGTCGCTCAAGGTTGCTCGGCCAGACAACCTGAGGAAATTAAGCATCAACAATAAAAACGTCTATGTGCCTTGACGCACAAGTAGTATTGACTAGGTAGCAAAAAAGGGTTGCTAATCAGGTAGGAGTGAGGTGATTTGAGTTGATAAGGGGGACATAAACATGCAAAGAAATACGTGTGCAAACATGGATTTTCGCCCTGTTGAGACTGAATTTTATGAAGGGTTTTCAGTAGTTTTATTTGTGGTTATTTCATTCGTTTTTGTAGCTTCAGATGTGCTCCGTCTCTGTAGACCATCCCATTTGTATGCACGTTGTTTATACCTGATATTTCATTAGGCATTTTTGTCAATGTTTATGTTTTTCATTTTTTTGCGTCTAACCCGGCGGAGCAGAATTTCATTGGGCGAATTCTACAATCCCACAGCCCCTGTCAACCCAGCAGTAAATGGTACCAGATATCAGTCATGAGTTGTGCCATGCATTCTGGGGAGGTGGCCCTCTCTAATACGTCTTACGTCCTTGTGGCGCCATAGCGTGGAGAGGGTCGGTTCTGCGGTGGCAGCGAGCTGCACGGGGCACGCCTGTGTGTTCATAAGCTTCGGCTTCTTCCCGTGTAGCAGCTGCCACTTAAGCATTTAACCTTTAGTCAAGTGAATCAAGTATTTCCTTCGGCTGTTTCCTGTTTTATTTCTTCACAAATACATTTGTGTATATTTTTCTGTCCATTATCTTTTCCTTCAACCTGCAAATCCTTGTCTTTCCGCAGGTAATTTCATTTCAGCATGTTTTCTGAGTTTTACGGTATACAATATAATTTAGTTTGTTCTCTATTCAGTTTTCTTTCTCTTGTCTCTGATTCCATTTCTTTTCACTCTTTTCTAAATCTCTCCTTGTTTCTGTGTGCTTTTTCTGTTTCTCCTTGCTTCGTTCGTGTGTATGATTGTTGATCGTGTGTATGACGGCGGCGGTGACGCTGGCAGGTGACCGAGTTTTCCACGCGCGCCGTCTACACGTCGGGCAAGGCGTCGACGGCCGCCGGTCTCACAGCGGCCATTGTCAAGGACGAGGAGTCGCACGAGTTTGTCATCGAGGCCGGCGCGCTGATGCTGGCCGATAACGGAGTCTGCTGCATCGACGAGTTCGACAAGATGGACGTCAAGGACCAGGTGGCCATCCACGAGGCCATGGAACAGCAGACCATCTCGATCACCAAGGTTCGTGGGGCGAATGTGACGTTAGCGCGCCTAGTGTAGGACACTGGAAGGACCGGAGCTGTCAATTGACGGCTATTCAAATTTCGGTCACTGCTAAGATTTACATACTTGTATTTTCCTGACTTATGTTTTGTTAAAATGAACATATTGACAAAATATTAGTTGTCTAGCATTAATAGTACTTTCTATAGAAACAAAACTACCTAGAAGGACCAGATCCGTCAATTGACGGCTGTCATTTTTGATGGTTTGTTTCGCTAATTGTTTCCGAAAACTATTCATCAGTATATATATTCGAATAATTTAGACAACGCTAAATCGAATGGTGCTAAAACCATTATAATCTAAATAATTTTGATGGGAGTAAATTTAAATTGAAAAGTACAAGTCTACCGTATCATGAAAAAATGTGCACGTTTGTCTTAATTAACATTGTAAGATAATTTTTATGGCAATTTAACAAACACCATTCAATAGATAAGTTTAATATATTTGTATGATATAACATTTGTTATAATTTGATTCATATTAAGATCACAAAAATACAACTTCCTAGAATATTTTGTACAGTCGACTGACTGCTACCCACTTTTTTACATTTTCGACTCTGTACAATGCATGACACATTGGAAATATGTATTCTATTTATAATACATGATACACTTACATTCTCAACACCAATAATCGAGTATACTAGAACTAAAATACACAATTATTTAGAAAAACAGAATGGGCATTAGGTATTAGCATGCGTTCGGGCATCAGAATAGTTTGAATGATCGGATTCATCAGATAGTAAACCTTGGAAGCGAAAGCATGCTTGCTTGCTTGCTTGCTTGCTTGAGTTCTACCCCATCCACTTGTTTCTTTCTCTACATTATTGCACATAGTCAGACCTGTTATATCATGCAAGACCAACGACGATGTTCAAAACTAGAGCATCTCAAAAAATTTCAATTTCACTATGATATCAAGCCCACAAACCAATATACGACACTGAAGTACGCCCGGTACAGTCTGAACATACCCTAAAAATGTATTGAGTACCAAGTTGCAGTTGATTTTCTTGCATACACACCTCTATTATGCATGGGCATATTCGAGAGATATACCTTTATTGACCAAACGAATTCACTAAATCTGTACTGTTATATACTCTAGCAGTCAAACCGCCAATTGACAACTGCTGTTATTACATGTTTATCATGTTTTTTTTTGCTATAAAGTAGTGAGTATGTGGCGGTTGGCTCGCCACGGAGCGTCACAAACACACAACACGAGTTCTCTGGACCCACTGTTTATTGCGACATCTCATGCTCACACATACATGCATACAATTGCAATGACTCACACACACGTTGATGCAATCTCAGAGGACACTGCTCCTGGTGGATACCGCGAAATGGTGCAACACGATTATATCATTTGGTAGAACGCAAAAATATCTTTCCAATGTTTGTTGATAAATGGTCATAAATAGTGTTTAACGCGACCTAATGATTAAAATGTGTAAACTTTTATGGACTCCGTGGTGTAGTGGTTAGCACACCCGCCTCACAAGCGGGAGGTCCGTGGTTCGAAACCCGGCGGAGCAGAATTTAATTGGGCGGATTCTACAATCCAACAGCCCCTGTCCGCCCAGCAGAACATGATGGTACCAGATATCAGTCATGTGTTGTGTCATGCATTATGGGGAGGCGGCCCTCTCTAATAGCAGCTGCCTCCCGTGTAGCAGCTGCCACTTAGGCATTTAACCTTTATTTAACTTTGTCATTTTTTGTGCAACATGGAATTTTGAAATTGACCTCACGGCACCCAAAATAATTGTTATCTAAATTTGATTAACACCATTGGATTCAGCGTTGTCTAAACCATAATAAACAATATATTTACAAGCAACTTGCCAAAAAGTTTCAATAAGGCAGAACTAAATTGACGGCTCCGGTCCTTCTACGTTGTTCAATTTTTCGGTCCTTCTAGTGTTAACTATTACTTAGCATCATCTTGAATTATACCGTTAGATAGAGCTTAAAAAGATCCTTCAAATAGTGGTTAAATTGGCATAAATGTTATATTAAGCAAGTTAACAGTACAAACGTGCAAAGTTCGTTATTTTTCAAAACGTTGGGATTTAAAAATTAAATTTACGACTCTTAAATATGCTTCGATTTTAATTTTTTATCACCATTGGATTCAGCGTTGTCTAAACCACTAGAAAACGTAAATCACAAATCATTTTAGGAAAAAGTTGCTACGAAAAATGAAGCTTAATTGACAGCTCCTGTGCTTCTAGGTAGTTCAATTTTCCGGTCCTTCTAGTGTTGAATATGTCTTGCTTAGTTTCGGTAGACTTATATTGTTCAGTTTGGTCAGGTAAATTCGAATAAATCACAGTATGGTGTTGTCAGCTTTTGTGTGCGTTTTTATCTGCATATGGTATCTGCATTTATCAATCTAATATTAAAATGTATGTAAGTGAAAGGTGAATGTATGTGAAAGGTGAATGTATGTGAAAGGTGTGTGTGCGTGTGTGTAGGTAAGTAGACTCTAATGCTACAACATATACATTCAAATTCTAAAATATTGCTAAGATTGTTATTATAAAATATCTAAGTGTATTAAATCATCATCAAAAATAACGCACATCTAATATCTAATCTATATATAAGAAATAATTAACAATCTAAGTATTATATATAAGTATTCAGTTTGAGTATAATAAATAATACAATAATATTGCAATTATTGCTAAGATATAAGGAAACATGCAAAGGTAATGGTAAGAGTTCATATCTGGAGACTCTGGACTCTGTGATATTTCAAGAAGATTGTGGAAACTCAGTTTAGCTAACAAGTGTACGGAAATATCACAAAGAGAGTGAGTATCAATGAGTAATGCATTATCAAACGCAAAATAGCATTTGGCCAGTGGCTCGTAATAAATTGGTAATTTATTATTTTAATGAGCCAAGTCTTTTTCTACAGAAACACTGATAAATCCAACAAATTTGGCTGTTACACCACGCTAAATATCAGAACGTCACTAGAAACGAAAATAGACGAAATATGATTCATAAAAATACACATCTGTGTTTCTGTCCGTCCTTCAATTTGCTTCTTGGCGGCCCTTCCATATCCACAAATAGGAATTCCCATAGGTTACGGACCACTGAATTAGACCATCTACGTGCGTACATCATCGTTCATCGTGTGTGTGTTTGTGTGTGTGTAGGCTGGAGTTAAAGCCACATTGAACGCTCGGACGTCAATTCTGGCGGCTGCCAACCCGATCGGCGGCCGGTATGATCGCACCAAGTCACTGCGGCAAAACATCACACTGTCGTCGCCCATCATGTCTCGCTTCGACCTGTTCTTCATTCTGGTCGACGAATGCAACGAGGTGCGCTGCACGTGCATGTGTTGTCGGTGCACTAACACTGCTGATAGTCAGTTATCAAGCAGCTCAGTGGTCTAGCAGCGGAACTCTCGTGCCATTGAGTCTCACGCTTTTCGAAATATGGCCCTGTGTTATCGATTACCACACCCCTGCTTGAGTCTGCCGGCGGTTATCTGGCTGTGGATGGGCTAGCAGCGGGGTGTGCCATATAATCTCAACAGTCTCCCGTGCATGTTTGAACACGAATTGTTGTTATTGTGGTGTTTTCCATTCGTCGTTTTTCCGAAAAGAATTTCATATCTAGTCTCGAAAGTGTGGTTTCTAAACAATGCGATATGCACGTGTTTGTTCTGCGTGGAATACGTAAGTCAAATCAGATGAATCCCTTTCATGATGTGTCATGTATTACCTTATACAGTTTCTGCCGATAATGCATTCTTGGTTTTTCCATTTTTCTTGTTGACTTTATGTTTTGAATCTCGAAAATGCTGTCTACTCGTCCTCAAAGTATAATATCAATTTTTTTAACGGGAAACGTTTTTTTTCTTTGTTAGTGTTCTGCGGATTGATTTATGACGTGCTTCCAGATAGCTATTGTGCTATTACGGGTTGTTGTTTGGGACTGTGTGATAGGTGACCGACTATGCCATTGCTCGGCGTATCATAGACTTACACAGCAACAATTTGGACACGGTCGAGCGGGTCTACACTCGCCACGATATTGCTCGCTATATTGCATTCTCCAGAACGTTCAAGCCCAAGCTAACCAAGGTACGCTCTGCTCTTCTGTGTTGATCGATCAATTGATTGTGTGTGTGGGCTAGTGCCAGTGGTGCAATCAGGGAATTTCAGCCGTACAGCTGTGATGGGGCCGGTTAGATTGAATGAGGGTGTGTTGAAAAGATCTCATCAAACTGAAGTAGGTACATTCTCCAGGGGAATATTGATAGTTGAGTGATCAATGCTGGAACCATTTTGCCTTCTATATATCTCCCCTGGCGCGATAATTACTCTTTATGTTTTTCCTTGAGACAAAAGTGGTTGTTCGACACGTATATGTCGTGACGTCGGGGTACTTCTGTGACTTTTTCGTCTGGTAGCTGTTCAGCCTGATCAGAAGGAACTTTTCTAAATGAGATGGTCGTGGCTTTCAAATTTCAGGAATATCATTCATTTAATAGGATTTTTACGTGACTAATCAAGCATTTAAACAATTTTAATGTGAGATTCTATTGAAAAGGTGAATTCAAATATCGTGGTATATTTATAACTGGTGGCGCATAGTTTTCTTTTGTATGTCTTCAAACTGCGTTGCCTAGTCAAGCTCTGACTATGTTTACAGTGAAAATCATCCGTTTCTAATGCAGTCAATGTTTCTCTGCATCAATGTGTTGCATCTCATTTGACTACGATTTCATTGTACTATTTTATCGTATTTTTCACCGCCTCATATCCCTTTTCACTTACGATCTGTATGTGATCTAATACACTCGCTTGTTTGTTCTGATTTACCGTACTGTGTGGTGGCGACGGCGACGATGCTAGGAGTCTTGTGACTTCCTGGTGGAGCACTACCAACATCTGCGACAGCGTGACAGTTCCGGCGCGGCGCGCTCATCGTGGCGCATCACCGTGCGCCAGCTGGAGTCGATGATTCGACTGAGCGAGGCGATGGCACGCATGCAGTGCAGTGATCTAGTGCTTACACGCCACGTCAAGGAGGCGTTCCGACTGCTCAACCAGTCCATCATCCGGGTGGAGCAGCCGGACGTTCATCTTGACGAGGATGACGAAGACGAGCAGCAAGTGGATGAGCCTGCCGCGCCCCGGGACGGTGAGCACGTGCTGGACGTCACAGCGTCAGATGTGATCCTGCTTATCACCTGTGTTACAGTGCACTGTTATGTGCTGGTTGTGTTGCAATTACGCGCAATTTTTCGTTGTGGAGCATTAATAAGCAGGTTATGAACGAATCGTGTTATAGTTCTGTTTAGGATTTCACAGACTAACAGTGCTTTTGCATATGCTCTACTGCATGTGTTACTGTTTTCATTTTGGTTTCTATTAGGCGTATTCCACGCAGCTCTTATTACGTAGTGCATGTATATTTTAAGCTGGAACCCGCGTGCCATTTTGCATTCGACATGAGGTGTTATTTTTTCGTACAGGGTCAAAATGAATCTTTTTACACTTCCATGCTTTTCACGCGTGCGCTGTAATAATTCATTCATGTATTTTTCAGCACTTTGATCTTGTAAAACATTGTTGCATAATAATGTTTATGGTTTTATATTTGTTTTTGTTTGCTCCTAATTTCATTTTTATTTATAATGGAGTTAGTGCACACCTTTTTACTGGGTAACAAGTTTTATTAGTGGATATCATGGATACCATATTGGATTTTCAACGTTTTGTTTGTTTCCTCCTTCTCCTCTCGTGAACAATTTAAATGATCTCTTAGTGTGGTAACTCGCATCCAATCTGACAGCCTTGTCTTAACATGCCGTGTGTTCCTGGTGTGCTGCAGCCCACATGGAGACGACGGAAGCTGACAAAGAGAACCAGGTGCCGGAACCCAGTGGTACCGTGCAGAAAAAACTGCGACTCAGCTATGATGAATACAAGGCCATATCGAACATGATCGTCTACTTCATGCGTCGCCAGGAGGCCAAGCAGGAAGGTACAACCTGAATATGAAAACATTTATAGTCGCAATATTTTATATCCTGTTATTATGTTTGCGACAAATTTATGTTTTTCATATTATCGTGCGTCTATATGTGTTTATTTGTTTTATTTGGGAATCTTTATTTTTGTCGCTTTTCTGAAAGCATTGATGGATATTCTTGCTGAAAATCACGTGTAATCGCAGAATGGATCCCTCAGTTGTATCAAGAATGTGCATATGCCCAATCATGTATGCGAATAATCTTTTCTTAATGCTTACTAAATTTTTTCACTGCGTTCAATATGGTATTGATTCTGCATTTAGGCTGCTGAAGTTATGTTTGTATGTATGTGAGTGCGTGTGCATGTTGTGGGTGGCTGCGTGCTTATGTGAGTGCGTGTTGAGTGTGCTAGCGCTTTTGAATCATCGGTTGTAAATCGCGGTATTAATGTGTGTGTGTGTGTGTGTGTCAGAGTGTGGTGGTCTGGATGCTGGCACGCGACGCTCCGACGTTGTGGAGTGGTATTTGTTACAGAAGGAGGCTGAGCTGGAGACCGAGGTGCAGCTGCTCGAGACCAAGCAACTCGTCGAGAAGGTTATTGACCGGCTGACCTATCGCGACCAGGTGATTATTCCGCTCAGTCAGCCTGGGTCGGGGCCGGCCGCCGCCGCCTCACAGGACGACCCGCTGCTGGTTGTGCATCCCAACTATGTGGTCGATGAGTGACTTCCTTGCGATATTGTGTGCGTGCGTGCGTGTCTGCGTCTCTGCTTATGTGAGCATGTTTGATTGTGTGTACATGTGTGCGTGTACGTGCGTTTCTGTGTGTGTATGTACATGTGAGCGTGTGTGTGAGAGGTGATATTGTCCAATTAGATGGCGCTGTTATCACTGTAGGCAGGGATACCTCGCATAGCGTCGTGCACTTCCATCCTATCTTTTTGTCATTGGCCAGACGCTCATACTCACACACACACACACACACACACATACACACACACATACACACACACACATACACACACACACATACACACACACACACATACACACACATACACACACACACACACATACACACACACATACACACACATACACACACACACCAACACGAGACTTGATCATTTGATACGCCGTTCTCAATGGACTGGTGCTTGTGAGTTGGAGCGATGTAGGCGGTTACAGTAAAGGGCTACCTGTTGTACGACGATTCGTGTGAGTTTGGCTGGAGGTGTATGTTTGTTCTCTTCGTAGCGCCGATATAATGTGGTGTTTGTGCTATGTTTTATTGTTGTGCTCTGTATTTTGGACTTGCTTTGTAAGTGGATGATTTGTTGAGATTATTTCGTTTCTCAGTTCTGATATTGTCAGCGGAATTGCTTGGTCTAACACATGTGGTTATACAAGTATCTTAGATTGTCCTTTCTCGTGGGTATTTTTGTCCTACTTGTGTCTATGTCGTGCTGTGGATGTGGTCCTTGCTGTGACAGTGTCGTGTTGTCTTCTGATAATACATTGGTTTTTCAAGCGATGTTCTAGAACTGATTGTACGTATTATTGTTGCTGTTTTTGGAATTGTTGAGTTCATGATGAATGAAATAGGCCTTTGTTGATACTCATGCTAAGGTAGTTCAGGATGATTTGCCCCTGATAAAAGGTGTTGGGCTTATTGGATAGATTAGGTTAATGTTTGTATAGCGAAGCTGTAGTTCCCTTTTCATCCAATGATGTCTTTTTGTGTACATTGGAGATGCGGTGGCTCTCGTGATGACGGTTATGGTCGTCATTCAGTGGTTAGTCTTGCAAGGTGTGTTGATACTGTGAGGTAGTTGATTGAGTTGTTTCCAGTGTTCGTGTTGTTTTATGGTAAATATTGCTCGTTGTAACTGAGTGAATTTCTAATGCGTGATTATTGTTATTATTAGCGTGACCGACAGCACAGTTAGGCTTGCTTAATTCCAAAACTTTGTTACAATAAAAATCAACAAGGTCGTTCTTACGTTAGTTAAAATTTCCTTTAGCTGTGCTGGCAAACTGATATGACTGCCACCGAATCATATATTACCATCTTCAAGTTGACGCTATTTTCAGACGGCCTTTGGGTCAATGGTCTTCTGGTGAAATGGTCTTTTGGTTTTGAGGCGTTCTTTTATATCACGTTTTATCCTGTTACATCTCGGAACCCCCATTTGTATGGTTTTTTAGAGTGAACTTCACTTTACGCCTTAACAACACAGCAATGCACTACGATTCATCGCTCCTAAAAGTGTGTCAGCTAAATTATTGCGTGACTACTTTCGCATTACACAGACTTGTTACATTACATTGCATTGTCGTTAACTCAGTCCCGCATGGGTTTTCTTACATGGAAAGTCTCATTATTCGTGTTTCCCTAAAGACCAGGCGTTTATTCATTAGCTGTATTAGATAAAGGCGTTTTTCTCAACAAACGACAGGGAGTTTCTGCCTACTTTGTCACCACATTGCTTGGCAGTTATTTGTCCTTGCAGGTGTGAGCAGTTTTTAGTTCCACCGAAGAGGAATATGCGGCAACATAAATTGAAGGACGTTGTGATAGTGTGTATAAGATAACACTAGGAAACGGAATGATGAAAGGTGGAGCGAAAAAATATTTGTTTGTTTTTTACTACAAGCAATAGATAAGGCGACAGTATCCGAATCCCATCAACCGCAAGGGAAACGACCAGTTTTCATTTTTCAGTTGCGTAAACACACTTAGGCCCCAACGTGAAGTTTGAACTTATGTTGATAAAAGAATCTGCGAATCCATGTCAAATGGCGCTCCGATGTTGTACTCGTCATTAGGAGAGCAGAACAGAGCAATCAATTGCTTGGTAGCACGACTGTGCCATGCGTCCGAATATAAATAACTTGGCGGGGCGAGAGATGGGACCTTCCCGTTGGCACGCAGCCATTTTCAGCCAACTCTATCGTGACGTCAGCGTGCATCTTGTCAGCGAGCGCCTGTTTCGCGACGCTGTCACACGTTGGCTGAGTTCTAGTGAGTTCTAGTAGCTGTTGTCGTGTGTCATATCGACGATTCACCGATTCACCGCGGAATGTCTGCGGGCGGGAATCGCTTACAGGTGTTCGGTGGTGATAATTCGCACAAGGTATGTTTTTGTGATGTTCTGGTGTGGCGGCTGGTGTCATGAATTGTTCCTGCTTCATGAATTTGAAATGTATACAACTGTGGGAGAAGTTGGGCTCATTTTACGTTAAATTATGTTATTTTGTGATATATGAAATATGGCTACGAGGGATTGTAAATTTTTTGCAGTTGTCTCAGAAAACAGATAATATATTCTTGCACGGAGCTGCTATGTGATACATTGTTCTGTCGTTCAATTGTTCTGAATAAAGTGAAACTAGTGCGAGGTGTATCAATCGGTTCAAAGTGCTGAAGGGGCGAGGCAAATATTCTGTGTTTTGTGCTCTGAGCGAGCATGAGTGCGCCATACAATACCGGATGGTGTTTCCATATTTTCATGAGGTCAAAGCTTGCTGAAGACTCAAACAATTTCATGCTTACTTGATGCAAGTTTTAGGTCGTCTTTGAGCACATAGATCAGTGGCAAGATGGATATCTTGATTCAACTCTGGGAGACGAACCCTTGAATACGGCTTTCGATCAAGACGACTGTTGATCTCTCGGGCTGAGAAGAATATTGCCGCTATGAAGAAGAACAACAACAGATGATGTTGATGAAGATCGATGGAAGATGATAGAAGAAGATCGACAGACAACTATTGCACATCTTAGTAAGTGTCTTAGTGTATCTTACCGCATCATTCATTCGATCTTCCGCGAAGACCTGAAGATGACGAAGGTCTGTTCCCACTGGGTTCCACATTTTCCGTTAGACGATAAAAATGAAGAGTTTATTGTGCTTCTGCTAACCTGTCTGAAGTCGGTCCAAGAGGTGAGAAGCGATGCACAGATGTAGTCGTCGGTGACGATACATGCTTTTATTTTCTCGAGATCGTCATAAAATGCAAAACGTGGCTTGGTTTGGGCAAGAAGGCGCACGCCCTGCTGTCGTCAGGAGTGGATACCGCTCGTGGAAGCAAACATGCATAATGTCCCAGTCCCAAATGAACAGAATATCAACGCAGCATTCTACGCAGAAAAGGTACTGAAGTCGGTGGTGAAATGTATAAAAGGTTGCAAAGCCGACACGCCCGCCGATGGAAAAGTCCACCTGCACCACGACAGCGCCTCCGGTCACACAGCGTAATGAACCGCCTGTTTTTGACGAAAAACAAGCTCTGTTTGATTGAAAATCTACCCTACAGCCCTGATTTGGCACCGTATGACTTCTGGTTGTTACCAAATTTGTCCGAGAATTTGCATAAATCAGGTACCAGATAGTGCTATCTTGTAATGGGGTCAAATGTATAAATATAATTGTTTTTCCTAGTGGATTACACGTCTGCAAAGGTGTGTAGATAATGGAGGAGAACGTTCTAAAGGGTTGAAAAATAATAAATGAATATATTTTCTTCATATGGTTTTTTAAATAAATGAAATGAAATAACACTGTTACCAAAATTTTTTGATGGCCCATCATACAAGAGGATATGATGAATCAGTACGCCAACAATTCATAATATTTTTTCATTTGGAATATCATAAAAAGCCTAGAAGCGAAATATTCGCTTATGTTAATGGAAATTTCAGCATGCAACTGCAACTAAAGGATTAATTACATTTACCTACGCTTATGAAATGGAACATAATCACAATACAAAAACGGTGGTGCTAAGACGACATCATTAATCGACCTTTTGTTGGGACGCCACACCTCTGTTCTGTGCGCGGTGACTTGGGAAGTTAATTTGTTAAGGTACAGTGGGAATATTCTTGCTTGATAACGTCTTAGAGTTATATGATGTATTGAATGTCATTAGCTTCACACATATCTATATACGTTTAGTTCAATCGAGGAATGCTATGATCTGTGTTTACCACATATTTCTTTGCCGGTTTACTGCCAAATTTATTTATGGGAAATAGTTGCTTAAGTTTTTACTTTAATTGCGGTCGCTATTATTTTTTGGCGGTTACATTAGCTGTGATCTGAATTACGACGACGCGATATGACCAATTGATTCCCAGCCTTGTTGCAGCTGGTTCTTGTTCAGCTCTGTTATTGGTCTACATCAATGACTTGTTGGATTCAACACAGTCAAGTGGGAAACTCTCTGCTGATGATGCCAATATTTATCGGACAATAAAAAGTAATGATGATGCTGTAAGACTGCAAAACGACCTGCATAGACTGAAGGAGTGGACTCAGAACTGGCTGCTACAATTTAATGCTGATAAATGTACGGTCATGCATATTGGTAAACGTAACCAGGGATATGACTACTATCTGGGGAATATGTTTTGGAGGAAAAAAGAGAGGAAAAGGATCTTGGCGTTGTCATTACTGATGACCTGAAACCATCGAGACAGGTAGCAAAGGCAGCGGCAAAAGCCAATTCGATGCTTGGTCTAATAAGGAAGACTATGACATGTATGGATTCAGAAATACTACTCAAACTCTATAAATCACTGGTTAGGCCTCGTCTTGAATACTGTGTTCAGGCCTGGTCGCCGTATACACGGTGACATCAATAAGCTTGAACAAGTGCAAAGGAGAGCCACAAAATTATTTCCATCACTGACACACCTTACTTATGAAGAAAGACCTCATCATTTGTGACTCACTACCTTGGAAGAGAGAAGAACGAGAGGAGACATGATTGAAGCTTTCAAAATTGTGAAGCGATTTGATAAAGTTGGAGATGGAAATTTACTACGAGTAGCACCGAGAGATCAGTTCTTGGAAACAAGAAGGCATAGTCTGAAGCTTGTTAAGCCACGGCATAGAACAAGCAGAATAAATAATTTTTTTACATCGAGAGTTGTGAACAATTGGAATAGTCTCACAGAGGAAAAAGTCAGCAGTACCAGTGTTAATGGATTTAAAAACAGTTATGACCAGCCTGAGACTATGAGAAAAACACAGAAGAGGCACCATATATGAGCTATGACTCTTTTGCCTCTTTACTATCACTAAGGTAAGCAATGGTTATTTCAGTGAATATCCAGCATTGGGATATGTGGTTAAGTTGAATTTAAAATATAATCTGCTACAATTTATACAATCTACCGCAAGCATATCTTTTGGTCAGTTGCATGGTATGCTTATGATATGTGACATGTTTTACTAAAATATTTACATGCTTGTTGTGCAAACCATATATTAATGTCCTAATTGTCCATGCTTCCAGGCCTCTATGAGTATTTATACCTGATTACCTGATTGAGTTATATCCAGTATATTCCGTATTCAGGATGTGAATTAAAATGATGCTGTAGTGTCAGCTGCATGCAAATGAATTTTGCAATGCCTGAAACGTCTACTGGTAAAAATTGGGACGGGGGCAGCATTTTGATGAAACGTATATTAAAAGTCGTTGCGAATCACGCCAGTTTGATTTGGCTGATACGAACTGATGGCTATGAGTTTGAGCGTCTAAACGTTGAATCAATTGGACTGGGATTGCGTTTTACTTTTGACAATTTGGGTGTGTTGTTTGGTCTGCACGTTTGTGCGCCACTGTGCACTGGATTCAGTTTGTGTTTGCTCCTCGCTTGGGGCTGCTCCTGTTCAGCATGTGTTTTTATCATGCTCGGCCTTTATTCTGTGCCTGTGTGAGTCCCTCTAGGTAGTATTGGCGTTGCTACAAGAAGCTATCAATGTGAGTGTATATTTTACAAGAAAGTCTGGCTGGATTCGATCGTGTCAGCACGAAATAACCCTTATCAATGTGTATACAATTTCAGATATTACAAATTTGAATTTTTATGCTCTGAATGCGTCTTCGATCCAATATTTAAATTAATTTATAATAATAATAAATTATATAGATATGCAATGAGTGTACACATTTGATAGTTATTTTATACTTCATGAACCTGTTATCTATGTTCTGCATATTTTGTGGTTCATACGCTGGGTTTTCGTTCCCTTGCGCTGCTGAAATTGTATTGCTCATGTTTGAATTTTCTTAGGTATTCTGCAAGCTTATGGGCATGTACTCATATGAATGCTGCGCGAAATAATTTTCAAATTATTCACCTACTTGTTTATACACGCGGGGTTTTGAGCGCTGGTCATTTGTCAAGTCCGTTTTTTGTATGCGTCACCTCACAAGGCTCTACAGGCATATTTCAGCCCACGAGCTGCAGTGCGAATTCTTGGGCCGATTACATTATATTATGAGTCAATATATTATTGAAAAATTTAAATTTTCGCTACTTTATTCTCTGGTTTTTATCCATTTATCCATTTGGTGCAGCACAGTCGCAAGCATCAACCTGTGCTTAGCGGAACGCCACGAAATCCTTTTGGTCGTTTGCTTACTACATGCAATGTCGAATTGTGGATACCACGAGGGATATTTTATTACGCACACTGTTTTCACCAAGAAGAGACTGATTTGAGTGGCAGTAAGCATTATTACGTTCTATTTTTCACTGATCCGTGAAACAGCCCTGTCTGCTTCCGTGGGCTCCGTTTGAGCCGTTCCGTAGTGTTACCGGATGAATTGAGATTGTGTGCTGGCAATGCTGGTTGATATACTGTGTCAAGTATGACCGGTGACCGCACAACTCCTGGGAGTCGATTGGCTGCATTTCAATTAGTCAAGGCCAATCAGTCGAGCGTGCAGACTCCCAGCAGCTCTCAATTGACAGTCGGCAAACTTTGCTCACTGGAACGATGACTGTTGGGTTGTCTCATCTGTTAGTCAATATGGGCCGTGCCCACCCGGGAATCGACAGGTATTTTTTGACAGGCGATTTTTCTGCAGACAGTTTTTAGCATTCTCTCATATCTGACCCACGGAGATTCGCTGTTTTGTTTGTGTTTGTGAGGTAAACCAGTGCCATAGAGGCTCCAGTCAGAGGATCAAGGTATCGAATTTGTCAGAGGAACGACTGCGGCAATTCTTTAGAGTTATTTGTCGAGTTATGACTATTCTTCGTTTTTGCACTTTTGCTGCGCTCAATTGGAGAGTTGAACAGCTACACCCATTCAATCTGGAAATGCTGAGTGTTATTTTTACACTCGTCTGCTGTTGACACTGTGGCATACCCGTTGTGGGTCCATTGACAGTCACACACTTCCAGCTAACTCTAGCGCCAGTGACAACTGAGTCGTTTGGGAATTCCGTTGTGTGTCGCTTGGCGTTTGTTACCATTTTGAACAAACTTTCATTCTCTGAATGTCCTGTGGCATTGGACTTTCCAATAGTGCGCGTGCGTAATGTATTTATTATTCACTCACTCTCACGCAGGCACTTTGGTTGGTCGTGGATGTGTTTTCTTGTGGACGTCATTGGTTGTGTTGATGACGTTTGGTTGTTGTGATGTGCGCGTGGCTCGCTGCAG
The DNA here is from genome assembly GCA_916048095.2 of Sacculina carcini. Taxonomy (NCBI): domain Eukaryota; kingdom Metazoa; phylum Arthropoda; class Thecostraca; family Sacculinidae; genus Sacculina; species Sacculina carcini. Next base: position 9,796,348 of record OU696570.1, on the reverse strand, counting down.
GATGCCACTCCCAGTCCCGAGTTTCGGCGGCGCATTTTCGACAAAACAATGCGCGACAGCGACGGGGACTCATCGACTGGCTCAGACTCTGAGGTGTTTCTCGTGTGTGCCTGTGTGTGTATGCTTATGTGTGTTTGTCTACTTTACCTTGCATTTGGGCTTGAGGGTTGAAATAGTGTGTTCATTATGGTGAGAATGCCGTGAGTGTGTATGTGTTTGCTTGCGCGTGTGCTCGTGTGTGTGTACAATAAGCGTGCGCGTGGTTACAATATTAGGTTTGTAGTACCACTTTTGGGTGTGCGCTTGTGTGTGTGTGTGTGTGTGTGTGTGTGTGTGTGTGTGTGTGTGTGTGTGTAGGCTCAAGTTAAGCCTTTTGTGAAGCCACCCTGCTACGTCGTGTACAATAGCCAGTCACTTTGTAGGATCTTTTCTCACAAGAATTGCTACTTTTCGCTTGTATACGTGAGTTAGTGTGTGTGTGTGTTTTATTATTGCGGCTTTTGTATGCGGTCGTTGATTTGCACTGTGGTGTGTGTAGTTGATTTGCACTGTGGTGTGTGTAGTTGGACGCTTTCCAGGCTGTTTTTCTGTCACACTCCAACACTTGTGCGAACGTATATGAGTGCGTGTGTGTGTGTTTGTATGCCAGCGTATGTGCAAGTATACTGAGGCCGTTACAACGCTATTCGTACTGCTTGTGATTGTTGATTGCTGTTGCTTGTGTGAGTTGTGTGTGTGCCACGCCTACGGTAGCTGTTGGTCGTTTGTGAGTGTGGCAGGTTAGCTGAAGCGCTTAGTCGTGCTTGCGCAAGTGCGTCATCATGTCTTGATTATTTGAGCCGCTAAGCCGTTCATTATAATAGGTGCGGATTATTTACGAATACTCAATTGATCTAAATTGGTGTGACTCGAATTCGACGTTCTGTTTTGTATTCTATATTTCTATCTTATTTTGCTTATCAAGCTCCATTGCTTCTTAACCATTTTCTGTTGGACTATATTATATCTTTTCTTATCTGGTTTAGACCATTTTTATCATCTCCATTTTTATCTCATATACTCATCTCTATCATTTCTGTTTCTCTCTGTTGTCCCGTGGTGTGAGCGCGTTGGCGATGGTGTTTTTCGCTGAACGTCGGTGAACGTTTGTGTGTATGTGGCGGGTGGTGTGTGCTCATGTCGGGCAACTGTTTCTAGTCGGACAGCGAGTGCCCCTCCTCCTCCTCCTCGACGTGCTCGCGTGAGATTAGCGACACTGCTGTCGTGTCTTCTCCGCCAGTTGTTGCTTCGTCAACAGCGCAGCTGCAACGCGTCACAGTCACAGTCAGTTGCTGGCAACTAGCAGAATCAACACTCACATGCGCACATACATACACACATACATGCACACATAAATGCGTGGAGGTTTTCTGGCTTTTGCTCATTTGTGTCATTCTCTCGATTAACTTAGCGTAAGTGATGGTGCTTTTCTGAGCAGCCTGGCGAATTCATAGTACAGGCTTGGTCGCGGGGGGATCGCTTAGATGTTATATAAATATCCACATGCACGCATAATCGTACATGCATTCGTAGTTGTGTTTATATTCACAGCTGGACTGTTTCGACCACACGAGGCGATCAGTAACGGACCCAGAACAATTGCAGGGGTCATTTGGATAATAATATAGAACAATATATACGTATTACATAGGTGTCATACATTGCAGGCTGAAATTTTAGGGACTGGGCCCCTTGGAACCCCCTAAATCCTGTACTATTTGCGATGTTTGTCACTCATCTTGTGTTTCAATTTCTTCTTATTGTACGTGTGTTTGTTGTTTGTTTGTACGTGTGTTTGTTGTTTGTTTGTATGTGTGTTTGTTGTTTGTTTGTACGTGTGTGTGCGTGACTATTTTTTCCTGAGGGCTCCGGTTCCAGTTCCAGATTGGCTTCTCCCACGCCTTCTCTGCGCGTAAGTGTTGCAAGATGATGCAGATTGCCAGTAGGTGGTAGTTACACCATGCCCTGTTAGATGGCAGCCGTGTTGTTCGGCTTGTTTGGCAGCAAAGCTTGAATGCAATTCGTAGCGTTGGCTTTTGGCTGCACGAGGACGGACGATGGTATGTGATTCATGTATTGCTGATTTCATAATGAGCGGCTCTGGACCGGTTTCGAACCGCGAATCTTGGATTTGTGAGTCAAGCGTTCACTAATATGCTACGGAGTTGTAGCTCATGCCATTGATTCTGCAGTTATTTGCGCTGAACATTGTGAGAGTACAGTGCCACTATTATTGCGCAGTCACACTTGGTCAATAATGGATAGATCGTTCATTTTTTGTTTTCAAGTCGTTAAATAGTCTTTAAGTTTTTGTTTTCTAAATTGCACGAGCAAGAATTTTAATTGCTCAAAATTCGTCAAAATGTTTTTTTCTTTTCAATGAGGCTTTGAATGTCTTTCATCTAACTTTAATCGCAGCTAAACGCTGTCGTGCACATGCGAATACGCCTAACTTAATGATTCCCGAATTCAAGAACGGAAAGTTGACTACCTTGCTGCCTTTCAAGCGAGTCAAGTTGTATTGATCGTGGTGGAGTCTGTGATTATTTGTGCTGTTGAGCTTCTTAGCTCATCCATGCATGGCTAGTTAACTTCGACCGCGTTCGCGATTGCGGTGGTTAGTAAGTTTCTCTCAGCCAATTTTCAATTAATCGACTCCTTATCTCAAAGTCTTGCAATTATTTCAGTTAATTTGTGAGGTTGTTTTGAAGCATGTGTGTAGTGCGTACTTGGGTGTCTGTAATGACCTGTCATATCGCCTCCTTGGGTATCAAATCTACTTGTATTGGGTCTGCGTTGTGGATTTTGTCAATAATTCATCTAGCCACTCTGTTTCAAGTTTGTTTCCCTAGTTCGTTGGCGATCTCCAAGGGTGGTCGTAGCACAGTCATTGTGGAAACACTGTCAAAGGTATAGTTTCGTTTGTGTTTTTGCGCTAGTGTTCTGGAAATGAGTACTAAATGGTAATAGACTATGATAGTCCTGCGATGAAGCAGTTTAATATTTATAATAACATTTTAACATCTTAATTCAAAATCTCCTATACTAAATGTCTCTATGCTAAATGAAATGCCACTGTAGCAAAGCTTAGCCACGTCTCAGTTGTCTTCAACACATATCCATGTGTATTTGCTAATTATATAATTCCTTACTGAACTGCCATGTTTGCACCCGGTAATTTTGACACATTCGTGCGTCTATGAGTGGATACAGTGTAATATGGACGTGCAACGGACGGCCACTTGCCACTATGGGCGACTAGTTTATGTGAAGGCCTGCACGGCTCAAATCCTTCCTATATGAATTTGTCAACTCCAGGCTTGTTTATTCGCTTAATAAGTTCATGATGCATAGTCAATAGTGCATTGGATGTTGTATGCGTGTATGGTGATCGTTTGGCTGGTGTTGAATGATTTGCACGTGTAGTGTCACTTGCACGTGGTAGTGCAGGTTTGCAATTCGATCACGATGACGATATGCGCGTGTGCCGGGAACATCCGGTGGAAACGCCACACGGTCAGTCAAATCGCCGATCCTTTAGTTGGTCTATTGTGTCGTTACGAGTGGCTTCAATTCGTTTTGTGTGAAAGTTTGACTTGTAAGCTTTTAACATTCATCTTGACTACAACTTATTGATTTACATCGCTTCATCAAAGGTGAAAAACAAGTGGTTGAATGAGTTCAATATCCAAGAAAATTACTCATTCAAGTTCCTGCACCACGGGGGAAATTCTTCTGCAACGCATGTGAGTCATTCACAGCTGTTCAAAAATCTCAGTTGGAGCAGCATAAAATATCGGCTATACATAAAAAATATGCAGCTGAAGCAAAAGAGAAGTGCTACTCAGATCCCATTGGAAGACGTTCTCAATTCATAGGCCAAACATTCAAAGAGAAAATTCTTGGAAAAGAGTTTTGTACCGCTCTCAGCAAACATTCCCCGGTGAAAACTTGAGAATCCAATTCTCAGCGACTTTCTCGAAACAAACATCGGTGTATCGATGCCAAATGAAACAACACTTAAAATCATCCCTGAACGGATGCTACGAAGACGCTACAAAGAAATAAATACTTCGCTCCATAACCAACCCATATGGATTGGTGTAGATGAGACAAGCGATGCATGTGGTCGCTGCGTTGTTGATATACACTTGTATATACTACATTGTTAATATAATGTACTGATGGGTAAGTTGGAGAGCGAAAAAATAGCACCCATCGTTTCTGGTGAATTGTAATTTTATGGATAAACCGATTCATCCTCCATTTCTCGCGCGCGCTTTGGTCTGAGTTTGATGCAAAGTTGTTGAAACTTTTCGTGAGTGACGCAGCAGCGTACATGTTGAAATCTGGAAGGGACATGCCATTTTTTTGTCCGTGCATGATTCACGTGACATGCTTGGCTTATGCTGTGCATCGAGTTTGCGATACCATACAGGAGATGTTTCCAGAGATAAATGACCCAATCTCTTTCGGAAATGAAGTTTTCATCAATGCTGCAAGTAGTAAGCCTCTCTGGAGAGAGATGTATCCATAAGTACATCTGCCATCAGAGCCTGTCATCATTAGATGGGGGACGTGGATAGAGGCTGAGATATTTTACGCGCGGTATCTGAATTCCGTGAAATTTGTTTTGAACGAGCTCGATCCAGACGAAGCTGTATCAATACAGAAAACACAACATATCATTCAGGATGCACAGCTTCAAGTAGATCTGGCCTTCATAGTTGGGAACTTGTCGTTTATTTTTCTTGACTCGAAGACGCTAGAGACCACAGGGTTGTCTCTGGTTGAGGTCCTGATTCAATGCGATTCATTCAGAATCAAGATTGGGAATGTTCCTGGTGATAAAGGAGATCGACTGCGGCAAAAATTCCGATCAATTCTGACAAGAAACCCGGATTTTGAGCTACTGTGTTCTATCAAAAATATTTCAATAACAAATGATTGATGAAACTGAAATTCCTGAAGGTATGTCACCAGAAGACCTAGAGAATCTCAAATTCGCCCCAGTTACCAACGTTCACCTTGAAAGAAGCTTCTCAGTGTGCATACTGACAGATAGACGGCAATCTGAAATCTGAAAAATATTATGGTTACTGTTTCACAATAGTTTATCTCTGCTTCACTAATTAATTTATGTTTATTACATTGAACTCTCTGCATATTTTCATACGATTTTTATTGTATACAATATATTGCATTCTCTATCAACGCATTTATTTACGCATGTATATGTATGTCGTGTTATTGTCTGTTCGGTTGTTTCAATGTTCTGACATTGATTTAATAAAAAGGTTAAATCACATATTTGAGCCTTTTCATCGCATATTTTGTAAAAATCAATCACCTAAAAATGACAAACAGTGAAAAATATCCACATATTTTTCCGACCTCTACTCATAAGATTCGCCAAATAGGTTGGCATTCTACATTTGAGTTATGTGTGAACTGTGTGTGTATTAGTGTGATCTGTAACGATATGTGAAAAACGGATAAATGTATTTAAAGTGGTAGTTTGACCCTCGATACGGTGCAAAAATTAGTATCTCTGAGATGTTTACCCACCTTTACTCCATAGAAATGAGAGTAATGTGCCTTACTATGCCGTGTCGGAGAAGAATCCAGTTGCTGCTCACACACAACTCTTTTGTTTGGTAATTCAGTGTAGAAATGGCTGGTATTGTGGCATCTACACGGTGTATCCGTTTAACAACTAACAATATGCACCGAAAACTGGGAGGGCGTGGTTACGGGATAACATCAAAGTGCGCGTTGAAGTTCCTTTCAATGCATTTTGCTGGCCAGATGTCGGTGAACTTTTCTTGTCACCTCTCATTTAGGCTATTGTGAGTGTCAGTGTGTTTGTGAATGTGTATTTTGTGTGTGTGTGTGTGCAGGTATGTGTGACCTTGGTATGTTCACACTGACCTTAGCATGCTAGTACCGGGTCGCTGGCTGCGTTCTCACACTCCTCGGATTAACTGTGTGTGTGTGTGTGTGGGTGTGTGTGTCAAGGCTATGCTTGTATTCTGTACTGTCATTTTTCATTGGTGTGCGTATACTGCATTTTTGTCTAGCAATGAATTTCCGTCTTACGGTGTTGCTAGTATGTGAGATATCACATATGTTGTGGGGATTTGAGAAACACATTCCAGGAGTATCCAATTATTCTTGTCCCTTCACAATTTCCTCAGTTCCGATTTACATTCAATGCATTCTTGGTATCCAATTTTAGTGTTATTTTGGGTCGAGGCCAATCATTTGCCCTGTGCTATGGGTTACAGGTCGGGTCGTATTGATTAACTAAATTGGTCTGGCGTTTGAAAAGGAATAGCGTTTCATCGAATTATAGTACTATCAGCTAATGTTTTCATAGCGAACACACACATAAACACGCACGTACACATGCACACAAACAAAATTCTGGTAAATTCTAGGAGTTGAGTAGGATTCTAGGATTAATCGTCTGTGTGAGTGAAAGCTATTCTTGGCCTCGGTTTAACTGTGCGCCGACTAGCACACACGCAACCGTCCATTTAATTCGGCGTAGTGGTGTTTTGCAAGCGTGCATACACGAACGCCACGTATGCGAATTGTACGGTACAATGTGCAGGAGCGCGTACAGAGGCACTGCTTTAAGCCAACAACATTCACACTTGCTTGCTGCCTGCTGTATGAACCTTCTATGACATTTGACCTGCTTCTTTTGACCTGTGACGTCATCAGATCATGATAGACCGGTATCACTGGCGTATGTTGTAGGAATGTCAGTGTAGACGTTGAGTGATTTGGGGCTGCGTGAATGTTTTGCGTTTTTCTGCGGTGAATGTGCGCTGAATACCTGTAATTACAAATACATAAACTACAAACAAAATACGTACAAATACAGTAATTACATCTAGTGTATTTATGAGCGTTGTGGCTCGTTGATTTCATCATCTCAACAAGAGACTCCTGGCGCCGCCTCTGTGCAGTATGTACAGACGACGTGCGATGCTGCGGAGTTAGTGTATGTCTGGACGTGTGTGTGTGTGCATTGTGTGTGCATTGTGTATGCATTGTGTATACATTGGATTGTGTCTATTGTGATTGTGGGTGTTCAGTGGTGAACGCTTCACCGTGGTCCCATGGCTTCGCAGGTAGAACATTTTTGACAGGAATCTAATGAATTTTGACCTGATATTGGCCTCCATTTGTCTACTATATATGGTCATGTCTATTTTTGTTGCATGTTATCCGCGTAATTCAGTGCTGAGGAATATATATTTTTTTAGTTGTTGAAAATAGTCTAATTATGCTATAGTTGAACGATTTGAATGAGTTTCTCTGTATCGACTCGTTATTTATAGGTCTCGTGTTATTTATTGTGGAGGTTTATTGCACATATCACCACGGTGTGTGTGTGTGTTTGTGTGTGTTTGTCTCACGCCTTGGTCGTATTATTGAGGTCAGCCACAGCGTTATTGTTGTTTTTTCAAGTTTCTGGATGTTTTTCGCTACAGGCCAATTGTTTTTGTTGGCTGGCGTCCGAACGTATACGACATTTAAACACACACGCACACACATACACACACGCAGTTGAGTGTATCCAACGGTGTTGTGACAGATAAATTTCCCAATTTTGTTTTCAACCTCGTCTGGTTGACGTGTTGCAACTGCTGATTGTGTCAAATATTGTATGAACTTGTCTCGTTCCTTTTCTCGTCCAATTCTTCCTCTATGCCGTAAGCGTGCACACATGTATTCAACGGTCTGTTCAAACATGCATATGTGTGTGTGTTGTGGTTTTGCGGTGGATTCAATTATGGTCAGCATATCTATTTAGATGCGTTTGTGAAGACTCAAATTGCTCGCCAAATACTGCAACGTCGAATTATTTTCTTCACGAATATTCATATAATTATTTTTATATGCGGTTTTATATATTGTTCAACACTGTCAGATGTTTAATTTTAGCATTTTCACGAACTGCTCGGCACAGGGTTCGCAAAATCGTGTTTGGTTACACTGTCTGATTTCTGATATGCTGTACTTTCTGTTCGAATGCAGCCAATGTTGCAGTGATATTGAATGTGTTTTAATTTGTTCTAAAAGCGTGTCATTTCGGCTGTTCTGCATTGTTACATGAATGGCTTCTATCACCTCGTAGATATTGGAATCAAATTTGTATCCGATGTTATTTCCGTGCGTTATTTCAACAAATCGTAGTCTTCTCGATATATCGCAGTAGCCTGATATGGACGTACGGTGGTCCGTAACATTTGGGGAATTTTCCGCTAGTGTGGAATGGAAGGTTGTCATATAGGGAATTAAAGTTCGGAAAATATACATGTGTTTTATATATCCAATTTGTTTATTTTCGTTTCTAGTGACTTTTAATTGACATGTAATTAACATTTAGTTGGGTGGAAGAACATAATTTATTGGATTTTTCAGCAGTGTTGTGGGTAATGAAGAGTTGGCCCATTTAAAAGTAGGAGATGAGGGATAAAAGGTGACGAACGATTGTACTAATCTAAGTGTGGTCTCAGTATGGTCTCGGTATAAGGCTCATCTTTTTACCTCTGTATGTATGTATTTAGTGGTAGTAGTAGTGGTAGTAGTACTATTATGTAGTGTACTACAGCTTGCTTGTGTTGCTTGGTGGTGTTGTGTAGCTTGGGTGTTAGAGCGGTAGTGCTCTTAGATTGGATGCCATTCACCTCGTTCCCTGATATACGCGTGGAGGAATTCGCTCGTGTCAATCTCGTCATCCCGAGCCCTTGGTAGAGACCCATCGAGTCTTGAACCACGATGGAGTCCGAGACGGTGCCGCTTTCCGGAGAACCTTCTTCAGCCTCAACAGCCGCCGCGACCGCCGATGTCAGGTCTGACGACGACGATGACGAGTATGAAACGGTGACGACGATAACGCGCACTGTTCGCAAGACCACCTACATGCCGCCGCCTCCGCCCACCGTCAAGACCGCCGCTTTGTGGACCGAGGTATTTACGCCATGTGTGGGCGCGCTTGCAGCTTGCATGGATTTGTTCAACCACTGCCTGATGCTGGTGTTGGCAATCGCCTTTTTCCAGCGTGCTCGTGCAATTGCTGTCGGTGGACTTTGTTTTCGTCTAACTAGTTTTGACTTAGTTTTTTCAAGACTAATTGGTGTGCTGGCTCTGAATCCAAGCACTAACTTGGATTGTTTGTGTGTGGTTGCATGTTGTGTGATAGTCTGTCGCTCGATATCGCCTTTGTGCGGTCGTTTCTGGTTGTTTTCGGTTAAATCGCTCACTAGTCTGTTGAGATAGTGTGGTTGGTCTTGCTGTACGACCGTCTTTGGCGGGGTAAATACCGATGTACTCCCTGAGTAGGCGGGTATGAACGATATCTGGTCAGGCGGTTGTAACTCGTTACTGTCTAATGTATGAATGGGTATGCACTATGAATATGTCTTGCAATGCTCATGATAGTTCGCAACGTGCTAAAGATGTTGTAGTTAAGAATTAGTGTAGTGAGTTTATGTATGTGTATGTATGTGTGTTTGTATGTGCGTATGCGTATAATAATATGGATCATTCCGATCTGATGTTTCAGTGCGTATTGGACCTCGATTGGTAGGCATGTTTCATAATTATTTCCACTAAGTAGCAACACACACACACACACATGTGCGCGTGCACTCAGCGCACCGAGAAATCGTGTTTGCCGAGAGAAAGGGTTGCCGACAGCCAGTTGAAGGTTTGTTTGTGTTTTGGTAATTGGCTGGTCGCTGGTTGTTTGTGCGGTATTAGTCGTTTGTTGGCTGGCGATGTTAGCCTGTTAGTGTGTGTTTCTGCCTCTCTGCGGGTGGTGCCACGCGTCTCGGAATATGTTTGGTGAGTGTGCGAGAGCTGTGTCAAAGTGGACCTGTGCGCGTATTTTATCGGGGCTTAGTCAAGTGGCTTCTGCAGTGCGCTGAACGCAATCTTCGTTCGTGAAAATTAATCTTCCAGTCACAATAAGAATGCTGCTTTGTCTCTCAGACGTCACATGAACCTGCACACACTATTCTTGATGACGAACAGTCAATCGAATTTCTCCGATATTATACTACTAATTTGATTTATCTTGGTGTCTTCGGCTAGAACTGATGTGCGTCTTTTTCTTCGCAGACGACTCGTCAGGGTTTAATAGTTGTCCATTGCCACGGTCAGTGTTATGGTGCATGTAACCTTGTGAGTGCTTTGTCGTTTTTCCGACTCACCTTGGCTAATTACTACGCCTCACATTACCTTATCGTGATCCCAGGCTTTCGCTTTATGAAAACTACTTGAGGATGATACCGTGCTCGTATTGGTTTGCTATTTATGTATACTATTATATATTTATTATATATTTATTATATATTTATGGTATGCTATGCTATTTTTTTGGTGCCGACAGATTTGACGATATTTTTTTCTGTGCATCCCTAACGCTTCTTGTTTTATACTTGCAAAGTCATACCGGGTGAATTATGAAAAATTCACTCGGTGTGCTGCAGTGTTGCTTGTATTTTGTTTATCAGTTTTGTTTTTAATCATATTGCTTCACATTTTTGAAAATAGTTTGTCGTTGGTGTTTTTTGTTTTCACCTTATGCTCTTATATCCACGTTCCTCGTGTCTCCCAACTGCGAGTTCTTGATCGCTTTGGTTTTCGATATTGATGGTGCTGTTTCTATTATTGATTATTTTAATTATTCTTCAGTTGTTCTCCCGTTTTTATTTATTCCTCTTAGTTATCTGTGCGTTTCTTTGTGCTATTTGTCTATTGTCATATTTTACTGTACCCTTTTCTATGTTATGTAATTTTTTTGACGATAATTGAGTGCTTAAGATAGTGTAAGGATTCTTTCTTCGCTTTCTTATACTTCGGTACTTCATGTTTTATTGAATTTATCATTGATCCTTGTTTCCTTGCTTCTCCATAGGACTATGCTTATCAGTTATAAACATTAGAGCGTTTGCGCTTTTACATGTTTGCTGTTTGCGCAAACAAGTTTGCGCTTTTACATGTCCACAATTGCCCGTCTCAGTTTATTTCCGAACATCTTCATTTGACAGATACACTGTTTCAGTTCTACAATTTAATTCGTGTCATCACTGTCCCGCCGAGTCCCGGGTGGTTGCAACCCAATTTCTCACTATGCAAACACTGTTTCGCTTCCAACCAACCAACTCCCTGCACAACGTCGGCTAATATGGTCCTTTTTGTCATTCGGTCTCCTTTATTCATCACCGAATTGCAACTGGGTTTGCATGTGCAGGAGATGAACGCCAACAAGAAGCTGTTCGGCAAGGATCTGCGCGAGTATGAGAATATGGACATGGACGACATGCTGGATCAGCTGACTGCCGAGGAAATTGACATCCTCACTCGAGAAGTCGACCCAGACGTTCGTATCTCACCAGATCCTCGACTTATTCTCGTTCATGCTCGTCCTGTTGCTATAAGCCATTGATATTATTGTTATCAAGATAAACGAGCTATACGCAGTGGGAAGAGCGTGAACGCTATTAATTGCATTAGTGGATTTCGCACGCACTTTTAGAGAGAGAGAGAGAAGAATAATGACCTATGAAACGAAACGCTCGCTGGAAATGAATTCACATGAAGCTCAATATGCCCACGTACATGGGCGCATCAGTAAGGACAAGTTATGATTTTCAAGCGACTGGGGATGTCAGCCATGCGATTTAAACTGTCGTTTTTGTTCACAAATAAAAAATGTTGTCTTGTCAAAATTGTTGTCAAAGTTGTTTCAATCAAAAGCGAAAGACGTGTATGCCAGCGTGCACGTGATAATTAAATGGAAAATTTGAGTATTAATTTGATATTTGCAATATCAACTCCTAAATGCTTGTGGGCGTTTATTAGTATGTTTATGCGTGTGTCTCAAGCTCAGTCATTCTCTAAGTTTTACCATCCAAGTAAGCGCAGTCTCACTAATTTCCGAGCATGTAAACTAGTTTCTCCGTTTTATCATTTATTTTGTTTATTTTCTTTTTTGTTGCACAATCATAATCATATAAATGCAAAAAAACTTCATTTTCAATAATATGTTTTTCAATTGTTGTTTATTTACATTGTATATCTAGATGAAATGTTTTAGCAATCGCGCAGACCCTCAGCTCGGGGAGACCCTCGGGCGCTGTGCACGTGTTCATGTGTGCGCGTGCGTGTGTGGCACAGGATTCTCTGATGCCGCCCGACCAGCGCACCTCGTATCGTTGCGAGAAAAAGCCCACCGGCCCGTTGGATCGCAAACAGCTGATCGATTTCATACACCAGCAGGCTATCAACGAGCCGGACCGGCCCGAAATGGTGCCCTACCAGCCAGGGGTGATTCGTGGCAAAAAGGCACGTGCAACTCCCGCCACATTTCCCTCCAATTTTCCCGGTCGGCGCAAGGGCGTTTTTTGTCGTATCAATTTTTTGGGGTATTTCTTTTATTTTACTTTGTTCTTTATATTTTTGTGTTTTATCTGACCCAGGAGTGATGTGTATTACATTTTAATATTTGTAGCCTTATTGTTGTTTGTCTCGTTTTGTTGGCGTTGGATTTGGAGTTTTGTATCGACTGAGTCTTGTGGGTGGGTGTACGTTTTTCGAGTTCTTTATATTTTGCGCTTTTGAACTGTATTTTTTTCTTATCAGTTCTGTTGTTGAAGTGGTCATCGGTTGTCAGTACACTACTTGCCACACAAAATGACACACAGACACACAGACATATAAACAGGCCGTGTCTGCACATACACGTCGACTGTAGTTGGCTAGCATTCACATTTGTTTCACAAGTCTATTGTAGTGCTTGAATGGGGTAATTAATAGGCTTCTTCTCGCCTAACTACACTTCACATCTGTGTGTATGCCTGTCTGTCTGTCTCTCTTTCTTGAATACTCTTTCACACACACACATACACACACACACACACACACGCACACACGCACACACACACGTGCGTACATACACGCTTCATTTACGCGTGCCAATAATATATGTGAGTTCATGTGTTGGCTTGTCAGGTGTGGTGATGACATTGTACACAACAAACACACACACATACACACACATACACACACACACACACACACACACACACACACACACACATACACACACACACACACACACACACATACTTGGCGTGTCATCACCATTGAAATTGTTGTTATTTTTGTCAGCCATTCTCTGCAGGTGTCTCTGAGTTGGCTGTGTGTTTGATATGTGAGCACAACCCCTCCATACACACACACACATACAGTGTCGAAGTTAAGTTTATATTAGTATATCAATTCTATGATCAAGTATCAATGCTAGATGGATTTTAATTGGTTTGTTTTGTGCGGTATCTGTTAGCTTGCATGCAGTGTATTTCTATCAAGGGAACATTGTCTCAATGCAATCAGGTTGCTGCACACGTTGACACTGGTGACACTAGTCACTGGTGGCCGGTGTACCCCTCTATTTTTCTAGGAGGAGAACAGCCTCTATATCGACAGTGGCTGGTCGTGTATGTGTGTGTGTGCGTCTGATTGAAGATTCTATTCTATAGTATTCTATTGTGTTTGCGTATTTTCAAGTGTTTATTACATGCTATATTTTTACTGATACATTCATTTGTCTATGGAATATTATCAAGTGTAACTTTTTGTGTATGTATGTTTGTGTGTGTGTTGATCTCTGTATGTGTTTGTGTGTATATGTCTATGTTTTTGTGTTTGTATGTGTATACCTGTTCATTTACCTCGCTTACTCTAATTGTGTGTAATATTTGTGCGGCCGTGAACATAAGTCTGTTTATCTTTCTGTCTCATTTTCTCAAGCTATGGTTGTGTGTGTATGCGTGTGGACAGTGGTTGGCGCCCAAGAGCGAGTCTTCGTCCTCGGCGGCGACGGAGCACGTCGGAGCTGATGGTCAGATAGAGTTGGATCTGGACGACGAGTACGAGTCGGCGCTGGGAGACGCCACCGAGACAGAACTGGTCGACCTGGCCGGTATCAAGCACACACACACATTTACATTACATTAGGTAGATATTTATATAGCACACACACACACACACGGACACACACACACACACACACACACACACACACACACACACACACACACACACACACACACACACACACATACACATACACACACATGCACATACACACTCACAGGCGCAAATGCATACACATACACATATACTGAGACAGACAGACAAATTGGCATACACAAGCACATGCACATGTATGTGCGTGTTGTGTTGTGTACATGCATCGTGCATTCACTATATTTCGTATTTCAAATTATTCAGCTGTACGGCGTTCTCCTCTGGACGCCATGGTTTTAGTTGGCTGCAATTTGCAGCAGAGACCCGTTTCATCAATGTTGAACACATCATTAGTCTACGATGCTATAGTACTCGTAGTTATCAATGCTATACGAAGATATAAATTCCTGTGTGATTCCTACGCAAACCACCCTCCAATCTGAGTTACTAGGCGGCCACCTAGTTTGCCTATGTCTAATAATGTGCCTGTGGATATGTTTAGACTAAATACAGGACGTGCACGGCCAATGCCACCTAGATGTATCTAGGGGGTTACGACCGTTTTAGCCAACGAACCATTTTGGCCAACCGCTCAGCGGACGAAGTACGATGCGATGAATATCGATGAATATCGACGTTGGCTAAAATGGTACATGTTGTGAGCGCATCTGACAGTGGCGTATCTAGTGACTGAAACTTAAGCGAGTGACCAGCTTGGCCAATTTTTCCTCAGCTGTATGTAGCTCAGTGGCTTTCAAACTTTTGAGCGATTAAAAACGTAATCACAACGTAATCATCGCACAATGCACTGCAACATAATATCTATCAAAGTATATATCTGAATACATTTTGGATGTTTTATTGACATACTCTTTTGATTTCCAATTTTTTTAAAGTCTTATTGACATGTTTAAGTTTCTTTTCATATAAAGTGTCATAGCAAGATGTGCTATATATGTGTTATGTGTTATATGTGCTCTTCTGTTATAAGAGGTAAGAACGTAAAACTAAATATGGATTTTCCGATCAAAAACTGCAATCCGTCCTGAATTAAATCTTAATTTATCCGAGTCATACGCACCATGAATAGAAACACTTACACCCAATATGCGCTGTATCAAAATATATTGTCAACACTTCATATGACAGTGACAGAGACAACTGGCCACGTGATATGCATGTTTAAATAATAGACGATTTGCCAAGTTTCATTCAATATATGATCAAGTTTCATCCTATAAACAATTTGCTAACATGTTTGTCATTCAATATTCACAATGAATAATAACAAACGAGGAACGCGATAATTTGATGTTTAAAAACAGAAATCAACAATGGTAATACAGTCATATCAGTTCTGGGACACGCACATCAAAAATTCTGCACAGTTCTGGGACATAAAAAAACAACATGGAAAAAAATAAAACACACATCCTCATTCATACAGAATTCGTAGACTTCACATATGATATTGATAACGGCTCATAGAACGCACAGGTGCGCGGTACTATCTTCATGCTCGCATTATGCTTGAAATTGTTGACCGCGTCAGATCCAGTATGATGGGTTGCATCAGCCGCAGTGCTGTCATCACCATCACCACAGGCGGTAGATCTGTGCACACAACAAGATTTGGCTAGGTCATACGTATGTTCATAGTTCACACACATTCCAACTAGCATGTGAGACTTTGGACGAATTATCTCTGCGTGTCCGGGACGAGGCACAATATACATACAAACACACAGACACCCACACACATACACAGAGAGGTACACACACACCCACACACAAACAGAACCACACAGAGTACATACACACCCACACGCACAGACAACCACACAGAGGGAGGTGCCAGGTTTCGTCCAAGAGTCCAATGTGTCCAAGCTCTCACGCTCTTTCTCGCTCGTCCACTGTGAGGTTAGGTTAGGTTAGGTAGAGCGTTTGTTTGTTTACCTTGGCACATTGGACTCTTGGACAAATGGGGAGTCGGTCCTACCTCTGTGTGGGACCGACTCCCCATTTGTCCACAGAGGTACACACACACACACACACACACACACACACACACAGAGAAGCGGGACACGCAAAACCGAGGGCGATCACAGCACGACGAAGACGAGGCCAGATCCCGCGGCGTCAGAGCCAAGTGCGTCGACGGAGACATTGGCGCAGCTCTCCGCCTGCTGACATCCAGCGACTGCTTGGCCGGGCACGACGAGGCAGTGACCGCCGAGCTCGAGCGCAAGCACCCGCCTGCATTGCCGGACGAGCAGCTGCAGATGCATGACGCCGGAACACTGCCGATTTTTGAGGAGCACGAACTCCGCTCCGTCGTGCACTCGATGCCCAAAGGCTCATCGGGAGGACTGGACGCTATACGGCCGCTACATCTCCGCCAGCTCATCGCGCCACAGACGGCTGGAGCGGGCGCCCAGCTGCTGAAGGCACTGACGCAGCTGTGCAACTGTTGTGCACAGGGTCGCATCCCGGACCTCGTGCTCGACGCATTCTACAGCGCGCGACTAATCGCATTGCGCAAGAAGTCCGGCGTGCTGCGCCCAGTAGCCGTCGGCAGTGTTTTACGGCGCCTCGCCAGCAAACTGATCGCTGGCAAAATGACGAGAGCAGTCGCACAGCAGTTGCGCCCCGTTCAGCTCGGAGTGGGGTGCAAGCTGGGCTGCGAAGCGGCCGTGCACGCCACGCGCACCTTCGTCAATGAGGCTGACGGTCGGCATGGTCACATTCTGCTGAAGCTGGATGTGACCAACGCCTTCAACACCGTCAGTCGGCGCGCGCTGCTCGACGAAGTCGCCCGTCGTTTCCCCATTGTACCACGGCACCACGCGAATCTGGTTATGTCGCGGTGTACAGCAGGGAGACCCGCTAGGGCCCGTGCTGTTCGCCCTCGCCGTCGACCCGGTGACCCAGTCTCTCCAGTCGCCTCTGAACGTGTGGTACCTGGACGACGCCACACTGGTAGGCCCAGAGATGTCGTGCTTGCGGACGTAAACCGCCTGGTACCGGCCCTCGGCAGCATTGGCCTCGAGCTCAACGCTGGTAAATGCGAGCTCATGAGCTTGGGTCCAGCCACTGGCACACGACCAGCAGAGACCGAGCACCCGCCGCCACATCACTGCTCGCTTCAGCCACGATCTCGCCGCTATCCGACCTGCATCTGCTCGGCGCACCAGTGCAGACTGGCGGAATTGCAGACACGCTGAAAGAAATCAAGGCCAAGACGTCCCTGCTGATTCGGCTCGCACCCGGCGCTGTTCTTTATCAGAATATATGCGTCGGTTCCGCGGGCAATGTATCTGCTAAGAGCAGCGCCGGTGTACCAGGCCCGCGCACAAATGGGTGACATCGACGAGCAGCTGAGATCGGCCATCAGTGATTGCTGCAATGTCGCCATGTCGGACGACATGCTCCTCACAGCGGCGCTCGGCTCTCAGCGCTGCCTGTCGCCAACCTCGGCTTGCTGCTGCAAGACGAAGCCGTGCGAGTCGGCGTGGCGTTGCGACTTGGTGCCGCAGTGCAGGAACCGCACATATGTCACTGCGGTGCCACAACTGACAGGTGGGGCCACCATAGCCTCTCCTGCAGTCGCAATGCCGGCCGCCTGCCACGCCACACGGCGCTGAACAACATCATTCGCCGCAGTCTGGCGTCGGCAAGAATCGCCGCGGTGCTGGAGCCACGAGGCCTGGACCGCGGCGACGGCCGCCGACCGGACGGAATTACCGTGTTCCCAGTGAGGCACGGTAAGTCGCTGCTCTGGGATGTGACCTGCGTCAACACGTTCTGCAGCACACATCTGCTGAACGGCGCAGTCACTCCCGGGGCAGCAGCGCAGGCGGTAGAAGATCGAAAGCGGCGGCGCTACTCAGAACTGTGCCAGCGGTACGATTTCGTGCCGCTGGCCATCGAGACCACCGGCGTGATGGGGGCATCCCTGGACGACTTCGTCAAGCTCCTGGGCAGAAGAATGAGCGAGTGTTCAGGGGAGCCGCGAGAGCCTGGCGCCTGGCCGTCATTCGTGGCAACGCCGCCTCCATTGTAATGTAGTATTGTGAATATGTGTACGCGTTTGTAAATCTACTTGTTTGTTACACACAAAGACACCCACACAGAGAGGTACACACACAAAGACACCCACACAGAGGTAAACACACCCACACAGAGAGGTACACACACAAAGACACCCACACAGAGAGGTACACACACAAAGACACCCACACAGAGGTAAACACACCCACACAGAGTTAAACGCACAAACACACCCACACAGAGAGGTACACACATAATACTACTCACCTCTGCATCTACGCTCCACTCTATCTCGGTAACCACTGGAATCGGCTCAACGTCTGGATGTCCTGCGTCTCTTTCACCGCTGACCGCTGCGCCTACTCTGAATAGCACCTTCGTCTCAAACAAAACATCCACAGAACCTTCGATTGTATACAAGACATTGTTTGACTCATCCATAGAGTCTTGCCAGATCCTCTCCTAAGCGGCCTCATAGAAATGATGACACGAGGTAAAACATAACAAGAATTTTGCCATGTTAACCCACAACCCTCCGAATTGTGTGTTTGTATATCCTTACGATGCATTTACACTCGCACGTGGTTGTACAATTTACGTTTATTTACGTTGAACGTTTGTTTTACGCTTATACGTTAACATAATAAACGTATATTTACGTTTACGTGGTTATACATTGCCCAATTTTACAATGTATTATCAGCTTTACTTGCTTTATTTGTAGTTGTCGAGAAGCTTGTTGATTTCTCATTTATAATCAGATTTGCAGAATATATTTTATCAGATTAAATACATTATCATATAGTTTACGTAGTTTATTTTACGATCACATAGCTTATTTTAAAGGCAATTATTTATGTCAAAGAATAATTTAAGGTTTAACATTTACCGGACAAAGACACTGAAATTGACAAATTTTAGCTAGGATTAAATATTTCAAGGTTGTTTGTACTCATAAATTTTACCATTTTCCCATGTCAATGCCATTTTCAATATCTCAAGGACGTTAGTAAATAACACACAATGAGAATATATGAATCCGGACAAAGACACTGAAATTGACTAATTTTAGCTAGAATTTAAGAGTTCAAGGTTGTTTTTACTCATAAATTTTACCATTTTCCCATGTCAATGCCATTTTCAATATCTCAAGGACGTTAGTAAATAACACACAATGAGAATATATGAATCCGGACAAAGACACTGAAATTAACTAATTTTAGCTAGAATTTAAGAGTTCAAGTTTGTTTTTACTCATAAATTTTACCATTTTCCCATGTCAATGCCATTTTCAATATCTCAAGGACGTTAGTAAATAACACACAATGAGAATATATGAATCCGGACAAAGACACTGAAATTGACTAATTTTAGCTAGAATTTAAGAGTTCAAGGTTGTTTTTACTCATAAATTTTACCATTTTCCCCATGTCAATGCCATTTTCAATATCTCAAGGACGTTAGTAAATAACACACAATGAGAATATATGAATCCGGACAAAGACACTGAAATTGACTAATTTTAGCTAGAATTTAAGAGTTCAAGGTTGTTTTTACTCATAAATTTTACCATTTTCCCATGTCAATGCCATTTTCAATATCTCAAGGACGTTAGTAAATAACACACAATGAGAATATATGAATCCGGACAAAGACACTGAAATTAACTAATTTTAGCTAGAATTTAAGAGTTCAAGTTTGTTTTTACTCATAAATTTTACCATTTTCCCATGTCAATGCCATTTTCAATATCTCAAGGACGTTAGTAAATAACACACAATGAGAATATATGAATCCGGACAAAGACACTGAAATTAACTAATTTTAGCTAGAATTTAAGAGTTCAAGTTTGTTTTTACTCATAAATTTTACCATTTTCCCACGTCAATGCCATTTTCAATATCTCAAGGACGTTAGTAAATAACACACAATGAGAATATATCAATCCGGACAAAGACACTGAAATTAACTAATTTTAGCTAGAATTTAAGAGTTCAAGTTTGTTTTTACTCATAAATTTTACCATTTTCCCACGTCAATGCCATTTTCAATATCTCAAGGACGTTAGTAAATAACACACAATGAGAATATATGAATCCGGACAAAGACACTGAAATTAACTAATTTTAGCTAGAATTTAAGAGTTCAAAGTTGTTTTTACTCATAAATTTTACCATTTTCCCACGTCAATGCCATTTTCAATATCTCAAGGACAATATTTTTATATTTTCAATATCTCAAGTTTCAATATTTCATTGATTACATTAGGCTTAACATTAAAATTGTTCTCAAAATTCACTAAAAAAATCCTGAAAATTTCCCACAAATGTTTCATCAATATATCTTTAATGTATCAAGACATTATTGATCATATGCCGCATTATGGATGCGCCTACCTTCTATAACCCTTCAATACAGACTTCTACTAAAATACAACCAAAATAGCCCATCTTACACGTTACAGATTTTATGGCTTTCGGCGTTATATTTGGCATCCTTAAATCTCGTTTCTACCTAGGAATTTAGGATCTAGGATACCTAGGATCGTTTCTCCCTTACACCCAATAACACACTCCACATAGGCCAACATCAATCCAAATGAAAAACATACAGCTGACCGAAAAATTAATGCCCACAAACTACCAAAAATATAAGTTTACAATCCCTGTAGCACTAACTATGCAGTAGGCAGAGTTAAAACCTCTACAAACAGTAGAAATATCATACACAACCTCATTATTAACCCCAATCACATGGACCGATTTGCTAAAATCAGAATAACAACCCTTTGGCTCAAATAAGACAATCAATGAAATATTAACCTAAGACATCAAAGCATTTTATTGCTAAAATAAATCACCTATCATACAAATACAATAAAAACACCCGAGTTACCGCACCACAAAGCAACAATCAACGAACCACACACAGGATATGATCAATGTTCGAATTCAACAACACCGCTTTAACCCATCAAAGGGTTTAAAAATAATTTATATTTCACTAAAAATGATAAGATTTAAAAACTCACCAAAAAATCAAATTTAGTGACAAATAGACAATATTCCTAAAAAATATTGAGCATATTTATATAGAATATAGCGGAGCCACTAGCGTCACACGTTGCAGCATGTTTCGCAGTTTCTGAGATAGTGCTAAATTCAATTTTATGTTACCTGAATTCAAGAAATTGATGAAAATAAATCAACATTTTCAATGGGCTGAAACAATATTTAATTAAAATTGAATGCTTTAATTTATTCTATATGTGAAAGCCTGGACAAACATCAAATGCCCCAAATTTGAAAGCAACTTTGTTTTGCTTTTGATTTCTTTTGTTCAGCGATAATTGAATATATTTCTAAGCATTAAAATTGAACAGACATAAGCAGAGATGAATTAACATTCTCTATTGAGCTTAGTGAGAATAATGTTATTCGCGTCACGCGTGCAACACATGTCCAGTGTAACCATACAGAAACAGCACATTTCATTTACATACCTGTTTGTATTTAACATTTTACAATTCACGACACTTACCAACTTTGATCCATTACACGAGTATTGCTGATAGATTATCAAAACACGCACCAAACATATAAATCTGTCAGCTAGTCAGCTAGCATCACACAACTGAAATTGAAGCTCTCATTGATATAGCACTGTTGACATAACGTGTTGCAACACTGATGCTAAACAAGCTCAAACTGCTACCATTGATCTTGCCAATCAGGACCAATTTTCTGCAGCATTGTGTCTATTTAAAGCTTAGGCGAGCAGAAGAGACGGGCAGACACAATCACACAAACATGCACACCCACACCAACACACAACCACCGGCATGCAAATATCAGCGCAAAAATTATTACGCAATGTCTTCTCAGTGCAGCAAGAACTGATATTGATGAAAACACATAACTGAAGTTGTCTGCATTAAATATCTTGCCGTCTTAAGTGTAAAAGTGCTGAAATGCATATAATATTCATAAAGGATACCACACTGTAATTAACAAAGTGTACTTACCTTATACTCTTAAACGAAACTCACCATTTCAGCTCAATATCAAGCGGATACCACAACTTTTCTTCGGCAAAAAAATTAAATACTATATATGTAAATACACACATACAGACGAGTTATTAAGTCGTGGAAATGTACGTGTCCGCACTGAAACTTACTGTGCATAACCTTACAAGGAAACACCACTGAAAATTTAAGTAATATAATGATCCAGTTCAGAAAGGTTCTCAAAAATAGCATTTGAAAAATTGGTTTTATTTCAGTGCATTATGTAATGGTCAGTGGAACCACACAAAAAAGGGCGAAAATTGTCAAGGTCAAATTGTACGTCAAATTGTCAAATTGTACGTCTTTGAATGGCACGTTCACACGATCAAAAGTTTGAAAGCCACTGAGCTACATACAGCTGAGGAAAAATTGGCCAAGCTGGTCACTCGCTTAAGTTTCAGTCACTAGATACGCCACTGTCAGATGCGCTCACAACATGTACCATTTTAGCCAACGTCGATATTCATCGATATTCATCGCATCGTACTTCGTCCGCTGAGCGGTTGGCCAAAATGGTTCGTTGGCTAAAACGGCAGTAGCTCCGTATCTAGGTGGCATTGGCACGGTCCAATGTTTGAATTGGCGAGTGGAAGCCAGTGTAGTTCGCGGTGTAGGCAGAGTTTGTGAGAATTGTGTCCCTCTTCATTAAACAGAGGTGTTGTATCTAGCTCGGCGCGTGCAAACGCTTAATTGTGATTGGTCGAGGGAAACATTGCCAGCCAATTTGCCTCAGCACCATGCACCTGATCTTGAAATAGCAGTTGGTGTGTGCTTGTGTGGTGGTGGTGTTTGACTCGTTGCTGTGCAAACACGTTGAAATCAGTGTGATTGCTTGCATTAATTGGTCGCTGTTGATTTTGTGCTTTCGAAATGCCGAACAAGTGTGTTGTGAACTGCTATGGAAATTACTGCGAGGTGTCGAGTGTTTCGAATATCAAAACTGGGACAAACGTTTTCTCCAGAGGGAACTGTGAAATTTTCTCCAGAAGGATACCATCACTTCATTTGATGTCTTCAGACCTGGATTAGTCTACACAAGCAGTGCAATAATATGGACAGCTACAGGACAGCACAAGCAGTGCAAGTTACAGGACATCACTTCATTTATTGGCAAAGATGAGTTGATAAGGGAATCCCTTGTCAAAGCGAAGACTACAACATACGAATGTGTTTTCTCTTGATAGATGAAGTACAGATTTGGCAGTGTTGTATTTTTTGTTAGGATTTTGTGTTGCACTGCACTGATCCAGTCATACTGGGTCATTTACTTGTGTATTATGATGAGGTCGCTGCACAGAGGACCTGACATCATGATTTCTGTGACACTCATTTTAAGCTCCCGGCCACATAGCAACTTGAATGCGTGAAGTAGGGGACCGCTGTTGTTGAGAATACTGGTGGCTGTGTCACTGAATCCATCACAGACAACCACAAGATCCCTTGGACTACCGTAAGGTATTGTATTTTCCGGGTAATTGCTCTGCCACAGCCAAGTATCGCATTGACAAAGAGCGCATTTGGTTTCACGTTTTTAACACCGATAATCGCCATGTACATGATAGTACATGTCAACGTCTGGGTCAATGAAAAATGTCAGAAGAGCAGCCTGGACAAAAATACAGCTGAATTATATATCGTCAAAGGTGGACTGTTTCGTCAAGGAAGGCCGTCACTGCTCCTGCTGCCATAAATGACTGGATACTATATGCTACTGCTATGACAGCTATATCCAGTCTTAACGGGATTTATATTAGATGTCCAGCATATTTCGTCCTCTGGAAAATTTTCTTTTGAATGGATTTCATAAATAAGAGAAATACTGGTAGGAAATGCAGTTTTTTCCCTGAATTTTGTAAAGAAGACCCGGCTCGCTGATTAATCGCTGCAATGTGGTAAGCTTTTGCTTCTGTGCCTGCTTCTTTCTTTGCGTGAAAGTTCGTTTTTATAATCATAAATGTTCAGGTATAACACATTTTCTAGAAAAGGAATGCATTTTCATTTATAACGCCTAATTATACCATGTTTGGTCGCTTTAAATCATGAATGTGCAAATATAATACATTTTTGAGGTAACCAAAAATCTTTCCATCTCATACTGCCATTGTTGAGTCAACTGTGCATATATTTGTTGTATTTATAACGCTAATTGTGTATTTTTCATGTTAGTCGAGTATATAACGATGTGTTACAATGGAAGCAACCCGCTCGCTGACTCACATCGAGCCGTGCACGTCCTATATTTGGTATTCTTTGGGTTAGACATATGCCAGCCCTAATAAGTCACTCGTTTAACCCTAGAAACACAGACAAAAATGCATAGCGTTGTAGACCAAGCGGGCGTTTGAGGCCCGCTCTGTTTTATGCAAAATCTCTTACATGATCAATATATTTTATATATAGGCTCTTTCAAGTGCTTAATACTGATAACATATACTTAGAAACATTAATGTTGAAAAAATATTCCTTTTATTTGAATTCATTCATTTGTAAAAATGTAAAACATTGTGGTTATTCACACAAACACACACACGCAAATGAGTAAATCCACACAAGATATAGTTGGTTTAGAGAACATACACACATTTATGCAAAAACCAAATACAAACATAACTGTTTCTTATTGCCTGCACTAAAACATATTGACGCTGTGCTCGCCACAAATACTCTGTTTACAGTCGTAACAGTAGAGCTTGGACTTCCTGTCCTTTTTGTGAGGACACAAGTAGCATCTCTTTCTCTTCGTACTTTCTGCTGAAATACTTGAAGATGATATAACAGGTCTCCGAATGGGTGGGTTGTCATTAGGCAATACTCCTGCAAGTGATTTTGCCAACGTGATAAGCAAAGTACGGCGAACACCTTTCTTGCATTGTAAAAGAGTTTGAAGTTTGATCATAGCCTTCAGAGCGCTTATATCAATCATGTTGAAAAAGACAACCATTGGCCATCTATGAGTCATTCGTTTGGTACTATTTGTTGAATTGTTTGAATTGGAACTCGTGAATTGTTTCGCACGACGGGCGGTTTACATGCTAGAATTTTCATTGTTTGTTACGTGTTTGTATTCTGAATTATTCCGCACGACGGGCAGGTTCATATATGAAGCGGTTTGAGGGATTATATTTTGTCAAAATAAAAATATAAATATTGACATTTAGACTTTTCTATTGGTTGACATATTTACAGGTTAACTTTTTTGCCTTTTAAATTGAATTAATTTAATTTTATGGATTAAGTATGAATTTTACCTTATGAATTGTTCCGCACGACAGGCGGGTTTAAATATATATATATGTATATACTAGCGACAAGTTCCGCAGTTATGGTCGCTAGTAGATCCGCACTACGTGCGTCTCGTAGCTTCGTTTGTAGTATTGTAAGTGATGCGGTCGCCTTGAGTTTTGTCTGGGATAGCAATGCAAATATGATGATAATGCACTTGAAGCAAACGTCAAGGCCAATGCAAACAAATGGTGTCGCAAGGTAAAAAACATGAGTGTAACCACATATAATTCAATAAGTAGTGTAGGCATATAAAATTCAAGTGTTCATACTCACATTGAGTCGGATACGCGCTTCAAATATTAGTGCCAAAGGCACGCGAATATTGGTATTATGGTTCTGGTATGTTTAACCAGCCTGCGACAGAATCGCCGTCTGATCATCAAAATGTTGCACAATCCGTGTGCACGACATTATATAAGTTCGCATCGCACATAGAGACGCACACGCATACAAACACTGGCTGCACACGTGTTCGTTCATAGAATTTCGGCACACGGACACACATACCAATACAAAATGCAAAACGGTATCGTGTGTGCAATTCCTGGGAAGAATTGCAAAATTATGCAAGAACAGTTCGCAGAAAAGATGTGGTGGCAATCTGGCAGGGAAGTTTCTAGCAATCGCTCAACTGAATGGCGCAGTGTGTAGAATAATGGTGAAAAACAAACACTAATAGAAAAATATATGATAATTACAATTACAATATTGGTAAGCTACACATATACACTTGAAAAACGCTTCTGGAACACGCACATGCACGACGATGTACTTAATTAAACACTCCGTTTTACTACGCACTCTGCACGCCACTGTGCATTTGCAAACGCTCGCTGCAATGCACGTGAGTCATGGTTAGAGATGCGACCTAAAAAAAAACCGACGGTTTTTAAAAAAAAAAACCCGTTTTTTTGCCAAAAAAAACCGCGACCAAAAAAAACACGTTCTTTTTGGTTTTTTTTGAAGAGTCATGCAAAGAATTCAAATTATGGAAATGATATATTTGGGATGTTAAATGAATTATTTTTATCAACACATGGGTTATTCATGCTATTAGTGTCCCTATCAAATTGAATTATCATTAAATATGCACAATATAATTGTTATAATGTGTCTGAAAGGCCTAATATCATTGTTTGCACGGTACTGTGCGGCACTTCTATGTACAGTACAGTTTTGCATTCAATTATTGAGTTAATCATTGTGTAAGAAAGCAGGGTTTGAGAACCGTTTTTATGCTAAAATCTGAAACTGTTTTTAAAAAAACAACAGGTGGCATAATTTTATTTTATTTTTTACACATTAACTTTTTACTGCCAGAAATTAACTACGTTGGTTATAATAAGTTTCATCATTTCATTCAGCAGATCAATTATTTGCAAATATAAGAGTACAAACACTGCAAATATTTACATAAATACTACGAATATGCACACAAACTTAGTGTCCCTAATGAGACTACGAATAAAAGCGGGTCACAGTGGCAACGGACCAGAAAAACGGACCAGAAAGACGGACAATATTTTCGTGTAGGAAAAAAAACAACTGAGGAAATATATTTGATGTACAAAAAAGTATTTGAACACAAATAACTACATCAAGGAAACCATCATCCATAAAACCAGTTCTAAAAACAGGTTACTAATAAAAAAACAGTTAATTTGGTTAAACTTTCCTTGATCTGCCGCCAATTTTTTTCGCAATCTCTACATGTACGAAAACAGTTTTTCCAAAAAATATATTTTGAAAAAAACCATGGTTTAAAAGAACAGTTTAAATTAAGTGTTTTAACCAGCCGCTTATACGTACCAGCAGGCTACTTGCTATACAAATGTTATTTGAACGTACATTAATCAAATATATCTTACATAGATACTGTTTTAGAAAACATTGTTTCATTAGAAAAGCGTTAGTTTAAATGAACGTTTGTCAAAAAAAAAACACTTGACCAACCAATTAGCTTGTCTTGTTCTGCTGCCAATATTTTCTGGACCTGTACATTAATAAAACGAATTTAAAACCAGTTTGAAAAACATCATTGCATTTTTTAATAAAAAACATGGTTTCTTTTAAAAAAAACATGATTATTCAATGAATTTGTATTTTTATGCTGACAAATTATTTCAAATATCCACATAATTATAACCATCTTTAAAAACATAGGTTTTCTCAATGAAAAAAACCTAAACCACCGGACCCGGATGCACTTTCAAACAGTCTCCTGAGGTATTTATTGATAAATATTCTTGTTTTTTTACTATTATCAAATTTTCTTTGAAATAAGACACGTAAAGATGTACAAAACATCAATTGAACTCATTTCTATGTACTAAAATCTAACATCCGATGACAATTGGGGCTAATTCTAAAAAAAACAAAAAAAACAAAAAAAACCTAAAAAAACATGTTTTTTTTGCAAAAAAAACCGCAACCAAAAAAAACGTTTTTTTGCATCACTAGTCATGGTATATCGACACACAGACACACACACCAATATATACATCAGTGTGCCGTTCTGTACACTGTGTATGTATGTGTGTGTGTGTGTACGTGTACCTGTATGTGTATGTGTGTGTGTGTGTGCATCTATGTCAGTGTGTATGTGTGTGTGTGTGCATGTATGTCAGTGTGTGTGTGCCTGAGGTGGCAATCTCGCATGGGCGTTTCTAGCAATCGCTCAACTGAATGGCGCAGTGTGTAGAATAATGGTGAAAAACAAACACCAGTAGAAAAATAAATGTTAATTACAATTACAATATTGGTAAGCTACACATATCCACTCGAAAAACGCCTGTGGAACACGCACATGCACGACAATGTACTTATTTAAACACTCTGTTTTACTACGCACTCTGCACGCCACTGGGCATTTGCAAACGCTCGCTGCAAACGCTCGCTGCAATGCACGTGAGTCATGGCATATCGACACACAGACACACACACCAATATACACCAATGTGCCGTTCTGCACACACACTCACTCACACATGTACGTTGAGCTTTATTATTATAGATATATAAAAATTATATTTCGGTCTGTGTGTATGCTTAATTATGAGGTGACATAACTGCGCGGGCTCAGTGGTATAGATCAGGGGCTTCAAACATAAATGAAACGATGGATCATGTTTATGAGGTAAAAATATCCCGCGGGCAGCAACTATATATAGTATAACGTCCAATTTCACGGTGTGGATCCATATACAAAACTAACGAATTTGACTTAAAATTAGAATAATAAAATTGACATTTTTCAGTGGATTTAAGTTTTCATGAGTGTACCTTTTTTTCTTTTTCAATTCGCAATATATATGATTAAATAAATATGAATTTCATTTTATGAATTGTTCCGCACAGCGGGCGGGTTTAATGCTAGTATGTATATATATATATATATGTATATATGTATGTATATATGTATATATATATATGTGTGTGTGTGCGTATGTCGGGCAGCCATTCTTGGTTTTCACTCTATGATGAATCAAGACCAGTACCATGCGTCACTGCTCGGCAAGAAGCTGGAGCACGAGGTGGGCTGGGGCGGCGTGACCCGTGCGTCGCGGCCTAAGGCACTGCCGCTCGAGCCGCCCAACGACACCGATCCCGAACAGTCGATTGAGCGACTGCAACGTAACGACGCCCAGCTGACACAGCTCAATTTCAACAATATCAAGGTGTGAGATCTCACATATGTATCCATCTTTCGTTTCTCCATGTTGGGGATGCGCTCGTTTTCCGGTTAAGCATTTGATGCGCGCTAACACATTTTCACGGACAAACACACACACACACACACACACACTCACTTGTTGTGTGGCTGTTGTGGTGGACGGTTGTGTTTGAGCGAGTGACCTGTGATCGGTGTGTGTTGACGGTTGGTTGTGGTGGACGCTGTGTGTAAACGAGCGACCTGTGAACGGTGACCTTGACGGACCAACACCAGTTGCAGCAAAGGCTTGAGTCAGAAATGAGTGACAAAGCCAAAAGAGACAAAAAGAAAGGTGAGGAAGACAGATTTGATAATATGGTAGCTAAAATCAGGGAGATAGAGGAAGAATTGATGAATATGAAAGAAAGCATCGAGGAAGTGAGAACCCAAAATTATCAACTGCAGAAAGAAAATGAACACAAAGACAGAGTTCAGGCTCTTCAGGATAAAGTAAAGTAAATGGAAGAGAGGACTAAAAATGTCGAAGTGGTTGCTCAATCTGTAAAAGTAGATGTCGACAGAATTGAAAAACAAAGCTCAAACTTCAACATGAACAAAGAGGTTACTGAAATAATTCGTAACAATCCTAAGCTGATCAAGCAAACAGTAGATGTGAACAAATCAGTCGTCTTCTTTGGAGTCGAAGAAGAAGACATCAAGAACAGGATATACAAAGACAAATCAGAAGCGGCAAAAATCAAGGATGTTTTGAAAACATTAACAGGAAACGAAATCGAAATCGAACACTGCATTGAAGGATTTACCAGATTGGGCGCGTACGAAAAAAACATAAACAGACCTCTAAAAGTGACCTATGTAAATTCAAACAAAGTGGAAGAAGTGATCAGAAGTGCAAAAACTCTCAAAGAGTCGGACAAATGGAAAAATGTGAATATTAGTAGATGTTTGAGCAAAGAAGATAGAGAAAAAATCAAACAACTGCTGAATGTAGCAAAAAAAATAAGCAAAGAACAGAAGAAGAAGAAATTTTTTTTTCTACAAAGTAGTCGGACTACAAGTAAAAAAGTGGTATCTGAAGAAAAAAGAGAACCCAACATAAAGATATACAGAAACAAATGATTGAATATCATCTACTCAAACGTAGATGGTCTTGTATCAAAACTGAATGAGTTAAATGATTATATTGATTATAAAATAATTGATTATAAAATAGACCAGACGTTATATGTGTAACTGAAACAAAAATGTGTCAAAATTTAAACAATGAAGTACTACGTTGTACAGGCTACAACATATTGCGAAGAGACAGGCAAAGTAAGACTGGTGGAGGTGTAATGATCCTAACAGCAGATAAATTGCGAGTAAAAAATGTGATCTAGCAAATGAAAATGCAGAACTGATTGCGGTAGAAATCATGATGGACGTCAGAGTAACTGTGGCTGTGGTTTATATGCCATCAAAAACCAGTGCATGGAAATTGGATTAATACAAAAATTTAAGAGAAAATACAATCAAAAGTATGAGAGAGGTTCTGACAAAAACTTAAACAGGTGAAAAAGACTTGATTATTACTGGCGATTTGAATTGTAAAGTCAATTGGAAAAGCCCTTACATTGATGACACATCTGATAATCTGAAAAAAGATTTGATCGACCTCAACGAGGACTACTTTTTAACTCAGCATGTGGAAGAAGACACAAGACAAAGAGAAGCTGACCAGTCATCTCTCCTCGATGTTGTGTTCACCAAACGAGCAGATCAAGTAGAAAACTTGACCTATGAACCACCATTTGGTAAGAGTGATCATGTGGTTATTTCCTTCAGATATATTCTAAGCAAAGGTATCATAATACCTGGAGAAGTCGCTACAAGCATACCACATTATGAGAAAGGTAATTATGAATAGCTAAACAGGATTTACTCAAGAAAGAATTGGGACCACGAGATGGATGACTCTGACGTAAACAATATATATAAAACGTTTTGTCTCATCTACAAAGAAGGAGTGGACAAATACATTCCTATCAGAAGAAAAAAGATGAGAAAGAAGCAGTGGTTCATTGAGGAATGTATGAAAGCAAAAAAAGAAAGAGACCAGCAATGGAGACGATATCGAACAAACAAGGATACAGAAAGTTATACAAGATATAAAATCTGTCGAAATAGATATACGAGAATAAGAAGAGAAGCACAATCAAAATTCGAAGAAGACATTGTCAATAACATCAAAGACAAGCCAAAATTATTCTACCACTACATCAACAGCCGCATTAAAGTGAAAAAGAAAATACAGCATATATACGAAAACGGTACGGCATACACAGATGAAAAAGATATATGCGAAATATTGAACAAACAATTTCACTCGGTCTTTTAGAGAACGACACATGGATTCCTCCTGAGGAAAGCATAGAGAGTACGCCAAAAATGCAGGACATCAAAATATCATGCAGTCAAATAGAAAAAGAACTGCTATCTTTGGATAAATATAAATCATGTGGTCCAGACGATATTTCCAGTTTTGTATTGAAGAGTTGTGTGAAAACGCTGAGCAGACCTCTAGAAATCATTATGAACGCCTCGTTGAGACATGGCTGATTACCAGACATATGGAAACAGGCCAATATTACCCCATTATTCAAAGAAGGGAAAGCTGAGAATGCTGCAAATTATAGGCCAATATAACTAACGAGTGTCGTTTGCAAAATTATAGAAAAAATTATTAGAAAAGAATGGACCAGATTTCTCGAAACCAATAGAATCCTGTCTACAATTTGGATTCAGGTCTCAAAAATCAACTACTGCGAATCTCATTAGTTTCTATAGTAGAATTATTGAAAATATACAAGAGAGAGAGAGAGCAATGGACCGATGCAGTTTACATTGATTTAGAGAAGGCCTTCGATAAGGTCCCTCATGATAAGCTGATCTACAAACTAGTGAAATACGGAAAAATTGGCAAACAACTGGAAAAATGGATGACGGATTTTCTGAAAAACAGGCATATGAGAACATGTCTGAGAGGGCACAAATCTTCGTGGAGAAACGTGAAAAGCGGTGTACCTCAGGGCACAGTCTTGGCGCCGATCATGTTCATCTTATACATAAATGATATTCAGGATGTCGTGCCGCCAGACATATACATGAACATGTTCGCCGACGATGTCAAACTACAAAAAATATTCGCAGCCTAGAAGATTATGTAGACTTACAGACATGTATAGAAAATTTGGAACTGTGGAGTGATCACTGGCAAATGTCATTTAATACAAACAAATGTCGAATTGTTGGATTTGGGACTAGTAAATTCAGACCAAACTATTCTTACATCATGAATAATATACCATTACAGGATTCGCAAAAAGAAAAAGACCTTGGAGTAATAATAAATCACAAGCTGTCTCCTGAAAACCATATATCCGAAATAGTGAAAAAGACACATTGCAAAATTGCACATATTAAAACAGCTTTCACATACATCAACGCCGAAATGTTAAGAAAGTTAATAATAGCTATCATTAGACCATCTCTAGAATACGCTGTCACAAAATGGAGTTCGCATTTACAGAAGCACAAGGAAAAACTAGATAAAGTACAAAGATCAGCTACAAAAATATCACACGAGACAAGACATTTAGGCTACAATGAAAGACTGAGAAAATTGAACCTATCTACACTAGAAGAAAGAAGAGTCAGGGGAGATGTGATAGCTATATATAGATATATGACAGGCGAAGAAAATATTCAAAATACCAGTCTGTTTCAGCCGACCAGTTCCACACGTTTACATGCTCTAAGTCTTCAAAAAAGTAGAGCCAAAAAAGATATAAAGAAGTACAGTTTCCCTCAACGTAGTATAGATTTTTGGAATAGAATACCGCAACATATAATAGGACAGCCAACACCAAGTAAATTCAAAGAAAATTATGATCTCTGGAAGGCAGGAGACACGAGTTTCTGACTCATTCCTGCGCGAACAACTCGGTAAGAACACACACACACACACAGCCCCGCTCTGTAAGTTTGTTCTTCTGTTGTCAAAATTAAATGTTCTTGGGCGTTAATTTATTAATAAATTGTGTGGATTACATTACTCAAGTGTGTGTGTGTGGTGCGTTTGCGAGTGGCGTGCTCTGAGTAACACGTGGATCAAAGCGTGTTTGTTAGGCTGTAATTCGTTTGCCACACTGTATGGTGTATTTGGCTGTGTAACTGTTTGAAATTGCAATGTGCGTGTCAATTGCTCCAGGAAAATGCTTTCAATGGAGTTTACCATTTATTTTTACATTATTTGGCTGTAGTTGTTGTTGGGGTGAGGGGACAGTCCGCAGTTGCCTCATTTTTGCACGTGCCCATGGTGAGAGACGGCTCATCAGTAATTTACATCGCGTGCTTGATCTCCAGTTATATCGCTAATGCGGTCGGCTTCATTGTATTTCTGGTATTCAGTCGATTGCAATTATTCAACGTTTCCCTTTGTTGATCGAATACAGAAATGTATTGAGTGTTACTGTGTGTGTGTGTGTGTGTGTGTGTGTGTGTGTGTGTGTGTGTGTGCGCGCGCGAATAGTGCGTTTTGTGGTCTTACTGGTCGCCTGGGGTTGTACGGTTGGCTGCTTTTAGACTAGTGAATTTGTCGTGTCAATAGTGGTGACGGTGGTGGCAGTGATGGCGTTGTATTTGATGTATTTGAACTTGTGGATATTTTTCAATTTTCCGTTCTTTTTCAAACCTTCCCCCGTAGTTTCGTTCAATTAGGTGATGCCGTTCTATTTCATCACTGGCTGGTCAGAGTTTTGAGAAGATACGGTGAATTTTAATTACTAAAAGTGGACCACGTGACGTATGTATGCATCATGCGCAGGGGCTGCATGATGCAGTTTATAGCGCTTGCGCTCTTCATGTGTCACTTTGTTCGTTTTGTTCAATAATAATAAATGATAATAATTTCACAAAAGACACAAATATGGGACGATAAATGATAGGAAATCACAAGTTCACTAATTATACTCAGTCAGTCATAGATATTGTCAACAGAGAAGAATTAATGAAAGTAACTTTCAATTAGGGGGTGCCGTTCTATTTTTCATTTGTTCCCCAAGGTGTCGTTCAAATAGAGGTTTTACGGTGTATATATGTCAACGTTTTGACATATATCAAGTAAGAGGAATAACACACATGATTAATACTGTAGTCAAACGTTTCGTTCATCGGACCTTCTTCAGTGACTTTAAGATCACCAATTCAAATGCAAAACCGATAATTACATTTCAATATGGCACAGGTCAAAACCTCGTGACTATTTCATTATAACAATGCTATGGAATGTTCTGTGTATGTGTTACAATGTGTTATGTATGCGTGGATGTAAGTGTGCGAGGGAGCTGGATATATGCATGGTCGTCTGGATATAATTCGTCTGGATCTAAGCATGGCCGATGGCCAAATTCAACACCCAGGCCTGGTATTCTTGTCGGCCATGATCTAAGTGAGCTGGCTATACACGTGCTATGTTTTATCAGGTTACCTCCTGACTGATGCAAAAATACAAAGTGTATTAGCGGGTTAATGTTTCAAAATATTTGGCAATGAGGGCAGACTATGAAAAGTTGAGAAAATTATGAGAAGGGCCCTTAAGATATTTGAGTCGCAGCACCCCACTGCCTCTAGGTCCCCAAAAACGCGGGGCCCCCAAAAGCGCGGGGCCTCCAGAAGCGCGGGGCCCTAGGCAACTACCTACTTTGCCTATACGTTAATTCGGTCCTGACACTGCATATAGGTACAATATTATTGCCAGCAACGCTAACAATTGAAAACGGGCAATTTAACGGGCCCTTCTAAACGGGCAATTATTATATCCTCTTGATAGTCCGACTACGTGGTGGCAACGGGTTTCAGATGGTCTGCAATCAATCGCTATGCAGATCAAATCGCACCTGACTAGGTGCACGTGCCATGACTTTCTGGGCATGTAGAATTATACATACGAGTACTCGTACATGTACCTCATATTTATATTTTCGGGAATTATTCATCAACAATTGCTCAAATAGCGTCTGTATTGTCACTCTCAAAGGGGTTGAAGGAATTTAACGTTAAATCGAAATTTACCAGGTAAACATGTCTGATGGTAAGAGCATGTGTTGCGTTGCATGCGCGAAAAACGTGTCTGCTGGTCAGAAGTCGCAGCTCGAGCAACACAACAATTCGGCTGCTCACTGAAATAACATTAAATGTAAATATACATGCAGAATGGAATCATGGGATAATTGCGTCTCGAAGTAAAAGTCCAAAATCGTACTTCTACCATGAAAATTTCGACTGTAGTTTCTCTTATTCTTCCAAGTCCCCGTATCTTCCTTAGACCCCTACCGGAGAAATCCTGGCACTGCCACTGCACCACTACCATAATAGAAACGGCCCAAACAAGGTATTTTTTGCCATGTATTATGAAAGTTTCACCTCTACAGGTGGTTACCCGATGAAATGTCGCTGGAAACATGCTTAAATGCAAAAATTCTTGGAGAGTCCGGAATTCACATATGTGAAAATTTAATAACATATTTTGGGTTTTTTGACAAAATAGTTTGGCATTTTTCGTCACATAATAAAAACATTAAACACCAAAAATTGTCACATAACATTCCCAACTCTACTTATCACATTTAATAACTTATCACTTTAAATGCAGCGATTGCACAATATGTTATTCTTGCTAATATCATCTGTTTTGCATGGTTCATTGAACTGTGCTTGTCGCGTCGCGTATGTTTTGTATGTGTGTTTTTTCGCTATATTGACCGGATGCTGGCAAAGTGTCAGAATTTGTTCTTGCGTGTATTTGTCAGCGGCCTGCATCTTACATGTTATATATGGTCAAGCTTGTTTTGTCGCATTCGACTCTGTTTTTATTGTGTCTGCGTCCTGTACGCTGTCTCTCACTCGTTGGACACTCACCTGTCCATTTCGTCACCTGCTTTGGTGCCAAACACAGGGAACTGCTCACTGCTGCTGCTGTCGTTGTGTTCACAGTTTCATCTTCTCTCCTCTTCGTGGCTCTATCTATGTATGTTGCCTTGCTTTATTGACTGCCATCGCGAACACATTGGACGCAGTACTTGAATCCACACGGTAATCGGGTTTTTTTTTGGAGCGGGTGGTTGTTATTCTAGGTGTTTGGGTAGTCGTACAATGAATACTACCACATGTTGACACGGTGTGAAGATGGTTTGTTTCTAAGGTGGTAATACAGTGTAGTATGATGTCTATGTATAATTACCCGCCTGCGTCCTTATGACGGTTGCTATTTGCAATTTTTAAATGTCGCCATGTGTTGTCGTATTCTTGTATTTGTGGTTACATTTGTCACATTCGCCACAACATAAGTGGTACGCACAAAGCCAAGTGTTCAAACGACATTTGGTCAGAAATTTAGACAGACAGAAGCACAGACATTCGATTTGGTAATGTTTCACAAAGAGGGGACAATTTCAGCGGCTTAATTATATGTGTGTGTCGGGCTTGTGTAGACGATGACCGACTCACAGTTAAGTCGATTATTCGAGGCTGCTGCTGGTAACAAGCACCTGGAGAGCCTATTGATGTCCAACACGGGCATGACCGACCGACACGCCAGGCAACTGGTCACTCTGCTGGAAAACAATAGCCACATCACCGAGATCAGGTGCGACAAACCCGAGTAACACTGGTGCACGCGCTATTAATATTTATATTGTTAATTACATGCAAATCCAGTAAAATGAGAATAGTGCAAGCACTATTACCACCATGCGGTGGCCCCATGCACTGGAAGCGCCCAAGTTGTAGAGAGAAAGAGATCTAAAACATTTAACAATTCCAGAGAGAAGATAATTCGAAAATATAACACAATCCATCCGATAACACTCCATAATGTCACTCCGCCCACACTCCTCAATACATTACGACAATCAACAATAAATTTATATGGGATTAAATAAATGACAATCAACAATAAATATGAATGAATATTAATAAATAAGTAAATGAATAACAATATGCATGAATCAACAGATACATAAAAATATGATTCAATAAGTAATAACAAACAACAATAAATTAAATACATGATTCAATAAATGTCAACAACGAATAATAAATTTGATTCAATAGAAAACAATAACCAACAATGAATAAAAGTATGATTAATAAATAACAACCAACAATATATTCGATTTGATAGAGAAAAAAATGTTTAATTAAATAAACAACAAACATCAATCAATGCTAATATACTTCATAGTATCAATCTAACAATAAATATTAATAGATAGGGAATAATTAGCAATACATATAAATTAATACAAAATAAATAGCAATAAATATGAATAAATTGAAATTGAATATAAAATAAATATGAATAAATAGAAAATATATATTAATACATACATAACAACCAATAGTCAATTCCGCTCTATAAATATCACTTCATTGACTTTAACCTTGCGTTAATGTCTAATGGCATGTTCTGGCGGAAATTCTAGCGGCTGCATGGATTAATATTGAGTCATAATTGCGAGTTTTGCTTTGTCCCCCGCCTTTACCCCCTCCATCCTCGTTTTTATGTTGAGTGCAAGAAAAGTAGTGCTTCGTTGAGAGATTGGCACGGTATATATTGTCTGATAGATATAGCGGCGGTCATTATTTTCTTTTGTACCATTCATCTGATGCTCATATCGATTTACACTCAACAAAAAGCCTCTAGTTTTCGCGGAATTTTCATCATTATGCGCTATGGTCGTTTATCGTCTTCTCTCGGTGATTATCACTCGACGCACCTGGCTCGAGTTTCTTTTCGTTTGCTTGTTTTTCTTGAGGGAGTCTGGCAGTGAAACTATTATTAACAGTGCTCTGTTGAATAAACAAGGAAATTCATGTGGAGTGGCATGCTTATTTCTGCTGCTGAAAGCTGTACTTTGCCACTAAACGACTGATTAAACTTGACTGTACAATGAGATGAGAAACGGTGATAGATTTACTTGTGTCGATTCTAATGTTTTGGCCATGTTATTTCAATGTTGTAATGTTCGCGGTGGTTGCAGTTTGTGTATTGGTGTTTGCCGATGGTTACACTGAATGTTTTAATGCTTGTGTGTAGTCTGGAGTCGAACTTCATCAGTCCTCCGATGATGGCCAGTCTAGTCAAGGCTCTCCTCAACAATAAGTCAGTTGAGACATTCAGGGCTGCCAATCAGGTGAGTTGTTTGCCCACGCTGTTTGCAAAAGTGATTGTCTGACAATGGAAATTGCGTATGAATCTATTGATGCTTAGATAAGTATGCTTGAGATCCAAATGTGGAGAATCGCTTAGGATTGAATAGTCTTAATAACATGCGCTAGGTAACCGAGCACGTTCTCTAGATTTTCTACATGTGCTTATGAGCTTAGAAGCATGAAATGAGGTCAATTTTTCTATTACTCGCCGGTGGGTCAGCGTGTTAGTTAACGCTGGAATGCTGTTTCAGGTGTCCTGACTGATGGTCTGTGCGTGTAACTACGCGTTTTGGTCGTTTTCCTAAAAGCTTATTTAGCTTATTGAGCTTATTATTATTATTATTAAGCTTATAGCTTGCGTAGGAAACTACGCAAGTATTAGACAGGATAAAGAGAAAGAAATTGAAAAAGACACATTGAACAAATTATCTTGGGGTGGTATGTAATTCAATTTATGCATTACACAGTATACACACCATATGCTGTCCAGGTTCAATTGTGTATTGTCAAATATAACACTTTTCAAAAATATTAGCTTGGCAACAGACTGACAATGCTTTACGAGAATCGGAAGAATCGGCTTTACGAGAACAAAGTTGGAAGAGGTCAAATGTTAAATGGTTAAATGCCTAAGTGGCAGCTGCTACACGGGAAGAAGCCGAAGCTTATGAACACAGGCGTGTCCCGTGCAGCTCGCTGTCACCGCAGAACCGACCCTCTCCACGCTAAGGCGCCACAAGGACATATGACGTATTAGAGAGGGTCACCTCCCCAGAATGCATGGCACAACTCATGACTGATATCTGATACCATCATTTTCTGCTGGGTGGACAGGGGCTGTGGGATTGTGGAATTTACCCAATGAAATTCTGCTCCGCCGGGTTTAGAATCACGGACCCGGGTTCCACCCGTTCAATTCGAACCCGGGTTCCACCCGCTTGTGAGGCGGGTGTGCTAACAACTACACCGCGGAGTCCGCAGGATCATGTTTTCAGTCGAGGGTCATCAATCCATAGATCGAAATCGCCATATACAATCATTTTGATGAGTATAAAGGAAGCAAGTAGTCAACTAGACATGAAAATTTATTTATGAGTTCAGTACTGAGCGAGGAATAGGCACGTTAAATGACGACAATATAAAAATGAGATTGAAACCAGACACGACCACCACAATATTTGATAGAATAGAGAATCTATAAAGCCATAAACTGCAGAGAAGTTATGATGAAAGGAGTTATTGAATATAGATAGTTCAGAAGGAAGCCCTGCTTCAGTTTTTAGAACGGAAATTGTATTGTGGATAGATATAAAATTCAATTAACCCATTTACCGGCGACCATAACATTTATGAAGTTGTCTAATTGAAATTAGTCATTTTTTGTATATTTATGTTCATTATTCATGGTGAAATATGAAACAAAAACTTAGCAAGTTATTTTCTATGGTTTTCAGTGTGATCTAAAAATACATCACTGCCGGAGAGCGCCATAGGGTACACCGCGTATAGTGGGTGTCTTGCAAATGTGTTTTTATTTTTCAATAGGATGTCTGCACCCTGTGATCTAACTATGAATGATGTGTTGGCCTTACTGGACGACCTTGGCTTCGATGTCGATGAGGTTGAGGCTGATATTATTCTAAGTTGAGGTTGACATTGGGGTTTTTTCTAAGATTTTCAATCGATGGGGTGATCATAAAGTATTACGACCATCACGACCGGAAGCAGTTCATTCGAGGTAACCCCATTCGATTTGGATACAAGTTATGGTCCTTGGGCGCATCCGATGGAAACATCTACGCGCCATCTGTGTATCAGGACAAGGAGGAATGTCGCTCAGCACGGAACCCGATGGGTTCCCGAGTAGTCCTCAGCCGCATCTCCCAGGTCGACATCGCCAACGGGACAGAGCTATCCTTCAACAAATGGTTCACCTCTCCATCACTTCTCGCTTCGTTGATCGAAATGGTACTTAGTGCGTTAGGAATCATACTAGCCAATTGAACCAAGAACGTTCCGTTCAAGTCGGACAAGGAGATGAAGGCTTGAATGAAGATGAAGGCAGAAATTTAACTAATATAACCATATTATTTTTGTCAAATGGAACAACAACAGCTTCGTTCACATGGCGACGAACTACTCCAAATTACGCCCTACAGTGAAGGCGCTGCGGTACACCGACCAAGCCGAGCCTTCAATACTCTGATCAATTGGAGTTATAAAATTTTGCTCACCTTTTCAAGCATATCGATGGGTATATCGTTGATGGCATGACGTATATTTTTATTAAGGTGAGCTACATTCAGTGGACGGTCGATATACACAAGATATTTGAGGTAACCCCATAAAAAGAAATAATAAGGAGCGAAGTCAGGTGACCGAGCAGGCCACAGAAGGTCGCCTCTCATGGAGGTGAGACGGTCAGGGAAGTGTCCCTTAAGAAGGTCTATTGAGCGTCGTGCAGTGCGTGCCGTGGCTCCATCCTGCTGAAATCACACATCCCCTAGATCCAGTTGTTTTGGGTTTTGTTTTGTTTGATGAATAGTTTTGGGAGAGATAAATTCCAAGTTTTGGGAGAGATAAATTCTCAATCATTTGGCTGTAGCGAGCTGAAGTCACTGTAACAGCGCATTCGTTTTCCTCGAAAAAGTGAGGACCAATTATCCCCATTCGCGAAATCGCACACCACACAGTCACACGTTGGCAATCAAGTGGCTTATCATGCAGTTCACGTATGTTGCCATCATTCCAATAACGCATGCTTTGTTTGCTAACGCAACCATTGATGTGGAAGTGAGCCTCATCACTGAATAACACGAGCGTGTCCTTAGGCACGTTTTAATGAACGCTTCACATGCTTCTTGACGAGCAACAAAATCGCGTGGAGAAAGCCTTGATTGCAGATTGCACCACAGTTGACTTGTAGGGATAACACTTCAGGTTAGAATGAAGAATTCGTCTCACAGAGCGGTGAAAAATCCTCAAAGCACCAGCATGTTTGCGTGCCGAACGCCTGGGAGAACGCAAAAATGACTTCCTCAATGCATCAACATTTTCGTCTGTTCTGGCGGGCCGCTTACGTACCCGTGGTCTTGGTAAGACATTTAAGTTCTTCCTAAATTTTTACACTCATGAAAATATCGATTGTCGACCGGGAACCCGACCTCCCAGTCTAGGATTGAACTGAATGCGGAAGGCACGTTGAGTAGCGATAACAGATCGGTCGTTCGAAAAAAAACGTTTCGACTGCAAATGCTCGGTGCTCCCCTGACCACTTCATTATAATTACTGAAGTGGTGACATACAAAACGTTACGGCCTCCCCTTTCGAATGAGACTAAGCACACCTTTCTATGACTCCGCCTCCACACGCTAAATATAAATCAGAAAAGTTAGCTGCCGCACCCTGTATTTGAGTCCAGCGTCAAAGGCAGGTAAAAGAACTGGTAAATGTGGTGAATGTGTAACGAATAAATAGAGATGAGTAAATGTGTAGTAACGAGTAAATACTGAGTGGTAACGAGTAATGTCTTGGAACTCCACTCAGCAGTCACTGGACACACTTAACACTGAGTCTAAGATCATTATCACGATCATGGAACATACGAATACACGGGACGAGATCTCGTTCAGGGACGCTTGACGAACACACACACATACACATATATAGCTGTGATCTACTATGTCGTATCACATTGCCGTAATTATATCGTAACACGCCTGTAAATGTTGTGCTTGTTCAACTTGCACAGCCTCTCAAATTAAGCATGTTTTCCAACTGAAGTTACTGAACAATGTTTTTGTATCTATGTGTGTGTGTGTCTGTTTGTGTGTTTGTGTTCATACGTACACAGCGGTCGCAAGTGTTGGGCAATAAGATCGAAATGGAGATCACAAAGCATGTGGAACAGAATGGCAGTCTTTTGCAACTGGGTCTGCATTTCGACTTCAACGACGCGCGCGCTCGTGTCGCGGCGCAACTTCAGAAGAACCGTGACAGATGTGAGTGTCACTCAGCCAAGCACTTGCGACTCGCTCTCAAACCACTCGCTCACTGTCCTCACACACTCCCACCTCGTCTTCCACATTTACCAGCAGGTTTCAGATTTCCGTATTGTTTGTGTCAAATGGTGGTTTTTGGTTTTGCATTTATTGGTGAAAAAATAGGGTATTGTTTTGCCAGTTATCCACTGAAAGCAGCAACACTTTTGAATGTGTACTTTTATTGTATTCTTTTTAATTACTTTATGTGGATATTACGTCGTAACCTTGAACGTGAAGCCGGCTCCGATCCGGATTCACGCACCCCTCATCTTGACTCATGAACGCCATCTCGACTCGCGACCTTGTGTTCCTATCCAGAAACAATCGATCCTTCACATGGATGTTCCTTGCAGCGTTAGTGTTTCATGGTGGTGGTGTTTTTGGTGATTGATTGTGGAGTTTCTCATTGTGTTTACCCTCTGAGGTGTGTGTATTGTTGCGCTACTGGCTACTTCGCTAAAAGCAACACAGATGCTGTAGTTTCAGTTATATTTAATATACATTAACAGTACATAACAGCACATAACAATACACCATACAATCATGTACAATACAGAATATACACGTGCAATATACAGGTAATACAATCAATCAATCAATATTATAATAGGCACAGCGGGCCACAGTGTACATACGCGCAGCGAGCAACAGTGCACAGCGTAAGCACAGTGCACAGTGACAATAACGTTTGCGTTTCAAACGTGCGATAATTATATTAACTACAAAAACGCAGAAATGGGCGACACTCCCAGACAGAGGTGTAGTCACTCTCTGAAAAGGGTCACGAGCTAATATCTAAAGCAATGCTAGTGATATTAGCCTTAGCGGGCGAACAACGAACGAGTGAGTAGAAGGAATACCCCTTCACTCTAGCGTTGTGCAATACCCGAGTGACAGGATACGCCAAACTACCGAGACACAGTGAGTAGCTCTGCCAGACTCGAAATGTTCAGCGTATCTGCCCCGATGCAAAACACAGGTGCCTTTTTATACGTACACACATGACGTATAATCGCGTGGTTCTAGAACATTCTCGAACCGACGCGCATACCAAATATACGGTATGACTCCGCTCTGTGCTTGCAAACGCTGTTGCTAAGTGCGTGTGCAAATGCCAGCATTCCCAGATAGCGCGTTAGTCGCTAGTCACTAGGCACAAAGCATATAGCACAAAGCATCGAAACATGAATCACGCAAAATCACATAATTGATCAACGCAAATACGGTAACGCAAAGTTATTAAAATATGCATGTTACACCCAATCATGAAAAATAGAATTACAAGAAAACACAAAACTATATAGATGTGTACGACACAGTATAATTGCACACGTTAAATATGATACGCCTTGCGCCAGCCCATGTGCTTTCACACCTCACTCGCTTATTCTCGTACATCTGTGTAGGTTTTTCTCTGTTTCGCATTGCTATTTTCAAATGTGTTATCATCACGATTTATGTTATCGCTGTGTGTGTCGTTGTGTTGGCAGTATGTATTGTGTATAGCTCAGGGTATATCGGGTTTACTCCAGGGAAGAGAGATACCGAGAACTCCTGGATAGTTTCATGCTGTATACCGTCCTTGCTCATTTTTGCCACACATTTCTCGATAGTACCGCAGCACTCTTTCGTTAAGCGCGAACTGTTTTTGATGCTGTATTGCTGTGGTACATATGATGGACCTTTGTTCAAAAGATCACAGTGAGGAACGCCGTCTGTCTTATCCACAAACGCCACGCACTTTTTGTTCGGCAAAATAGTTACTTCGTCGATATGATTCTTCTCCAATTCTTTTGAGAATATAGCATGAAATTTCTTCTTCTTT
Organism: Sacculina carcini; assembly: GCA_916048095.2. Taxonomy (NCBI): domain Eukaryota; kingdom Metazoa; phylum Arthropoda; class Thecostraca; family Sacculinidae; genus Sacculina; species Sacculina carcini. The sequence continues at coordinate 9,752,057 of OU696570.1, read as the reverse complement.
TTTGCTTGTAGTTCCTCCCTGCAGGAATTCAGCTTGTTTTGCTCTAGTTCAGTCAGTGGGAACATATCATATATCAGTGTCTTCAATTTGTTATACTCACAGTCCAACGCCAGTTGTAGCCATTGTTTTGAGTGTCTTCTTGTTAAATCCTCTGCCTTGGCCGAAGGCAATGTGTTTTTCAGAATATTCTTCATCCTCAGACCTTTTGGAATTATGTCATTCTTCCGACAGAGACGTAAAAATTGAATATTGCTTCTGCATCTTTCGATCTTTCTTGCATGGTAGTAGTTTGCTGACAAGATGTTGGTTGTTCGCATGTTTGGTCCGTTCTTGAATGTATATGAGTATTTGTATAAATATATCAAAATTGATGTTCACTCACGCACCCTGTATAATTATAAATATTATGTAAATGAATCACTTCATCGGGCACAATCAATATATTTTTAGTACGAACGTTTTCGCCTAACGGCTTCTTCAGGTACTGAAATTCATTCAAATTGCACAATTATATAGCAGACAATAAAAAACACATGCATCATAACAATTGAGTGACTCTAGTAATTAAGCGCTGAAAAAGGAGAATAAATTGCCAATTGTGTTATCTTTAGAATTGACATTTTGAATATATTCCCTTGCAGCCGTTGATGAGCGATCCATCATCATGCTGTCGTATGTAGGCTGCTTCAGCGTACTTTCTTGTCGACTCATCTCTGATGCCACTGTGGATGATACACCAGCTGATGGATAATGGAGAGTTGGTGTGATGCTCATTGTTGTGTTCGAACATCACACCTTTCAGTTTTGGGCTAATATGCTCCTGCACTCGTATTTTCTCAGGTCGACAGGTTTCACCTATGTAGAATCTTCCACAGATCGTACAAGTTATCTTATAAATTACATTCTTCTGCCAACATTGTGGCCTTTTCGTCGCACAGGAGCCTGTAAAGCAACCGGACTCGCATGTCAGGCGCTCTTTGGGAGGTTCAAATATTGTTTCAATGGGCGACCCGGGTCAAAGAAAATCCGCACTTCGTCTGCGAGACCCGTTCTTCTGAGCAGTGATTGACACTGTCGCTTGTTTGCCTCTCCCAAGTATGGCAACTTTACATAATATTTGCGTTCGTCTTCTTTTTCTTCTCCATGTCCAGAATTGCCCGCATTCCTTAGTGCCCTATATTTCGTTTTTTCTATCACCTTCAGGGGATAGCCATTCACTTTCAGGCGATTTTTAACGGCTCTCAGCGATTTTCGTAGGTTCAGCTCATTGATGGCTCTGTTTGTACTTCCTGTATTTAGTGGACATTACATTCAGTACTGTGTTGAACCTTGCCTATCTTGACGATACATTGACGTACATTGACGATATTTTCACTGCGTAGTACGATGACGTAAACATTGATGATATGATGCGGATTGTTAACTCAATCAACTCGCACATCAAATTTACCATCGAAACGCCAAAGGACGGCAGTTTGCCATATCTCGAGTGCCTCATCAGTCAGGATGGTTGCAAATTCGACACCACATTACATGTGAAAACTGTACACAGTGGATCGTTCATGCCATGGCAATCCTACGGCTCAACATCAGCAAAATGTTCCATTGCATACGGCGAGTTTGTGAGGGCGTCAAGAAGAGCCAACAATGAGCGTTCACACACACAACAAACAACGTTTTTTGCTGAAATTTATTCAATTTTTACAACTTTAAGTGCATAGTAATTGCAGGGTATTCCACTCAGCATCATATTGATGTGTGATGATTGCCGATAGAATATTTCTCCTGAAATTGGAGGTGAATCAATTGACACATACAATGAAGAATCGGTTTGCTCCGCGCCATGACTTTTGGCGCGGACTGTAAGTTATTCATGCTATTAGTGGTCCTATCGAATTGAACATTCATCAAATACGCACACTAAAATTGTTATATTGTGTCTGAAAGTCCTAATATCAATGTTGGTGCGGTACTGCACTTCTAGGTAAAGTACAGCTTTGCATTCAATTATTGAGTTAATCATTGTGCAAGAAAGCAGGTTTTGAAAATGTTTTTTGTGTTAAAACTTGAAACTATTTATAAACCAAAAATAGTTTAATAATAAGTTTATAATAAGTTTATAATAAGTTTTTGGTGGATTTTTTTTCTGCCAAAAAATGTTTTTTAATTATAAAAACCATCATTGTTAGGTCGCTTCTCTAATTGGAACACACAAATCTCTCGTACATCAGTCAAATCTATCTTTCATAGAGCCGTTTTCATTAAAAACGTTTGTTTAAAAACATTTGTTAGATACACTTGACCAGCCAATTAACTTGTCTAAGTTTGCTGACAACATTTTCGGAATGTGTGTATAAATAAAAGGGGTTTAAAACCAATTTTAAAAACATCATGACTTCTTTTTATGAAAAACATGATTTCCGTTAAACAAAAACTTGATAAATCAATTAATCTTTTTTGTTCTGCTGACAAATTATTTCAAATATGCATATTATTAAAGCCATATTTAAAAAACATTGTTTTTCCAATGAGAAAAATCTTGCTTAAACCACCGAGCCGAGATGCCTTTCAAACAGTCTCCCGGTATATTTATTGATACATACTTTCGTTTTTTACTATTATTAAATTAGCTATTATTCTATGTACATAATCATAAATTAGCCTCATTTCTATGTACTAAAATCCAACATCCGAGGACAATTGGGGATAACTCTAAAGAACAGAAAAAAACTGAAAAAGAACATGTTTTTTGTCAAAAACCACAAACAAAAAACGGTTTTTGTATCTCTAGGTATAAGTAAAATGTGATTGTACACTATACACAGTATGCTAAAATTATAATGCATAATTTGAATGAAGGTTTATTTTTCACATTGCGCGAAATTATACACACAATCCACACACAGTTTGAAAATGTATTCACACAATCCAGCACTGCGCCTTGATCACTGAACTCGGCGTTTGAAGTAAAACCAGTATTTCTCTCCATGCTTGCTTTCCTCGTTATCCAGGACAGGATCAACATAGTGTTATAAGTTGTCATATTTCATAAAATTATGTGCTGGAAAAGTGGTTGATTTTCTTCACCTTTCGGTGACTTTTTGATCTGATGTAGGTAGCAAACTGTAATTTCCCGACCAAAATGCGATTGTGTTAGTGCACTTGGTTATTTATTCACATGTATTATGGAGTGTCTCGTCCAAAATCCACGTGAAAAAACACAACCACCATTATTTGCCTCTCTGAAATTCTATATTTGTTTTCATGCATTCTATCGGTCGCTTCTTATACTCTTGTTTTATGTTTTAATTTTATGATACATATTGGCTCACTATTTTTTGTCCACTCTATTCCATCTGTCAACATAACAAATTGGTTCGCCTCCACAGAGCTAAGACACGTAATACACCTTGTTTGAATTAACAGTGTATTTACATCTCTCAGATTGGCAACAAACGGTTCTACAATACCATACACCAATGTAAACAACAATAATACATATTCACCCCTTTGGTTGGACAAGGACCTCAACAAAACACTGTCAAAGGCATACTGCTAATATATTTATGCCGAAAATAAGTATGGTAATATAATCATATTTGGATTGAACTGAGCTTGAGGTATTCTAGCAAGCAAGTATTATAAGCTCTAGACAAATATTTGAGCTTTTAGGGGCAATTCAGTGATGGCAACAAATGTTGCCACTCGGCACTTGCGTGTACAAAATTTCAACTGGTGTTTACTCTTTCCATTTTTCTAATAATTCGATCATGAATCAGATTTTGAGCATAAATGTTAGCAATAATATACTTGTGTAATCTTCATAACACAAAAATAAATTATATAGTGAACAATCAAATAGTAATAAATGAAATAATACGCTAGATTCAACCACTACATCCAGCCAATTCATGTACGCAAAACACGAAACAATAAATGTTAATTAGAACCAAACAATTAACCATAGGAAGTTAAACAGTTAAATTACAAAATTAACAAAACTAAATTATACTACGTTTTTTTATATATCCCGGATGCATAGTTTACACTTGGAAATTATTTACAGATTCCGCTGATATTTTCAGTATCTGCTGCTTGTTGCGTGTAATTATGATGGGCAATGTCCAGTGGGATCACGCTGCGTGCCTCCTCCAGTTAATCAACTAGCAACAGGTAGTGGTCGAGGGCGGGGTCCTGACATCACTTCACTATACCATTGTATGGTGTCCATAATACATCCTCTTGTGAAACCCAGTATAATGACATTTTGCGTCCTTGTTTCTGAACAAAATCTACGTATTCACCACTGTTGCACTAATTTGCCACGTGAGGAGAGATCTCCTCCATTCCTAAGAGAGAATATGCATTTTTTATTTTGCGAAAAGTCGGCCATGCAGATACACTTCACCCATAATTATTTTGTACACGGCAACAACAGCCGGTATGTTAGTCATCATCTTTTATTTATTTTCGTTTGATCCATCGGGAACTTTTGTGGCTCGCATCAATCCATGTTTATTACTTATGATAAATACCACTTTGGCGTTTTTCTATCAGACAAAGCATATCAAGTGGATGACAAATCATTCCCCATTTTTGTTGATTATTACATTTGTTGGTATTGATAATATCAGCGCTTCCTTTGGTACGTGCTTTTCTCTGATAGTACAGATAATGACAAAACAGCAGAAGAGGGTTGTCTATGAGGGACAGTAGAGAGAAATGAATGTCGAGTATGAGATGGTGACCAAGACTCAATGAGCATTTCTCAATAACACTTGGACCAAGATCTGCCCATTGACCACAACCTGTACTCTTCTGACGTGTTGCTGCCCCACCATATGACTCGGAATGAATGAGGCATCTATCCGTTGAGTACTTGCATCACAATTTTAAGCGAAATATCACTTGCTCTCCTCTGAAGCATCGTTTGAATAGTAGACGTCCGTAATTAGGTATTATACACTTATCAACAAATAGCTATTCGGGTGTTAGTAATATTTGGATATTTTTTGCCAAGGAGAATATGGATCGCACATTGTGATATGGATCTGGTTTGTTGGTGTCAATATTGGAATATTTATTCCAATATTAATTTAGTAGTATTTAGACAAAAATAATTGTCTGTCAGGTATCCCTCCTCATACTTTGAGCAACCATTGTATTGAAGATGACATCATCCCGGAGCCAGTATAACCTGCTGTTTGAAACGGTAGAATATCCCGACATCATTATCGCGCTACCATAGTATTGTTTTTAGGATAAGTGGCTGAAAATGCATACCAAGTGCTAAATAACCTCATCGGTCATGAACGATATCAAGCATGATGATCAAGTTGTATTTTGTGCTTGACAACTTCTATTTAACAAAATATATTTATTTTATAATTCGTTAACATTTTTCCCAGCCTGTCTATATTAATGATGTATTTTTTTCCAAATTGGTATCTTAGTCCTGACGGCGGGTATGGTAGAGCCTGAACGATTTATATCGTAATTACTTCTGCATATCCAGTCAATGATTTATTGGAATATTTGCATGATGCGTATAAATTTAACACAACCAAATGAATTTAATGAACCAAATTTTATCTAGTTCTATGCCATATTTAGATGACATATCTACAAAGTAATCAAGAAAAACTCAATACTCAATCAATTGTTTATATTCTAAAATCACCAGCTAATATGAAGAAAAACCAAATTGTAACAAGTTTTGTACACGCCAGCGCCGAACGGCAACATTTGTCATTTTAGCATGAGGGAATATTCAAAATATCAAAATCCACTAAGAGACCAAAACTCTTACAAAAAGAATGAAACGGGATCTGAAGAAATATAGTTTTCTGTATAGAGCTATATCAGATTGGAATATGTTACCGGTCAATGTCACAAACAAGAAGACCAAGGAATTCAAAGACTCATTTGTTCTCTGGAAGTCGGGACAGACGAGCTGGTTCAGTCCTGCACACTAAATATTCGTTGAGAACAATGCAGAGGGAACAAACACGCATACACATACAAACACATGCACACGTACAGTTCTGACTCAACCACAAGTACAGCATATCGGCCTCAATGTGTGTGTGTGTGTGTGTTTGATTTATTGCACCTTTTGTTTAATCACACTTCATTTCAGCCTGTATTTGTCGTTTTTATACGAGATTTTGATTTTGACTTTACCTTATCCACTTTCTATTGATTTTTGCTTTCTATTTTTGCTTTTAGTTTTGCCGACGTTTTTATTATATCAAGCTGCTATTTGTGTTGATTTTTACTGCTTCATTCTGAACTTTACATCGTTTTTGAAATTAGTTTATTGTGTATGTGTGGTGTGCTTCATGGTGTATCTCGCAATTGTGCACGCACATTTGCTTCTCTTTGCGCTCGTTCATCGCAACATCGTATTGGACTGTGTCGGTACTTGCCGTCTGTTGTCTTCGATCCGTTCCTTCCGCTCGCACGTGTGTGTGTGCGTGTGGTGAAGTACGCGAGCTGCGCGTCAAGGGGGTCGAAGCCTCCCCGCCACAGGAGGAGCAGAAACAGGTGGAGGAGAAGGAAGAGTCCCCGCCGCCGCCACGTCGTTACTCCAAGTCGTCGAATTTTATCACGCCCATCGGTCGCGTGGCGTCGCCCGACGACCAGCCATCACCTCTCTTCGATAATTCCCACGGCACGGATGGTGTCGCTTTTGCCGACTACCGCTAGACAGTCCGTGTCTTGTGGTGATCCGTGGTGTGTGTGTGTGTGTAGTGTTGATCTACTTGTCAGCAGTTTAATCGTCTGTCGACCCTCAGCTCGTCAGCGTCATTGTAGACTCACTTAGTCGGACTGGACTAATATGTAGCTACGCTGATTTGCGTGTTTGTGAGTGAATGAGTGTGCTAACCCGGCAGTATATCCACTTGTTGTTCTTATTATTTGCTCGTGTCGATCTCAACTTGAATAACTTGCTGACTGCTATAGCTGTGTTTATTCAAGTACGCCTGTGTTTAGTCTTTCGTCTGTACGCATGTAGTGGGCAAGTTAGGAGGCGGAACAACGTGGTACTTACTACTGGTATTACTTCATGAGATTCATGAAATTTGTACTCGCAAAATATTCTTCCCTTGATTTAAACACGAGCAGGTCGCAGGATATATTTGCACCGAGCCTGGGACACGCTTTTATCATTAATAATTCTGGCGATTATCCGACTGAAGAGACCTCTGGTCCATAGTTCCTAACGTGTGGTCACTCATCATGTCTTGTGTGTGTGTGTGTGTGTGTGTGTGTGTGTCAATTGCGGTGTGTCGAGGGCAGTTCGCACGGGCAAACGCTCGCGACTCAGTTGCCGTTTGTTTCGCAACCTCATCTGGAAGCGACTTACTTAGCCTGTGATTGGTCAGTGTGTGTGTGTGTGTGTGTGCGCTTGAGCGTGAGTGTGTGTGTCTTTTTGTCGTTTGACCAATTTTCAGCTGATTATTTTGTTTTCATTTTTTCTCGGCTAGTCATGCTGTTTGTGTGATTGTGCTCGTTTGCGGTCATTGTTTGATGTGACCGAAATTGCGGCTAATATTCACATTGGTTGGCTGGTTTTGCGTGCCCGTATGTGTGTGTTTGGAAAGAGTGGCTCTATGTCAGAGAGGGAGAGTTTGATCAAAATATGGATGTTGTTTAAAAGTTTGCTTTGCATGCGCTTTCACTATCAGTAAGCCCTGAACGCCTGCCCGTTCGTATGGAATTTTTTGTCGAATGTTTTTCTCTGACTTACCTTTTATTTCGTGCGCCCACTTTCACATGAAAATGCACTTATTCAGTGATCCCAATATGTGTGAGTCTAACGGCTATTATATACGTGTGACTCTAACGGCTATTATATACGTGTGAGTCTAACGGCTTTATTTTCCATATCATTCACTAACAGATATGTTTGTGTTTGCGTGTGTGTGTACACTAAGCATTTGATAACCATTTGCTGGATAAATCTCATTTTTATTCAGTGGTGATAAATATTGAGTTTCAAGGATGTAGAATACATTGAACGAATGAATAGTTGTAAATTCATTATAGAAGGTATAAAAGGTAATTTTAAAGTATTGAAGGTAATTTTGTGGTGTGTGTGTGTCTTTTTCAGTTCGTCAGGCTCGCAATACGAATTGACGTCCTGCATGATTGGTCAAGCTGTGTGTCACCATCTTTGTTTTTATTCGTATGACTTGAGTAACATGAACGTTCTGTTTGCCTAGACCTGTGGTCGTCTTTTTCGTTTTTCTTGGTTGTGTTTTGGCAATGCGATCACTCAATGGCTTGTAGTTGACTCGACGAATTGTGAGTTTGTGTGTTGCGGGAAAGAATCGTCGTTTGTTATTGTATGTATTTTCGCTGAATGACATCTCATATGCTTCGTGCACATGGCTAATGGGTGTTGTTGAGCGTGGTGTTACGTTTTTAAATTTGGGATTATCCACCTTTGACGGCAGCTGGAGAGTTATTTGAGGGTCATTATTGTAAATATTTCAATTTTTGCTTTAAGAACATTCGCGAGCCAACTTGCTTTTAATTCATTGTGTCACTTCAAGGGTTCTAATGCGCATAATTTGTCATGCTAAATGGAATATATTCGATGGTGATTCGAAATTATCCGATTTTTTTCTAATATTTTTATCTTGTACATCTAGTTGAACGAAGTATGGTGGCTGACAGCTCATCACAGGAATCAGATATGGGATGAATATAGTATGTATTCTTTACGTTTCTGCATTTTTGCATGCAAAAGTGTATTTGCTGTTTGGTACTATTCGCGTAATTTATTTATCTTTAATTCACCTTTTTTACTTGCCTCTTAATGTAAGGGGCGAGTTTTAAGTATTTGTTCTTTGCGTTAGAAATTAATTCCGTACGATCATAAAATGGTTGCAACAAAATATTTCGTAAGCGATTTGTGTTACAGAGTCAGTCATTAGTGTGCTTGGATTGTGGAGCTGGGTTCGTGGATGGAAATATACACGACATTTAGTGGTTGTTTTATGGAATAATTTGGATCTTTTATACGGACTATATTTAAGGGATTTAAAAAAATTATTTTACAGTTTGATTTTCGTGAGGTTAAATGTTTCCAGTAATAGCTTTGGTTTTCAAGTTATATTTGAGTCGAATTGCTCAAATTACGAATCATAATAACTTCCTAGTCGTTAAGCATTATAAGAGCTTTTCGTAATTGATCAAGTGTTTTATACAGACTTCTGTGATTTAATTACTTGAAACATCTTGACGTTTTATAATGCGTGAATGGACTCATCTAATACAAGCAGCATGCTTTGATTTTAAGCTCTGGAAATTTGCATGTGAGGCGGCGCATTCTTCAGTTAATTGTTTTTCGTCTATGTAGCGGGTTATTGTGTGACGTGTATCTTGCGCTGTTTTCTGAAAATGGTGCTATTTTGACGCTCGCACAGCGGCAGTACATACGACACCAAATTGGAACGCTAGGATATCGTCAATCGGGGAGCGATTGCCAACTCAATTCCTTGCCGTGAATATTTGGAAGGACACTAAAATGAGAACAATGGTGTTAACTTATATATGCCGAGCGTTGCGAAAAAGCAGCACCTGTATGTTATAACTGGGGCTATCAAAAAAGTAACCTACTAATCAGAAAAAAGTAAATTTATTTTCGAGAAAAAGTAACCTGAAAATAACCTATGAGTTTTAATGGTATTATCACTTTTGTATCGCTTTATCACATGTTTATTACGCCTTTGTTGATTAGTGCGCTATATCAAATACACGGTTTGTTTGTTGTTTGTTTGTGAACATTAAACGTAACCTAACAACCTATAAAAAGTAACCTAAAGATATCCTAACCTTCGTAAAAATAACCTCCCTCAAAAATGGACAATTTCTGTTTGCTGTTCTGAAGGAGAAAATACACCAGTACTTCTTTTATATCCTCTTTCCAAGCTGGTACTATTTTTCCACCCTCACTCCGATCTTGTACCATTTTTACAACAAACCACCAAAAGTGACTTAATATTATTTGCCTAACATCGCAAAAAGGAGCATAATCATCAAAATGCAATTTAAAGTGGAAAGCTAATGAAAGGTGAAATACACTAATTGCAAATGTAAATATGTTTTATTAATGGTCGCAATAATGTTCTTTATATTGTTTCAATGTAACTTTGTAGTATTTCTGGTTGATATATTTTATTGTTTCTTGATGTTGTTACATTAAGACGCTATGTTTACCTTTGTGGTGTGTTTGTTTTGGTTTGTTGAATCAGTTATTTATGCCAGTGCTTAAACATTGAATAAAGCCTATGTTCGGGTATGTTTGAGTTGTTGATTCGTATTCATTTCAATTTATTCAACGTTTAATTATCTCAGCGATGGATAAGTTTTTGAAACCTGATCGATTTGATGTTGAGCCTAGTGCACCGGATGCGTCGCAGAAATGGCGACATTGGTTTCGAACGTTTTCGAATTTTCTCGATTCTTCCGTTCAACAACTTTCATCGTCTGAATCAACAGAGCAGTTAGAGACTCTCAAATTTTATCTGCTGCTAAATTATGTCTCTTCTTCAGTTTATGATCACATATGTGACTGTGATGCGTATCAGTCAGCTATTTCAGCTCTGCAGAGTCTATACATTCAACCGAAGAATGAGATTTTTGCTCGTCATGTACTTGCCACTCGCAGGCAAGAGTCCCACGAATCTCTACATGACTATATGCAAGCATTGAAGCTACTCAGTCAAGACTGCAATTTCTGTCCCCGTACAGCTGAGGAGAGCAAAACTGACTTCATCAGATACGCTTTCATTCGAGGTATCAGCTCTCAACATATACGCCAAAGACTTCTTGAAAATAAAACTTTGGACATGAAAACGGCCTTCGAGCAAGCAAGAGCCCTTGAACTTGCCCAGAAACAATCCGACGCTTTTCACACTATCGACAGCCAGCCTGGGATCATCAAGGCGGCCACTAGCAAAGGTATTACTGATTCTGGTAAAAAAAAAACGAAATTGCAGCGGTTTCTACCGTGAAATGTTATTTCTGCGGATTACCAAAACATCCAAGACACTGGTGCCCTGCTCGAGATGCAAAATGCAATACCTGTGGTAAAACCGGACATTATGCTAAGGTGTGTCGCTCTAATCGTGCTAAATCCAATGTATCTTCAGCCACACTCGCTTCGCTTCCTCCCGTTTCTGCAGCTTCACCTCAGTGCCTTTCGAGAGCAATTCGGTTCGCAGAAGTCAAGGACAAACTGGTGGACGTTTTAATTGACACGGGTAGCTCACAGAGTTTTATCAGCTTGGATCTCGCCAGGAAGCACAAATGGCGATACTCACCGTCGAAGGGATCAATATCTATGGCATCCACTGACCTCGAATCTACTATTATCGGCCATATCACTGCTGACATGGTGCTTTGTGGTCACACTTACAAAGGAGTGAAACTGACAGTCTTAAAATCGCTTTGCGCCGATGTCATTGTCGGACATGATATCCTGAAACTTGACTCAGATGTCAACATCAGTTTCGCAGGCTGTCGACCGTCTCTCTCTGTGTGCGGTTTAACCAGCGCTGAAGTACCTGCTCCTGCTTTGTTCAGTAACTTATCAGCGAACTGCAAACCCATTGCTGTCAAATCTCGGCGCTACTTTGATTCAGACTACCGCTTCATCAAAGAAGAAATCAAGCGCCTCATCGATGAAGACGTCATTGAGTCAAGCAATTCTTCTTGGAGAGCTCAAGTGTTAGTTGTAATTGGTGAAAATCACAAGCGGCGCATGGTGGTCGATTACTCCCGAACGATCAATCGCTACACTCAACTGGACGCGTACCCGTTGCCTAATATTGACACTATGGTAAATGACATTGCCAAGTATTCATATTTCAGCACTCTGGACCTTCGTGGTGCATATCATCAAATCCCCATCAGAAGTGAAGACAAGAAGTACACTGCGTTTGAAGCTTGTGGAGGTCTCTATCAATTCAAGAGAATCCCTTTTGGAGTGACCAATGGAGTCGCGGCGTTTCAAAGAATGATTGATCACATTGTCAAAGTATCCGGTGTAAAATATACGTTTGCATACGTAGACAACGTCACTGTTTGTGGACAGTCAAAATCTGAGCATGACGTCAACTTGTAACATTTCTTGGATGCTGCTGAAAAGTACAGGTTAACATTGAATATGGACAAATGCACGTTCGGTACCTCGTCGATCGGTTTGCTAGGTTACAACATCAGTAATGGTCAGTTGCAACCAGATCCTGAGCGGTTGAAACCTTTAATGTCGCTGCCTCTTCCCTCTGATATGAAGGCTTTTCGGAGATGTATGGGCAATTTCGCACACTACTCTAGATGGATACCGCGTTGTTCTCTGAAAATCCGGCCTCTAGTTCATGCATCTTTTCCACTCAACGCTGTGGCGGCCAAAGCATTTGAAGACATCAAATCTGAAATAGCCCAAGCTGTGGTCACTGCTGTCGACTATTCGAAACCCTTTGTCGTAGAGACTGACGCTTCAGACTTCGCTATTGGTGCTACGCTGAGCCAGAACAGCAGGCCGGTTGCATTTTTCTCCAGAACGTTGTCTCGTAGCGAACGTCATCATTCAGCTGTTGAGAAGGAGGCATACGCGATTGTCGAATCTCTTCGTGAATGGAGACACTATTTACTTGGTCGTCATTTCCAATTAGTCACAGATCATAAATCTGTTTCATTTATGCTCGATAGCAAACAACACGGGAAGATCAAAAACGACAAGATCACCCGGTGGCGTTTGGAATTATCTTGTTACTCATATGATATTATCTATCGTCCCGGTAAAGATAACAATATCGCAGACGCCCTCTCCAGGAATATCTGCTCTTCTTTACCTGCTGATCATCTGAAGAAACTGCACATATTTCTATGCCACCCGGGTATAACAAGAATGTTTCATTATGTTCGCACTAAAAACTTGCCATACTCAATCTCTGACATAAAAAATATGACATCCTCTTGCTCCGGGTGTGCCTAAATCAAACCGAAATTCTTGAAGTATAGTCCTGGTCAATTAATAAAAGCCACTCAGCCCTTTGAACGCTTGAATGTGGACTTCAAAGGTCCATTGCCGTCAACAGGATGAAATCGTTATTTCTTAACCATCATTGACGAATTAAGTATATTTCCGTTCGTTTATCCTTGTAAAGACATTACTGCGTCTACTGTTATTGAATGTTTTCGACACCTGTTTTCTGTGTTTGGCATGCCGGTTTACATCCATTCTGACAGAGGAACAACTTTCATGTCTGATGAATTGCGACTTTTTCTGGTTAATCACGGGGTAGCGTGCAGTCGCACCACAGCATATAATCCCCAGGGAAACGGTCAGGCCGAACGCTATAATGGCATTATTTGGAGGACTATATCTCTGGCTCTCAAGTCTAAAAATTTGCCGAGTAGTATGTGGGAAACAGTGCTGCCTGATGCTCTACACTGTATTCGAAGCCTCCTCTGCACCGCCACTAATCAAACACCTCATGAGAGAATGTTTCATCACATGAGAAAGTCTGCAAACGGGTTGTCTATCCCCTCATGGCTGTCTACTCCTGGTATAGTTCTCATGAAGCGGCAAAATAGGAGCAGCAAATACGAATCGCTTGTTGAAGAAGTGGAGTTGATCGAGGCTAACCCTGAGTATGCACATGTTCGCCTTCGGGATGGTCGTGAAACCACTGTCTCATTACGCCATTTGGCTCCTGCTGTTGCTGATGACCGCCAGTATTCGGACAGTGAAACTCCGGTTACTCATGAGCGTCAACCAGATGATTTGCCCAATATAATTCAGGCTCCTGAGTTTGTGGATAGTGTGGACGAACAAAGTGTGGTGCAACTGTCATCTCGGAATCCTGAAGCCTTCTGTCGTTCTGGCTTATCTCCCGAACTATCACCAGTAGACGGCAAGAACCAGGTACTGCGACGCTCTTCACGTGTGTCGAGAAGACCTTCATACCTGAAAGATTATGAGTGATATGCTTGTTTATGTTAGTTGTTGTATGTACATGTGTTTGATCTTAGCGGGGGTGAATGTAGTATTTCTGGTTGATATATTTTATTGTTTCTTGATGTTGTTACATTAAGACGCTATGTTTACGTTTGTGGTGTGTTTGTTTTGGTTTGTTGAATCAGTTAGTTATACCAGTGCTTAAACGTTGAATAAAGCCAATGTTCGGGTATGTTTGAGTTGTTGATTCGTATTCATTTCAAACTTTTTATCAAATAGCTCGTACTACACCTTGTATATTAGTGTGAGCGTAAACACTGCATGTGTGAATGTCCCCGTCTTCCCATATGTAGCACCCTGTCCTCACAGTCTTATAAATGTCAAACGTGGAAAAAGGGCGCTATCTCACGCCCTGAAAATCACGTGCTAATTCCTGTTCAAGTAAATGCGTACTGCCAAGTACTACAGTGCAGTATCTGGTATAGAGCTCACACATCGTACTATACCACGCTCCAAACATCTCACGACGTTGGGGCTTAGTGGACATTTTCTAAAATGGAATGACGCTATCCTGCGTACCCAAAAACGTATACATATCGAGTAGCACAGATATTAAGGTGAATATCAATTGCTAAATCCTAACAGCTAAAAGTTTGACATTTCTTGATCTTCCGACCTAATATTCCACCTCTTTTCCTATTTTATCCCGATTTATACCGTTCTTGTGTCTCTTACCTGCAAAAAGTCACCAAACTTCGTGGTAAAGTGATATGATAACAAGAAAAATAACAAAAGGTAACCTGACGATAAAAAAGCAACCTAAAACAAAAAAATTAACGTAACGATGAAAAGGTAACTTTTGGTAACCTAATAACTGTTTTAATAATCATCGTACACAACATTTTCATGCAGTTTTGGGTAGCTTATGAAAAAGTGACCTTTAGGTGAAATGTAACTTTATTAACTTTTAGCAGCCCTAATTATAACATGTAAGCGTTCATATTATTCGCTTTAATGGGTTAAGCCTATTTAAATGGATTAAATGAGCACCAATGTGTTTTAGTACGTTTCAAAATTCCACGGCAATCATTTCAACGACAATCATTAAATGAGAATCGTTTCTCGTTTGACGATATACTAGTCTCAATTTAGTTGTCGTTTGTAGCGGGACCACGCAGACTTTTATGAGTTTACAGAGGAAATGTTTTGTTTCAACGTTGAAAACACATGAAACTGTTTGCTATTTTTGTTTATGTGGTCATCTTCGTTGGGAATTCTGCATTATTACAATGAGACGATATTATCAAGTTTCATTTCGGAAATTTTTTCTTCAATTCGGAATGACGGTCAATTTTTGCAAGATGATGATCATCGATGGTATAGAGATAATGATGTTGTAGTGGTGAAAATGCATGCTTACACTCATGTATTCATACAGATTCAAAATAAACAAACATTTACATGTATACGACTTAATTAATTTGAGAACAAGAATATATGGAGAGCACACATAGGAAGAGATGAAACAATTATCCACATCTAAACACCAAAGTGCAGAACTCATTTACAGGACGATATTTCGCAATATCGTTTTTATACCGCGAGCTTGATGCAGTGTGATATTTCTGCCACGAAAGCGCCGAACACCGGACTGTACAGCAGTTTCAGTGACATACTTCCGGCTTAGCATGCATACAAAGAGATAAAGCACACATTTGACACGCGCTATCAGTCTAACAGTGGCTGCAAGTGAAACATCAAAGATGTGTGGATGTCAGGCAATGTGGATGTGCTTGTTTCTGTATTGCTAGCCCACCGTCTGTGTGTGTGTGTGTGTGTGTGTGTGTGTGTGTGTGTGTGTGTGTGTGTGTGTGTGTGTGTGTGTGTGTGTGTGTGAGTGTGTGCGCACGTTTGATTAGCGTTGAGTTCGCTGTGCTCAGTGTAACAAAATGCGATGCATATGTTGGTTTTTTGCAATGGTGGCTGTTGGGCAGGCGACGATAAAAATGAGAATTCTACTCATACCTCACTTGACTCACCGTCGACATCAACAGGTGTTTATTGATATTGCTAGGCAGCTGGCGACCAGAGGACATTATATCAGCATACTCAGGTTAGCAAGATTGTGACGAAACACGATTTAATGGAGTTTTGGCGCGTTTGTTAATACTGGGAGCCAGAGCTGTCAGTTGACGGGTATTGAAATTTCAGCATAAAATATTTCTCATTCGTTAGACTTACATACTAGTCTGTACTTGACTTTGATTTTTTCAGTGTAATGAACCAAATATGATTCGGCTGACAGAAATATTTTTCCTGGGAAACATATAGTATAACCGGTATAACTAGTATAACCGGAACCGTCAATTGACGGCTGTCAATTAGAATGACTCATTTTTGGCGATTTTTCTCTAAACGGTTTATTGGTATATATTTTAGAATAATTTAGACAACGCTGAATCCTATGGCGGTACAATTATTGCAATCAAAAGAAATTTAGGAGTCTTAAATTCAATATGGATATTATAAGTTTAACGAAAATGAGGAATTTGCCACGTTTGTCCCAATTGATAATCTTACATAATGTTTATGACGATTTTAAAACTACCATTAAATAGATCAGCTTATTTCCTTTCTAATAGTATAATATTTGCTATAATTTTATTTATATTAACAGGACTAAAATACACTACCCAGAACCACAACAGTCAACTGACGGCTGTCCGCGTCTTTTACATTATAGGCCCAAACATTACTGGAAACATTTGAAATATATGTTAAACTAATCAAAAATGTTATTATGGGCTCATTATATACTCATTATATACTATGGGCTCATAATATTATGGGGGCTCATTTTGGTGCGCTAAAAACCAAGAACAATTGCGCTAAAAATCCTAAAAGTTGGACTCAAAATTTTGCGCAAACTTCACTAAACCCCTTAAAAGGGTAGTGAAAATCACTTAAAACAGACATTTTAATGAAAAATATACCCTTTGTGACAAAAATTTGTACTTTCACATTCCATAACTATTACCACAATACGTTTTGAGCATTGGCGGTTGTGCTAGGATTGCATGCTTTATTAGCTTCAACTGTCACCTCACTGGCGACAAGGGTGACATTTGGATGCGATAACAATTGCAAATAATTGCGCTAATAAGTTTGGTTGAATGTTTCGCTGAAACATCAACAGTTCACTTTGGGAGCCTCACGTTTTTGTCTCTACTTGATGTATACCGGGGGTTCCCAAATTAGGGGGGCGCGAGGAGGATACAAGGGGGACGTGAAGTCATCTGCTCATAATTATTTGTTTAATTAGAATAATAAAATAATTCAAAGAACAAAGATCTGTCATTACATTGATGCAAAATATAATTATAGCAGTCACTCCACCCGTTTCAATTAAGATAGTTATATTTACACGTAAATATATGTATGAATCATTTAATAGGAAAAGATGCACTAGTGGCGTGTGGGTCTACTGGAAGAAAAATGGGGGCGTCAAGTAAGATAGTTTGGGAACCACTGATGTATAATGTGTATTCGCGGTTGCGTTAAGATCGTGTATTTCACATGTTTATCTAATCTGTCAAGTCTGTCACGCTGATGCCTTGTCATTCAAATCTACAATATAATTTGACACATTCACTGGATGTTGATTTTCTTGAATGCTTCAAGGTCTATAAAGATATTGCAGACAAAGCATCTGATTATGCGGTAATTATAGTCAAGTTCTGTTGATCTAACTGTTTGCTCGAAAAGTATAAAAATGAAAGCTTGACTTGATTGCACAAATGCACTTGACTATACCAGATATGGAGCGATAATCCACCTGGGTTGGCTCCTGTTGCAGTCGTTCGGTGGTTGAATAAAAAAATGTTTATATTGTATTGTCTATGTCTATATTATTTTTATGGCAACGTACACACGCAGGATGTCTAGCACCACACACGGACTCAATGTTCACACGTCTTCCAGATACATGATTATCGAGTTAATGTTGACAATACATGAACATATGCTGTATTGTATAACGTTACAACTGAAAATTTTCCTGATTGCGTGAAATAATTGCTTGAGTAAATTGTAAAAGTTAAAACATTGTCCTCAATCCAAATAGTTGCTCTTAAAAATGAAAAAGTTACAAAAGTTGCTCTAAAAACAAGAAGTTTCAAACAGTTGCATTTATAACTTCTTAAATATTTTCCTCAGATCAATAACATATTGATTTTTGGGCTTCTCAGGATGAACAGAGCCTATGATGAGAAAGCTGCATTTGCAACAAAAAGTCACCCTA
Organism: Sacculina carcini; assembly: GCA_916048095.2. NCBI lineage: Eukaryota > Metazoa > Arthropoda > Thecostraca > Sacculinidae > Sacculina > Sacculina carcini. The sequence continues at coordinate 9,733,779 of OU696570.1, read as the reverse complement.
TTAATTTTTTTGGAACCAATAACTGAATAAATCAGACCAAAATTACAGAATTATTCAGAAGAACAAGATGGGCATTGGGGATTGGCATGCGTTCCGCATGTGTCGTTCACAAGACATGCAAACCTTTTTGTTTGCTTTTTACTCTTCACAAAATAGCATGTGATTGAAGCGATTGGTCATTTTTTGGCACTGATGTTTCCGCTATGCAATTACTTTTACAGTGAAGTTTACCAGGCAGGTATCAGTAGCATTCTCGCTAAATAGGTGTTTTTAACTGATATCTCCATTGCTAACTCAATCGTATAAAAAGTAACTGTTGATACAAGTTGAATTGATGATACTGTAGAGTACTTACGAGTTGAATTGATGATATTGTAGAGTAGAAAGTTGAATTGATGATATTGTAGAGTAGAAAGTTGAATTGATGATATTGTAGAGTACATCGGCCAGCGTCTAATGGATGTTCTCACTTGATACATTCTAGCGATCTGATCGAAAACATTCACTGCTGATTTGTGCTTATTATATAACAGTGCGCTTTCTGGCTTTTATTTCGAATTATTTGCCGTTGATATGAGTATGTCCAGGTGCAGAGTACTTGGAACAAGCACACTATTTGTGGTTTTCATTGATCGAATGAAGCTGTGACAGTGGTGTTGTTAAACAATTGGCTGACCCAAATGCCACGCTGCAACATGTACTTGTGTCTGCTTTCCTGCTGTCACCCTAATTTAGATTATTTAGCATCTTAAATTAAATTATGTCATTAGATCGGACTCAAGACATCTTTCCAATGGTGGTTGTTAAATTTGCAGATAAAAACAAACTGTGTAAAGCAATATTCGTCATTTGAATTGAAACTGGGATTATCAAATTAGATTTACAACTCTTAAATCTTCTTCGATTTTAATGTTTTAGCACCATTGAATTTAGCCTTGTTTAAATTATTAGAAAACGTAATTCACGATTAGTCTTAGGGAAAATCGCCAACAAGAGATCATCCTTAATTGACAACCTTAACCGTCAACTGACGGCTCCGGTCCTTGGTAGCTCTATTTGCCGGTGCTCCTAGTGTTAAATTGTCTGAAAAATTATCTGTTGCATTTTACCGATGCAAATTCGTCATTTTTCGTCATTTTAGATTACATTTAAGACTCTTAAATCCCGTTTGAGTGAAATTATTTTATCATCATTGGATTCAGCGGTAAATTCAATAATTTTGCTTACCGTCTCCTAGAGCTCATTCTCTCGCCCTCTTGAGCGTCTGCCCTAAATTTTTCTCTTATCAGAGAAAAATTTATAATAGAGATATAGAGAGAGAGATTATAGAGAAAACAATAGAGATAAATATCTAATGTTTTCTATTATACACGCCAGTGGAAAATGTGTGCGTTAAAGCAAATACACGTTTGTCTTTTGTCGTTGTTGTTGTCTAAACCATTAGTAAAACTAAAGCGCGAATAGTTTTGGGTAAAACTCGACAAAAACAAGCATCGTTAATTGACAGCCGTTGGTTGACGGCTCCGGTCCTTCTATGTAGTTGAATTTTCCGACTCTTCTAGTATGAGGATTTTTTCTGTGTGTGTGTGTGTGTGTGTGAGAGAGAGAGACATAACACGTTTTCCTAACATAATTCTGTTCACGCTGTTGTTCGTATTCATGCTTTTCTTTCTTATACTTTTCTAATGGTTTTCTTTCTTATCCGTGTGACACCTGTAAGAAGTCGGTGTATATAAATGTGCCTCTTTATGCTTCATTTTGTGTGTTCTGCTAGTCTATTTGATGTTAAGAGTATAGTCACGCTCATCACGTATATTGATCGTATTTTTAGGCTATGCGTCAAGATGCCCCTGTCATAGTACAGGCTGCCGTGTGTTACCATTTCGCTTTCCTGTGGACAGTGAATGTGTGCGCGTGTTTGTATGTGTGTGTGTGTATATGTGCGTGTGTATTTTATCTTCATATATTGGACAGCTATTCTGGTCAGTCAGCGTGTAAGTGTTGTGTCGCTCTTTATAATCATATCAAATGACAAATTGCTCAATTCAATTATAATTATAACATCAGATAATACGTTTTGTGCAGCAAACATAAATTTAAAAAATACGTTTTAGCATCTATATATCCATTGGTGACATACAGCTGTGCAGCCATTGAACAGTGAATGTTGAACTTAACTTACATAAGCCATTAGTCTAGAGCTTTGGCAATGATAGGCATGGTACACTGTGCCTCGATTTCCATAGATGTCATCGTGTGGATGTTCAGCTCCACTTTGTTCCAGAATATTCCACTGGACACCAGACGAAAGTAGAACAGACGGAAACATCCTTCACCTCGAACATCTGTAGATTGTCAAATGTAAATATGTGCTTGTCATCACGGTTTTACAGGAAGAATGCCAACTAAATTTAGGCCGTGTCGTTTTTGGCTGCGGTTATCCTCTCAACCTCGTGGACGACAGCCTTCGGGAAATTTTTTTCAAACACTCAGGTTCTAATTTAAACAAAAAGTCGATATGCACTTTCAAACAGTCTTCTGGTATATTTACACTTTTATAGAATGCTCTTTGAAGTGAAATACACAAGGAAATATATAGCTTCAATGAAACTCATTTCTATGTATTAATACAAAAAGTTCAACTAGCGTGTACAATAGGGGAAACCCTGAAAATAAAATTAAGTGAAAAAACTAAAAATAACATGTTGTTTCTTCCGATAGAACCTTTTTTGGATGTAGCACCGTGTCCCCGCCCACTGGAATGTCAATGTTACCTATGCGTTCATTGCATTTTTCCTCGTTTCATCGTGGCATATGTTGGAACACCCGCTTAGTTTCATTGCCAACAGCTGGCACAAATCATGGTTTGCGAATAAAAATTTCAAAGATATCAGTTATGCGAGTAATAATATTTTCCCATTACTAAGCTGGCATATGCTGGTGCCCAGAAATGCTTGAAGACTTATTTAAACATGTCATCACCTGTGCTGGATATACCAATCTCAAACATAATTGTTGAGAACTGTGAAGTGATGGAAGGGCTAGTAAATTATGTAAAAATACAAGTATTCACATGGTCGGTTTGTTGTCACCAACCATATCAATTCCAATTTATTTCAATGCATGTCGACCTTGGATTCGTTTTTATGCTTCATTGGTTTTCATTTAATTTCTATTTAACTATATCAACGTTCTCTGAATTTTCAACTGTTTATAGTATTCAGTGTGATGATGTTCGGTGTATTTTATTCGCGTGTTGATTCGTTTGACTGTTAACTGACCCGCTGCTTCCTGTGTTTGTAGCTATATTTGGTCCTTTTTTGTTCTCATACCAACTGTTATGTGAGTTTGAAGTGCTTCATTCATAAAGTGTTTCAAAAATGAGCGCATGAGTTAATAATATGCGCTAGTATTAAGTTTTACACTGACGGAAGATAACGTAAGGAAGTGCTTCAAATACGTTGCCGGATAATGCAACATTTACAACAATCAACAGCCTGGATGGGGAACTTTTTCAGATTTGAATGAAATGGATATATTTTTTGTGTGATAAGCAACCAATCGCTCATTGAAATTCATTGCATGATTTTTATTTATTTCTTATCATAACTCTGCTACTCACCTCTGCTCAAATCTAAGTACTGTCCAGCATAGCGTCCAATCAATTTACGCTCGGACCATCCCATCGATGCTGTTTCTCCAATCTCCAGGTAGTCGTCCGTGAATTCGGCGTTTTTCTGCATACCATAGATTGTAAGAGTGACATTCTACCGAAAAGTGTTAGTAAAGAGACTCGGTTTGCTTGAGTGATAGATATTAGATAATTTTCACATATCTGCTGCGTGTCGTAATATTGGAACAAAATATCACCAATTTTTCTTGTTCGTTATATCTTATGATTTGTTTTCCTTGTTTTCAATAATATCTTATATTTCACGGTCGAATGCGTCCAACTGGCAATTAGATTACTTTTCTCGTTTAAAGGCAACTTTTTCCAGTGTATCTTTAGACTCCAGTCCATACTATGCTTAACATGGACAGGTCCGACGCTTGGGAACAGTTCCCGTGTGTAGTATAGTGTGCAGCGCCTAATGATAACCCGAAACCTCAAGTCACGCTTATACTTTGGCAGCGATTACCTCGTTGCATTTTTCTGCAGGAATCGACTTAGAAATTTTTGCAAAAGTAAAATATACTAGCAAAGAAGGCCATATGTTGTAGTTACCTGGTATTTGCGCAGTTGCATGCCATCACTCGCGGCAACCCGTCCACCAATGCTCATTCCTCCAATGCGATAAGTGAAGCCGAGTCCCATAGTGAAAAGGGTGCAGTTTTCCGCCTGTCCATGGTTTGTCAGCTCGTATGACTCCTGCTCGGTCACCAACTGGTCACATGCTTGAAAAGAAACACCGATATTGTCAGTAATGGTAATGCAGTAATAATGCAGTTGTAGACTTTCGTCAAATACTTATTGTGTCAAAGTAAACCGGGCCAATTCTAGTCATTCGAGAATTGCGTTGTTTCTTATTATTGTTATTAATATTATCAATGAAGAAGATATAATGGGAAAGCGCGAACGCTAAAAATTCCATGTCTGGAATCTCCATGAACTTTGGGCATCAAAAGCAGAATGACTACCAGTAGTTTGAGAGAATCACAATGAGAATAAATTAATATCAAACTTAATCGAAACTTCTCGCAAATACCCACAACATGCCCGCAATGTACGATAGTTAATATGCAACAACAACGATAAAATAAACCAGTAAGGCGCCGTGCTCGGCGATGAACGAGCGAGCTCGAACAAAGAAAACCGCTTGTTAATCGGGCTTACGGTTCCAGAGATATAAGACTCTCAAAAAGCATGGGCAAAGTTTTCTGCTAAATTATAAGAGGGCATATGGCACGTGCCACGTGCCACAGTGGGCACTGACATGATTCGGCTTAGTCTCATCCGCGGCAGGAAGGATGAGGCTACCCAACAAAAAAAACGCATGTTAATCGGACTTATGGTTCCAGAGATATAAGCCTCTGAAAAACGGGTAAAAAGTGTTTTTTGAAAAAGTAGGAGGGCATTTGGGTTGTGCCACGTGCCACATTGGGCACTGACATGATTCGGCTTAGTCTCATTCGCGGCAAGAAGGATGAGGCTACCCAACAAAAAAAAACGCATGTTAATCGGACTTATGGTTCCAGAGATATAAGCCTCTGAAAAACGGGTAAAAAGTGTTTTTCGAAAAGGTAGGAGGGCATTTGGGACGTGCCACGTGCCACAGTGGGCACTGACATGATTCGGCTTAGTCTCATCCGCGGCAAAAAGAATGAGGCTACCCAACAAAAAAACGCATGTTAATGAAACTTATGGTTCCAGAGATATAAGCCTCTGAAAAACGAGTAAAAAGTGTTTCTCGAAAAAGTAGGAGGGCATTTGGGACGTGCCACGTGCCACAGTGGGCACTGACATAATTCGGCTTGGTTTCATCCGCGGCAGGAAGGATGAGGCTACCCAACAACATAAAATACATGATAATCGGTCTCATGGTTCCAGAGATATAAGCCTCTGAAAAGCGTGACCACGGCCGGCCGGCCGGACGGCGGGCCCCTCATACTCATTTTTCTAGCATTATTATTACCAGTAAGGCGCCGTGTTCGGCGATGAACGAGCGAGCGCGAAGTTGTCATATGTAATCAATAGGGCTGTCAAAAAAGTAACCTAAAAATCAGAAAAAAGTAACTTTATTTTCGAGAAAAAGTAACCTAAAAAAGTAACCTAAAAACCTATGAGTTTAAATTTTATTATCACTTTGGTATCGCTTTATCACATGTTTATCACGCCTTTGCTGATTAGTGCGCTGTATGAAATACACGGTTTGTTTGATGTTTGTTCTTGAACATAAAAAGTAACATAATAATCAAAAAAGTAACCTAAAAATAACCTTCTTCAAAAAAGGTCAAATTCTGTTTGCTGTTCTGAAGGGAGAAAATACACCAGTCCTTCTTTTCTATCCTCTTTCCGAGTTGGCACTATTTTCCGCCATCTCTACGATCTGGTACCATTTTTACAACAAACCACCAAACGTGACTTGATATGATTTGGCTAAGCTCGCAAAAAGGAGCATAACCATCAACATGTAATTTATAGTGGAAAGCTAATACAAATGCGAGAAACAATAATTGCAAATGTAAATATTTTTAGTAATGGTCGCAATAATGTTTTATATATTGTTTCAATGGAACATTTTATCAAATAGAACGTGCTACAGCTTGTATATTAGTGTAAGCGTAAACACTGCATGTGCCCCCGTCCTCCCATATGTAGCTCACAGTCTTATAAATGTCAAACGTGGGAATATGGCGCTATCTCACGCTCTGAAAATCACGTGCTAATACCTGTTCAAGTAAATGCGTACTGTCAAGTGCTGCAGTGCAGTATCTGGTATAGACAGCTCACACATCGTACTATACCACGCTCCAAACATCTCACGGCACGTGGGCATATACTAAAATGGAACGACGCTGTCCTGCGTACCCAAAAACGTATAAATATCGAGTAGTACAGATAATAAGGTGAAGATTAATTGTTAAATCCTAACAGCAGAAATTTTTACATTTCTTGATCTTCAGACCTGATATTCCATCTATTTTCCTATTTTATCCTCATGTATACCGTGTTTGTGCCTCTTATCTGCAAAAAGTCACCAAACTTTGTGGTAAACTTACCTAATACAAGAAAAACTTAATATCAAAAATATCAAAAGGTAACCTGACGATAAAAAAGTAACCTAAAAAGCAAAAAAGTAACCTAACGATGAAAAAGTAACTTTTGGTAACCTAATAACTTTTTTAATAATTATCGTACACAACTTTTCCATGCAGTTTTAGGTAGCTTATGAAAAAGTGACCTTTAGGTGAAAAAGTAACTTTATTAACTTTTGACAGCCCTAGTAATCAAACTTTGTCGTAAATGCATTTGTCTGCGTGCATGGGCAAAGTTTTCTGCTAAATTATAAGAGGGCATATGGCACGTGCCACGTGCCCCGCTGGGCATTGAAATGATTCCGCATAGTCTCATTCGCGGCAAGAAGGATTGGGCTACCCAACAAACAAAAACGCATGTTAATCGGACCTATGGTTCCAGAGATATAAGCCTCTGAAAAACGGGTACAATTTTTTTTATAAAAAGTAGGAGGGCATTCGGGACGTGCCACGTGCCACAGTGAGCACTGACATGATTGGGTTTAGTCTCATCCCCGGCAGAAAGCATGAGGCTACCCAACACAAAAAACGCATGTTAATCGGACTTATGGTTCCAGAGATATAAGCCTCTGGAAAACGGGTAAAAAGTGTTTTTCGAAAAAGTAGGAGGGTACTTGGGACGTGCCACGTGCCACACTGGGCACTGACATAATTCGGCATAGTCTCATTCGCGGCAGGAAGGATGAGGCTACCCAACAAAAAAAACGCATGTTAATCAAACTTATGGTTCCAGAGATATAAGCCTCTGAAAAACGGGTAAAAAGTGTTTTTCGAAAAAGTAGGAGGGCATTTGGGATGTGCCACGTGCCACATGGGGCACTGTCATGATTCGGCCTGGTTTCATCCGCGGCAAAAAGGATGAGGCTACCTAACAACAAAAAAGCATGTTAATCAGACTTATGGTTCCAGAGATATAAGCCTCTGAAAAATGGGTAAAAAGTGTTTTTCGAAAAAGTAGGAGGGTATTTAGGACGTGCCACGTGCCACAGTGGGCACTGACATAATTCGGCTTGGTCTCATCCGCGGCAAGAAGGATGAGACTACCCAACAAAAAAAAATGCATGTTAATCGGACTTATGGTTCCAGAGATATAAGCCTCTGAAAAGCGTGACCACGGCCGGCCGGCGGGCCGGCCGGCGGGCCGCTCATACTCATTTTTCTAGTAACACCAAGTATGAACTCGCTCGCTATCGCTCGCTCGTAATTATTATTAACGTTTATTTGTATAGCGCACATTAAAACACACGCGCGAAAAGACAGATCTTGGTGCAAAAATATAAACAAATAAGTAAGACACGCCGCTTAGGAAAACAAACATGCGGACAATACACACACCCACAAGCACACACACTCACACAAACACACACACACACACACACACACACACACACACACACACACACACACACACATACAAACATACTCATGCACACACACCGCAAAATTGAAACATGGCAGTAAGAAAGAGCAAAAAAACAAAAAACAACAACAACAAAAAACTTCTAGTAAATATATCAAGCGAGACGGGCACGGTATGACGGCTCAGAGCGAAGCGTAAGGAGTAAGAGAGTGAGAGTCATGATCAAAAGATTTATCAAAGAGATGATTGCGCAGAGAAGAGGAAAACGATGATAAGGATGTGGAGGAGATAACATGGGAGGGAAGAGAGTTGTACAAACGTGGAGCATAGAAAGGGAAAGGTAACACCAAGTATGAACTTGCTCGCTTCGCTCGCTCGTAATAAGCGTCACTTTAACATTGCCTTGATAAATCAGGTCCATTAAATGGTTTCTAAACACGTGAATTCCCATTTTAAATTATAATCACAAAGTTTAAATTGGTCAATAATTAAGTATCCAATTGGACATAGTGTTTTGGCGATTTACAATTTTAATCTTGAAATTATATTCTCACAATTATACAGCAATTTGATGTACGTTTTGCCATTGAGCGTTCTGTGCGAGTCATTTGACCTTGTCATTGTTGTGTGTTATGCTTGATTGAGTGTATGCATATGGTATGTCTGTGTGTTTGTGCTGAGCGTGAGATGTTCAGTTAACTGTGTAGGCGGAGCTACATGACAGTGACAGTGACCGGTGTTGTTAGTGACCTCAGTGGCAGTGCGTTTGAGGAGGCATGAGGAGTGTGCGTTTGTGGTGTGTTTTAGATTTGTCTTCATTGTTTTCTTCGTTTGTTCTTCATGCTCAATATTTTATACGAATTTGCATCAAGTGGTCACGATATGTGATGAATGATTATGTCTTATACAATCCAGGATATATGTTCTTATTATGATAGATGTATCGAAAAGCAAGTCACGCATTAAACACACATTAAACACAAGGGAGGGTGAATATATTAGAGTGATGCTATGAAACCATTGAATGGTAATTGGTAATTGCGTTTAATGCAGATGGAATTTACGGGGATATTTCAGATAATGCGGAGTTAGTCATAGTTGCCGGATTTGATCCGTCAAAATGTGCTTCAGGAAACACAAGCTATTCAGCTTCAATTGCCTTTCCAGTTTGTATTTGATGGCACATTTTGATTTTGTTGAATTGAACGCCGGAAAAATACATGAATGAATGAATGAATGAATGGAATGACTCAAGATCGATACTAGTGTACATTGTGGCTATTTTTTCTGCTGTAATAGGCCTGATTTTTTTCATCGAACGAAGAAGAGTCAAAGGTAGTCATTATTTGATTGAACAATTTTTTTTACTTGCAATGCTAAATTTGACTCACAGTGCTCCAGGAATAAAGCAGACCGCTTTAATTCAACCACCTGAATACGAAACAATACATATATCGAGACTATATAGGTTTATCGGAGTAAAGGGATTCTATGGTTAAGCACACGGTTATCGAGTTATAATCGCTTTAGACATCGCTTGAATTTAGTATAATCGACAATGTATAAACAATAATTTTATGTCATAGGTGTTGAAAATCCTTCTAAATGTGTATATATGGGACTGGTAGGGTGACTGCGTATGCTGGCAAGGGTTTCTATGACATCTTGTAAATCAATGGGGTCATCAATGATTAGTTTTGTTCAGCTGAATATGGCTTGATTTGCTGAGAGCAATGTTCATGACGATGCATGTATCCGACAATATAGTTACTAAAGCATGATACCTTGCTGCAAAATGGCTTCGTCAATTACGAGGAAGCCATGAAATGTTTCATTAACCCTCGTCAATATTGCCTATTATAATGGCCAATATTGCCTATTTTAATAGGCATTATGGAATAATTATTCAGGACTGGATGTTCAGACAAATTGCCATAAATGCCTATGCTGGAGAATCAAGACGCAGGCCCAAACACAAGTGATATATTAATAATAGCAAGGCAAACAGTAGAAATAGATAAATGAGTTGAAGCACTAACCAGTCGTAATTTCTTCCTGACACGAATGTACACTTCTCACACACAGACTACTCCACTGACACCTTCACAATACAATCAGACATCGCAGACTCAAGCACTACGCACAACAACCACCACGCACAAACGAACACCCCTCGCGACTCCCTGTATACTCCACATACAGACATACACGCCTCGACGCCTCTAGGCACGAACCGCTCGTTCTAATACAACAGACAGACATACACTCATGGACGCACAGCCAACTAGCGCCCTCTCCTCTCACACTGAAACATGACACATTCAACTCTACCGTGTACTGCCTATACTCCGCTCACATCTCCCCCAGGCAGTACAACATCCATCCTGACAACAGCATCTTTGAGGAGGTCTAAGTGTCGATCGGTCTCGCAGAAGTCTATCAGAAGACTGCACTCTGTCGCCTTCCACCGAAGTACTATTGGGCGATTCCGCACCGTCGTCTTCCACCGTTTCCTCTAACGTTTCTGGGATCTGCACCGCCAGTTCAGCAGATCGCTCACGTTGATACGCAGGGGTTGCCACTGCCGGTAAGAAGGGTCTCTGCGATTGTTCATCCGGTCCCATAATTGACGCTCCACTATCCGCCTTTCTGACGTGCGAGACATGCCGCTTTACCCCGTCTTCAAGTGTCACGTGCCACGGTCCAGCACGACAAACTCGGTGAGGCCCACTCCATTCGGATGTTTGTTTTGTTTTGTTTTTATTCACACCAACCAACAGGATGACATCCCAATTATAGGCGGAGTACACATAATACAATTCACGAAAGCGAATAGCAAATATAAGATTCTAAAACTTGGAAAAAAAAGAAGTATATATATAAAGTCAATTTTAAAAACAGACTTTGCGAAGTGCAGAACGACTGACATTAAGGATGTCTATACCTGGCTGCATATTCACTAGCTTGTTGTAGTATAGAGGCAAGCGAGCGTGCCATATTCTACCAGTGACCACGGTGCGCGTTGGTGGTATATGCAGGGGGTCCCGGGGGCGCACACCTGGTCTTGGTACTCTCCATCCGACTCGTGACAGCAGCTGCGGAGAGTCGAGTCTGTTTTTCATTAAAGAATAAAGAAACGCGACGTCGAGCCATCGCCTGCGAATGTCAAGTGGTTGGAGGCCGTACATTGAGTGGAGTTCGGTGTGATTCAACTCGGTTCGATTGGCCTGCAGGTACTTGAGTGTGCGGAGGAATCTGTTCTGTATCAGCTGCAGCCTCTGTGTGTGCGTTGGTGCTGCGCCTGCCCAAATCACACTGGCGTACTCGATGGTCGACCGCACATTCGAACAATAGGCGGCAATCAGGCTTCGTGAGTCGAAGTTCCGTGGTAGACCTTGCATGCATCTGGTGAGCACACCAAGTGAGCGATTGGCTCTGCGAGCGACGTCATCAATGTGTTGTGCAAAGGTGAGCTTGGAGTCAATGACGACCCCCAGGTCACGTGTAGTGGTCACCTTTTGCACTGTGTCGCAGCCTATCGTGTAGGTGAACTCAACTGGCTTCTTTTTCAGCGTGATATACAAGTGTGAGCATTTTGCAGGGTTCAGTTTGAGACCCCACTTTTCACACCACTCACACAGAGTGTTGAGCTGCTCTTGCAGACTCTCACAGTCGTTGCTCGCCTTGACCGTCCGGAAAAGCTTTACGTCATCTGCGTATAGTAGTGCTGAGGTGCCCAATTTCTCAGCCAAATCGTTCACGTAGATGATGAAGAGGAGGGGGCTTAGAACAGACCCCTCCGGCACTCCGCTGGTTACCTGCGACCACGGTGATGACACTCCGTTCACCAGCACTCGTTGCCGGCGTCCCGTGAGATAAGATCTCAGTAAATCATGTAGCGAGCCTTTGACGTCATACGCTTCGGATAGCTTGTGGAGCAGCATACGATGGTCAACACTCTGGGATGCCGACGAGAAGTCCGTGTATAGAACGTCCAGCTGAGTTTTCGCGTCGATTGAGTCTCCGGCAAAGCTCACCAACGCGGCCAGATTGGTGACACAAGAACGCCCTGGGCAGAAACCATGCTGGTTCTTCGAAATCGCTGGCAGAACATGACTCAGCAGACGCGCCTTTACAATCTCCTCAAGTACTTTGGCAAACACAGGCAACAGGCTTATGGAGCGATAGTTAGTTGCCTGCTTGCGGTCACCCTTCTTTGGAACGGGGATTACATTCGCGTCCTTCCAAGTGCTAGGGAAAACGCCAGTGTTGAGGCAGATTTGGAAAATCTTGCTCAATGGGACAGCGAACTCTGCTGCACACTCTCGCACAATGCGACCACTGATGTCATCAGAACCGCACGCTTTGTAAGCACTCACTTCCTGAAGACGCTGCTTCACCTCCTCCTCCGATGTTTCTATGTGATGCAGCGTATCGGCGCTGAAGTTGGAGATGCTTGGCAGTGTTCCTGTGCTGCGCTCAGTGAATTTGTCAGCGAAACATTTGTTTAGGAGTTTTGCTTTTTCCAGGTCACAGTCTGCCGTTTCATCCTTGTAAACAATGTCAGGAATCGAACTGCTGCCCACACTTTTACTCACTGTGCGGATGAAAGAATACATTCTTTTAGGGTTGTCTCGGAAGCAGTTAACCATTTTTATCAAGTGGTTTTTATATTTCTCCGCCATTAGATTTTTCAACTTCTTGCGTTTTTCGGAGTACAGTGCGTAAGCCATCGGGCCTTTGTAACGCCTGTAGAACTCACGCGTGCTGTTCTTTATTCTAATGGCATTTTTCAGACTTTTGTCAAACCATTGGGGATATTTTCGTGCAAACCTGACCGTGGGTACACAGTCGCGAATCGCCGACAGAACAACCTCGTAGAACAGGTCCACTGCCATGTCAGAAGTGAGCTTGTCCAGCATGCACCACGGAAACAGACGTAAACGCTGGCAAAGCCCATACCAATCTGCCGCTTTATAATTGAACGCAGTACGTCTGTTTACCAATGTGCCACGTGTCAGTTGATGCGGTATGAAGGTCACAGAGGCCGAGTGATCGGACTTGAATATAGCGTCACACAGTGTCGCATAAGCGCCCGAAAAAGTGGTAAACGCCAAGTCAAGAAAGGTACCGTGAGCGCCGGTCGGCTTGAGAATCAGCTGATTACAGTTTGTTCGTTCGAACGCATCTATGAGGCTGGCGGTCGTTGACCTTATACTGGCTGAAGTAACAGCACCACTTGCGTTCCAAACCACTTCGGGCAAGTTAAAATCGCCATGCATGACTAATGGTAGACCAGTGCAATGCATTTTGTCAATCGATTGAACTATCTCGTTTATGCTTTGAACATCATTGGGCGCTCTGTAGAAGACAGCATTGAGAAATATACGCCCAGGGGGCCCCATTTGGGTAACTAGACACTCGCAGTCGCCCTCCAAATCTCTCCTGCGTTTCGGTGACAGGCCTGAGAGTATAGCACTGATCACCCCTCCACCTCTGGAGCCTCTGTCACGGCGGAAAACACAGTAATTCGGGAGGGCGGACTCTATCTCGCTGTCAGATACCTGGTCGTTCAGCCACGTCTCAGAAAGGTTGATAACTTGGAATTCAACCAAGAGCGCACACATACTACGCACAGTCATCAGCTTGTTCTTTAAACTGCGAATGTTTTGATAGTAGAATTTTAACATACTTATCGGTTCGTTGAGACGGTTCAATTTCAAATTCCGGTCCGGGTCATTAAACGGATGGAGAGAGAACAATACACACAAGAGCAGCAACGCACGTCCGCACACCATGACAACCGATACACAACTGCAAGCAGCGATTATCACGAGGCCGCAGATACACTAGGTCACCCACGTTATACGGCATACTTGAAACCTCATTTTCTGCACTATTCATCCAAGTTCCTTCAAGTCGAGAACTTTCAGCTTCCCGTCGGTGCCGCACTCCTGGAAGTGCTGGGACAGCCCCAAAAAAAATCACAAATGGCTGCTCGCTGGTTGCCGTACTGGTGGTGGCGTTGTACCAGAACACAGCTGTTTCAACATCATATTTGGACTTTTCGGCCATTCGTTTTACAGTGCGGTGTACTCTTTCACACAAGCCGTTCCCTTGATGTCGATAAGCACAGCATAGCACCAGTTCAACACACCAGCCTTCCAAGAGACGTTCAAATACTGCACTCCGAAACACAGGCGCGTTGTCACAAAGAACTGATTGAGGCGGACCGAATTCCACGAATACGCTCTTTAAAGCAGCAGCAGCCGAAGTTCCACACTCAGATCTCAGACACTTCCATATTGTGTATCGAGAACAGCAATCTATCACACTGAGATACGCCGTTTGGTTGAAATATGTTATATCAATAGCAAGTCTTTGCCACACAGTTTTCATTTCCAGCAAGCCATGCTCGTACTTCACTTCCATAGGAGGATCGATTCTACGACATCTCTCACAATCTTCTACTACCTTCTTCACATCACCGCGAGTTACGTTTGGAGCCCGCTTGTTGTCCAGTTATTTCGTGCGATCAACGCCCATATGCCCACATTGTTCATGAATTGACACAATTAACTCGTGAGGACTCTCTATCCACGCTCCAAAACATTTTCTCGAAGGCTTCGCTATGATGAACGGTGGTAGTCTTGTCAACGTGTCGGCCAGGCTGTTTGCTGTGCCAACATACTCAACAGACAACTCAATAGAATATTCCTCAATCATTTCTCGGGTGATATTCAATCTACGCTTCACAAGCATATCAGACAATCCATGTGACTTGATTCGGTGACTATTCTTGGCAATACTGCTAACCCAGCCATGCACAACTTTTGAATCGGTTCCCAGCTGGATACTCCTGAATCCCCATGTCAGACATAAACACAAAACCTTTAATAGCAGCACTCAATTCAGCGACGTTTATGTGAGCGCTGTCGTCAGATTTTCGCAGCCAGCAACCATCTTCTATAGGACTTCCATCCACCGTTACGACAACGCCTTCTGCCAGATTACTTGCGTCCGTCCATACCACAGCGTGATTACTCGACACAGACCACATACCATACACGGGATCATTTACGGACACTTCCTCAGCTTCCTCATCTTTCTGACTAACTCTGCGACATCCTCACTGACATTATTGTCCCACGACTTTCGTCCATTTTCACCATCCGCAGACGCGCAGCGTCTTATCCAACCAGACGCAACTCGGAGCCAGCTCGCACACGGGTAGTGACCAATCCACTTCCCGCATATTGAAAATACTTCACGCTTGGTCAATATCTCAGGAATGTCAGGAAGCGCTCCTTCTCTGCTCCACTGGAAACCACTTGGAGTTGCATTCACTCGAAGACCAAGCACATTACCGTTGCCTAGAACTTCAGGCTCTTTGGTAATAAGTCCGAATCGTCTTAAATGGTCTTGAACTTCATGGGGGCTGATAACACTGCAATCAATAATAATATCATCGATATACGAATCAACTGATCCTTGAAATCGAGGAACTTCTCCGAGAATATGTCTCATGACAGAACACATCACTTTCGGTCCAATGTTCAGGTCAAATCCTAAACGTGTCATGACATACTTCTTTTCTTCCACCTCGACGACTTGAAAGCGGTACAGTTCCTTGGCTACATACAACTGAAGATATGCTCTGTTTAGGTCCACCATGACCACCCGATCGCCCATGGTACGCCACTTGCGCAACTTTTCGTCACAGACTGCCGCATCTAATCCCGGAGCCCTGTGTATGTGAGCATTTAGCCACCTATAGTCGAGCACGGGCCTCACTTTTCCCTTCCTTGCCTGCCTCACCGCCATTAGTGGTATCGTTGCACCAATGGGACCATGCTCATTTTCCTCATAAGGTATGATAATTTTTTCGTCTATCCATGTCTGCACTTCATGGTCAAATTCGGCTAAATCATTCTGTCTCACGCTGTAATTACGGCCAAACAACTTCTGTTCAGGACCAACTTGCTTCCACACCCAAGAAATCGTCCAGCGTTCGCCATCAAATTCAGCCTTGAAGTCCTGTTCCTCGATCAATACTTTTGGGGATGATGACACACATGCTGCAGTGGAGATACCATTGCAAGAAATTGGCGTGGTAATGACTTTACCACATCCCAAATGAACTTCACCATTTCTACTCACATAGAGACCACCAGCTCATTTGATTGCATCCATGCCCAGGATGATATCAAATGGCGGATGTGAGTCCGACTCGACCATCCACAGAACAACATAGTCAATTACAGATGGTCCTGACAAAGAAAGGCCAATATTTTTCATTTCAACATATTTATTCAAACACACAGTTGAACCATTCATAATTCGCATAACAAGATAACCTCCGTGAATTTCGCTCCTCGTTTTGCTATTGTAAATAAGCGAATCGGTATCAACCAAAGCAGTCGCCATCAATATATATGTTCAGCACTGGTCCGTGCTGTTGCGCTGTGGGGGGTCGACAGACAGTGCCATTGAAGCTGATCCGGCCGACCCCCCTCTGGCGTTTCCCGAACGAGCACACTGCTTTGAGACGTGTCCAGGTTGACCACATGAAAAACACACGATACCTGTTCACTGTTTTCTGTTCTTACAATGTTTCGCTATGTGTCCATTTTCGCCACACTCATAGCAAGCATAATTTTTAAACCTTGAAGCGACATACGCATGAGTAGTTTCCGACATAGTAGTAGATTTTCCGCCACTTCTCTGATCAACCACCACTTGTTTGGCACAGCTCAACACGTTGTCAATCTTCAGTGTTGAACCGTGCATTGCGCGAACAGTTTCCTGAACAACTGGAGGCAACCCACGTAAAAACTGATATTTAATTAATTGGTCACCTTCACTTGAGGAGATGCATCGTCCAAGAGACCGAAGATTAGTCATATATTCGTCCAGGACGCTTCCGGTACATGGGGCCACCTTAGGGTGGTAATAGTGCTTGCACTCTTCCCATGCTACTGGATTTGCCTGTAATTAATAATAATAATAACAGGGTCTCATCTGGTCTCCAATTCCTAGTGACAAACTGCTCGTACGCCACACAGGGAGTTAATCCGAACGATTGTCCTAAAGCCGCAACAATAGCTGTCTCCTTCTTTTTATCTCCTTCAGACAGTTGTTGGAAGACATGAAACGCTTTTCCAATCAGAAAAATGGAAGCACACTCGCAACATCCGCTATGTTCTTCAATTGACAGCCCAACCTCAATTTTTCTAACCAACTATCCAATTCGCCGCTGCCATCGTACTTCTCCACAATATCGGTAAGTTTCAGTGTTTCCATGATTAATTCGGCCGAAATAGCTTGTTGGAGAATCAAGACGCAGGCCCAAACACAAGTGATATATTGATAATAGCAAAGCAAACAGTAGAAATAGATAAATGAGTTGAAGCACTAACCAGTCGTAATTTCTTCCTGACACGATTGTACACTTCTCACACACAGACTTCTCCACTGACACCTTCACAATACAATCAGACATCGCAGACTCAAGCACTACGCACAACAACGACCACGCACGAACGAACACCCCTCGCGACTCCCTGTATACTCCACATACAGACATACACGCCTCGACGCCTCTAGGCACGAACCGCTCGTGCTAATACAACAGAAAGACATACACTCATGGACGCACAGCCAACTAGCGCCCTCTCCTCTCACACTGAAACATGACACATCCAACTCTACCGTGTACTGCCTATACTCTGCTCACAGCCTATATTTTCCCTTTTAGGGGCTTCTTAGATAATTACCTAGTTTGCTGATATGTCAACAATAATTTTTATTTTATTTTATAATTTATTATATTTTATTTGTAATGTATCCTATGTAGGGCTTATGTATTTTAAGTATTCTGTGTGGTGTACATAGTATATGTGTTCATGTATTTTATGTAGCGTGTATACGTTTTATGTAGCGTTTTACGTATTTCATCTAGTGCGTTGCTGTGTGTGTGAATGTGTGGGTGCGGGTAGAGATGCAAAAAACCCGTTTTTTATGCGTTTTTCGTTGTTGCAAAAAACATGTTTTTCAGTTTATTTTATTTTGTATGTTTTATTTAGAATTAGCCCCAATTGTCATCGGATGTTGGATTTTAGTACATAGAAATGAGTTTCATTGATGTTTTGTACATCTTTACGTGTCTTATTTCAAAGATAATTTGATAATAGTTAAAAAAAATTCTCTCAATAAATATCCCAGGAGACTGTTTGAAAGTGCATCCGGGTCCGGTGGTTTTGGTTTTTTCATTGAGAAAACCCATGTTTTTTAAAGATATTTTTAATGATGTGGATATTTGAAATAATTTGTCAGCAGATCACAACAAATTCATTGAGTAATCATGTGTTTTTATAAAGAAACCATGGTTTTTATTAAATAATGCAATGATGTTTTTAAAACTCGTTTTAAATTCGTTTTATTAATGTACAGATTCAGAAAATGTTGACAGCAGAACAAGACAAGTTAATTGGTTGGTCAAGTGTTTTTTGACAAACGTTTATTCAACCTAACGCATTTAATGGAACAAGGCTTTCTAAAACAGTCTCTATGGAAGATAGATTTTATTGATGTACGTTCAAATACTTTTGTATATCAAGCAGGGTTTGTTTGGTTTAGACCATTTGGTTTAAACCATGGTTCAAACCATGGTTTAAACCAAGTCGTTTTTTATTTATAAAAACATGTTTTTTATTGTTTTTTGACAGAATTGATTTTTCTCATATTGGAATGATCAAATATTTTCAGAATCAGTAAATGAGTTCATTAATACAGTTTTAAACCTTCATAAATATTACTTTTTGGCATGATTTTATGGGCTTGCACGATATGGGAAATTTTTTTATTTAAATTTTTTGATTTTGCTAGGGAAACATTGTAGTTGGTATTCATGAGAAATCCTAAATTTTTACGAGAAAACATTTTAGTTTCTAAGAAAAACACTATTTTGAGAAACCTCTGAGTTTAAAAAAACTGTGTTCACTCTGAAAACAAACATGAATTAACCTCCATGGACAAAACGATTTTTAGTCACTAGGTTTTCATGAATAAGGCCACTGGGTATTTGGTTTGGACTTTGCAAACATATTTGGATGTTAAAATCGACTGCTTTCGCAATTGGAAGCGGTTTAAAACGTCCGTTGCCTATACTCGTATATGCTACAAGGTGAAATTCAAGACCCTGTGAGTACATTTTAATGATTTTATTTTTATCTTTTTTAAATATTTACAAAACTCTTGGTAAGTGGTACTAAAATATGTTTAACTATATACTAAATAGCGTGGTACAATCCTTTTTTATTTGTGTGTGCAAAGTGTAAAAAACAATGGTTTTTTGTTTTTTTTCTAAAAAATTCATGTTTTTTGTTTTTTTTATATAAAAACCCGTTTTTTTCAAACCCTGATATCAAGTAGCTTACTGATATATGCGGCTGGTTAAACCACTTGATTTAAACTGTTTTCTTAAACCATGGGTTTTTTCAAAATCAATTGTTTTGAAAAACGGTTTTCGTAGATGCGGAGATTTTGAAAAATATTGGCGGCAGATCAGGGAAAGTTGAATCAAATTAATTGGTGTTTTATTAATAACCTGTTTTTGTAACTGGTTTTATGGATGATGGCTTCTTTGGTGTAGTTATTTGTGTTCAAATACCTTTTTCTACATTAAATACATTTCCTCAGTCGTTTTTTTCCTACACGAAAATATTGCCCGTTTTTCTGGTCAGGATTGTCACTATGAATAATGGGACCCGCTTTTATTCGTAGTCTCATTAGGGACACTAAGTTTGTGTGTTTATTTATAGTCTTTGTGTAAATGTTTACAGTGTTTGTACTTTTATATTTGCAAATAATTGATCTGTTGAATGAAATGATGAGAGTTATAATAATCAACGTAGTTCATTTCTGGGAGGAAAAAGGTAATGTGTAGACAAATTATAAAAATTATGCCACTTTTTGTTTTTTAAAACAGTTTCAGTTTTTCAGCAGAAAAATACGGTTCTCAAACCCTGCTTTCTTACACAATGATTAACTCAATAATTGAATGCAAAGCTGTACTGTACATAGAAGTGCCGCACAGTACCGTGGAAACAATGATATTAGGGCTTTCAGACACATTATAACAATTTCATTGTGCATATTTAATGATAATTCAATTTGATAGGGTGACTAATAGCATGAATAACTCATGTGCTGATAAAAATAATTCATTTAACATCCCAAATATATCATTTCCATAATTTGAATTATTTGCACGACTCTTCAAAAAAAGAAAAGAACGTGTTTTTTTCGTCGAGGGTTTTTGGAGAAAAAAAAACGGTTAAAAAACCATCGTTTTTTAGGTTGCATCTCTAGGTGCGGGTATCTGTGGCGTGTGTGAATTATTTTGTGAATAATTCACAAAATATATTATTTATGATTACGTGGTTTCACTTTTATATATTTCGGTATCGCTTTTTTCGAGTTTTTCGGTATCGCTTGGGTTGTGCTTGGGCTCACATACTAAGCTCGTGTTTTCCGAACTACTTATAGCTTTTGGCCGCTCCGGTTACATGGGGCCACCGCATGATGGTAATAATGCTTGCAGTCATCCCATGCCACTGGAGTTTTTTATACTTAATTACAGTAGCATTAATAGTAATATAAAATTCAATATATGAATTAATACCTTAGTTTTTCAAGTAATTGAGTATGGAAACAAAATATGACCAAAGTTTATACCGCTAGGCTTAATTTTGAGTTCACTCGAGTGAGACGCCATACATTAACTATGCACTGACGTTTATCACCGGTGCGCCTATCTGGTGCACTCGCACCAGCAGTGCCCAGTATTATACACGAAGATGAGGACAGAGTTACAGGACATTGAGCCTTGAGCCTGTTGGGAGCCACGGTTACTGATTGGCGCGCGGCAGGGCTTTCATGAATTCCGCATATTTGTGCACGCTCAAATGCCATTATTGATTGCAAAAAATACAGACGTGAAAACATATCGCAGACAACAGACAACATATCAAACAGATCGCAGCAGGAGATGGCAGCTAATTCCGCATTGTAACACTACGGGAGGGGATAATGGGAGGCATGTAAACACACATGTCACGATCAAGCAGATGAGGCTGAATTATTCAGAATTCGCGCAATCATGCGTACAACATCCATTTACTTTTATTATTAGTAAGAATCACTAAATGCGAGCACTTCCAGACAGCCAGCAATGAAATGTTAATCCGGCGACATATCAATTTGCTATGGTCAAGTTCAATCGATTAGGGTGCCCCCCCGGATTTTACTTAACGATGTTCTCTAATTCCGGTGTACTCGCGTACTCTCCATTTTTCTTGCTAACTCGTCTGTACATTCCTTGGTAATCCCATGGTGGCAATTGCAAGTGTCGCCTCAGCTGTAGGATGTACGAGTAGGATGTACGAGCACCCATTCGTATGAGCACGTACTCGTAGCACCCATTTATTTGAAATCATGTTTAAACGTAATGAGCCTTATGTACGAGTGATGATGTGAATTAATGAACCAGGGCAAGTTATTCTCAATATTGTATTCTTATTTCTTCAATATTTCATTTCAATTTTAGCTTTATTTGTTGTTTTCCCTGCAAGAGCGTTTTCTGTTTTCACCGTTTAATATAAATAAGGTGATGATGATGTTATTATTAATAATAAGCCAAAAATCATAATCGCGTGCAATACAACGGGATAGAAGCTTGATATATCTGACTGACAAACCAAAGGTACGACAGCTACAAGATCATTACAATTACAGACATGACATGTTCCCTATGAGGTCCGTGAGTCTTGTGCTGTGTGCATGAAAAATGTGAACCAATTATATATCGGGACGCGTAAGACAGTGGGTCCCGAGTATGCGAGTGGTTGAACTGGTCGTGTGCGTGTGTGTGCGTGTGTGTTCTCCCGTGTGTGGCGGTGAGGCGGTATGTATCGTGTAGGAGTCGCGTTCTAGGCATGGTCCTGGTGTGAAGTCTAGTTGGCGCGCGTGGCACAGTGATGCACACGCGCACCTGCTTCTAAATATATATTTTAGTTTTGTTTCATTTACAACAAACCTTTAACGACCCAATAGAATGGCTCTGCGATCCGACTTTGGGCTGTGACCCAAGGGTTAAGAACCACTGAGTTAGAAGAACGTTCTGCATTTGTCAAAATCAGCGCGACAGGACTTTATGTTTAATAAAGCACACATATTATATTGTCCCCATGATTTGATCATCAAAGCCGATGCGAGGTCTTATGCCCCCCGAAAGCGATTCTCAGTCATGCACACACTATACAAGCTAAGTCAAAGTAATCTAAGTCAAAGGCGAATGATATAGTATACGAAGTCAATATTTGACTTACGAACGATTCATACACGGGAACAAATGTTACAAGGGCCCAATTTCAATCATTTCTTTAAAACAATATTGCAAACTTTAAATTCACGGGCGTAGCAGTATTTTATATTTCATATTTCATTTGAAATGTTTTCATCTGTATATTGATATAGCCCCAACGTTAACTAATGTAATCTAAACGCGACTCTGTAAACTAGTGGTAGCCATGCAACTGTTTGATGGCGATTTAAAGACGCTTAGTCACTGCAGATTTATATTATGTGGCATGTCTCATTATTGTAACTTATGTATAATTTTTCTTAATGTAAACAAAACTTTAAGGCGTTTGGAGAAAAGTATTAGAGGTCCTACTGACAAATGCAGTGACGAGCAGCCCATTGGTCTGCGTTAAGCTGCCTTCATTAAGCTGCGAAGCTACGGTTATTTTATGTGTTGTCTTATAGTACATTTCAATATCATGCATTAGTCATCAGTAGGGCTGTCAAAAGTTAATAAAGTTACTTTTTCACCTAAAGGTCACTTTTTCATAAGCTACCTAAAACTGCATGGAAAAGTTGTGTACGATAATTATTAAAAAAGTTATTAGGTTACCAAAAGTTACTTTTTCATCGTTAGGTTACTTTTTTGCTTTTTAGGTTACTTTTTTATCGTCAGGTTACCTTTTGATATTTTTGATATTAAGTTTTTCTTGTATTAGGTAAGTTTACCACAAAGTTTGGTGACTTTTTGCAGATAAGAGGCACAAACACGGTATACATGAGGATAAAATAGGAAAATAGATGGAATATCAGGTCTGAAGATCAAGAAATGTAAAAATTTCTGCTGTTAGGATTTAACAATTAATCTTCACCTTATTATCTGTACTACTCGATATTTATACGTTTTTGGGTACGCAGGACAGCGTCGTTCCATTTTAGTATATGCCCACGTGCCGTGAGATGTTTGGAGCGTGGTATAGTACGATGTGTGAGCTGTCTATACCAGATACTGCACTGCAGCACTTGACAGTACGCATTTACTTGAACAGGTATTAGCACGTGATTTTCAGAGCGTGAGATAGCGCCATATTCCCACGTTTGACATTTATAAGACTGTGAGCTACATATGGGAGGACGGGGGCACATGCAGTGTTTACGCTTACACTAATATACAAGCTGTAGCACGTTCTATTTGATAAAATGTTCCATTGAAACAATATATAAAACATTATTGCGACCATTACTAAAAATATTTACATTTGCAATTATTGTTTCTCGCATTTGTATTAGCTTTCCACTATAAATTACATGTTGATGGTTATGCTCCTTTTTGCGAGCTTAGCCAAATCATATCAAGTCACGTTTGGTGGTTTGTTGTAAAAATGGTACCAGATCGTAGAGATGGCGGAAAATAGTGCCAACTCGGAAAGAGGATAGAAAAGAAGGACTGGTGTATTTTCTCCCTTCAGAACAGCAAACAGAATTTGACCTTTTTTGAAGAAGGTTATTTTTAGGTTACTTTTTTGATTATTATGTTACTTTTTATGTTCAAGAACAAACATCAAACAAACCGTGTATTTCATACAGCGCACTAATCAGCAAAGGCGTGATAAACATGTGATAAAGCGATACCAAAGTGATAATAAAATTTAAACTCATAGGTTTTTAGGTTACTTTTTTAGGTTACTTTTTCTCGAAAATAAAGTTACTTTTTTCTGATTTTTAGGTTACTTTTTTGACAGCCCTAGTCATCAGTGCCTCTCAATAATTGGGTCCACCGGCCGGGGGCGGATATAGACCTGTTAGCGGCAGTGTCATTTTGAGGCGTAATTCTCATACTTTCTCTTGGCCGTCCTAGTCCGGAAGGCAGCATAGGCGCACACAAGTTGAACTAGTGGTGGAGCTAAACTTTGAAATTCGAGACAAACTCCTACAGAGGGCGCTGAAACTTGGCGTTGCATTGGCATGGATTATAAGAAACGACACTCAAGTCAGAATGCGAGAGATGGCAATAATAAATGTCAATAAATATGAACATGCTGGTCTGGTCACCTAACCTAACCTAACCTAACCTAACCTAACCTAACCAAACCTAAGCAACCCACCTAACCTAACCTTACCAAACCTAACCTACGTTAATCGCGAGGAACGGCTTATTATCACAGGCTCTGCTTAGCGCATTTCCCGCACTATCGCTTTTTGTCTCAAACGGCCAGTTTCAGAGCCCTCTAGCGGATTGTCTCAAACGGACATTTTTAACTCCGGTATGGTCTTCGCGCGCCCATGGCACGGGTCGGATTATGTAGAGGTTGAGAGCGGCCGTGAAGTTTGTATCAAAATGCCATTGCCGCTAAGTGGGTAGTCTCCGCCGGGGGCATGTTGGTGGTTGCAACGGCTTTGTCGATCTTTGGAAGTACCGGTCATTGGAGACCGCATTGCCAGAGTTAGAGTCAGCTATATGCAACAAATCGAAATCCTGGTCGAAAGAGACATTCTGTATATGCGAAGCTCAATATTGCACTAGAGATCAATAAATTTTTTGTTCAAGTTCAAATAAATTGAAGATTCATTGGAGGGGATAATTTTGGATATGTGCGTTATTCATATGCAAATATTCTTCCACACTTTAAATATGCTCCAATTACGTTAATTGTAACGTAATAATACGTAAAATAAAAAACGTAATAATTGCAACGTGGTATTTATGTGTGTGTGTGTGTGTTTACAGAGTTACGTCAACTTCATATCCATTTCCTAGCTGTATAATATCACAAATAAAATTCACTGACACCCGGAAAGCCGCTTACTTGATAGATATAATTTTGATTGCAGGATGTTCATTCTGTAAACTGAATCTTTATGAATATATGCTGAAATATGCAATGAAGGAAATGTTATACTTTTTGAAACTGCGTGCGGCCAAATATGTGTTGATTATGATGCTCTGTGTTATCAGTTGAAAGTGTCGAATTTTCAGTATGTCGAATACTAAATGCTATCAACGTTGTTGTGCAAATAAAAATGTTGCGTTTATTGATCATAGGTTAATCTTCCAAATCACTTAATCCTCCAAATATCATATTTAAAGCATCTTCAAAATAAATACTTATTCTGCAGCTCATGTAATAATATTCTGCAGCTCGTGTAATATTTCAGCTTAGCTCGCGTACCTTTCGAATTGTACTGATGAGATACTCGGATGAGTACAGGCGTATTCGGAGCAGTGGCCGCAAGCTTGATCATGCCCATGTTTTGTGAGGTTAGAAAATGTCTTGAGTTCATTTGTGCGTGGGCATCGCGACACAACGACCAATAGCGACGGGTCATTCCATGGAAGAGTGTGACGTCATCAACAGGTCGATAGCTGATTGGCTCGATATCGGGAACAATGCGGTTCTCAACCAGCCATCCGTTGTAAATCTGTTATTGTTGGTCATAAATTCGAAAAACAGACAATCTATATGTAAAACCTACAATTTTTGATTATTTAAAAACCTTTGTATTTCGTCTGACATTTGGTTTTTGATTGTATCGACAATATTTTTTGTTTCAATAAATTTTCATGCACAGCCGTAGCAACCGCCTGCCGTACCCCCGCCGGGGAAGCGAGTTTGAGGGCCCCCGTTGTGTCACGCTTAACCCATTATTGCCCAAAATAGGTAGATGAGTGATTTTCACAGTAACGCCTATTTATGGCACACTCAATATTTGTAGTAAATTTCACAGAAAAATATTTAATGGTTTTTTAGATGTGAGCTGTCCAGTTTTCTGGATGCTGGGCACCTAACAGTAACATTATTACATTATATGTGAAGAAAACACTTTCAGCATGTATGCTCCATTTTATTACGATTTTTAGGTCAAACTACCACGACTCAGAGCGGATAAATGGTCTTATGTCCATCTCCCGAAGAAATAATTTTGACCCCCATTATCAGTGGCGGCGTCAGGATTTTTACGATGGGGGACTGAGGGAGGTAAGGACAAATAATATGACTAGGCAGTAAAGCTTCATTTACAGTGGAAATAAATTAGATGTCCATGATTATGATTTTGGGGGAGGCTTAGGGGGGCTTGACATATTTGAGGGGGTAGTAGCCCCCCAAGACCCCCCTTGGCGCCGCGACTTCCCATTATAAATACAGCAGCATTATAATAGAGGTACGACTTTGGGAAAATGCAATCTTGAGCAGCCCCTCGTTCTCCTGGAGACTTACGATACCTTTATACACTATTTTAGAATATATTTCAATAGCATGTGTCAGTCAACGGGGCTCCTCAACACTCGGGCCGCCCCGGCGGGTGGGGATGCTCGGGCGGTTACTACGGTTCTGCCAGGACTATCATCTTTACGACTTCAATACAACATATTGTTTGGATATTTAGCATATCCACTCAACACGAATCCTCCAAGCATTACTAAAATATGATCTGCTGTCACATTCAGCGATCTATCTTGTTGGACTGCATACAAGTCTGTCTTTGCAGCAAGTTTTCAATGCACTTTTGATCTAAAACAATCTGAATATCTCACACTATGTAGCATTTGATACGACTTCATCAGTAAGAACAGAGCTACGGTTGATTGCTGTATATAAGAAATTCAGGGCAATATGGATGAACATCAGATTTCATATTCATCTTCAAAAATCAACACAGAAGCAGTGAGTTATCGATTTGCTGAGTCCTTCTTTTGTTTGTTACAATACATAAACGTATCAATTGATCAGTATAAGCCCTAAATGATTTCAATTATAAAAAATAAAAGTATTGATTCCTGTTTTATAATACGTAAACGTGTAATGATGTCTTGTAATGAGTGTCTATATATATACATGGGCGTAAATCCTGGGGGATATGGGGGTATATATACCCCCCGACAAATTGGCTGGGGGGTATGCATATGCAATTATACCCCTGATAATTCTGCTGAGTTCAGTTCATTGGGTGTATTATCATCAAAATCAGCATAGAAGGCAAATAACAATATGCCAACAATGCAAGAAATTCTAAATATGTGAAGAATTATATTACGCAATACACTTTTCATTGGGGTATGTGTGTTGTAATTGAATAGGCTGAAAATAGTTGAGGATAACATGCAATTGACCAACTGAGTCAACTTGGAACACTAATGCATGATGGCCGTCATCCCCCCGAGCCTCGTCACCAATCTACGCCGATGTATATATATCCAGATCATTATTTCCAGTGAACCTAGGTAATGGATGTCCAGCCGGGACATCCATAGTCGGGTTAGACACGTCAGACCAGTCAGACGTGTTTATCTATTGTTCCTCTGCTTTCGTTGAATACGCCGGCTATTACCGGCAGTATTCACGCTCTCTGCCCCCAGGCATGCCGGGTGGAGAGGTTACGCGAGGAGGCCTAAACGACAATTCATTGGGCGCCGCCACTATGTAGCATTTGATACGACTTCATCAGTAAGAACAGAGCTACGGTTGATTGCTGTATATAAGAAATTCAGGGCAATATGGATGAACATCAGATTTCATATTCATCTTCAAAAATCAACACAGAAGCAGTGAGTTATCGATTTGCTGAGTCCTTCTTTTGTTTGTTACAATACATAAACGTATCAATTGATCAGTATAAGCCCTAAATGATTTCAATTATAAAAAATAAAAGTATTGATTCCTGTTTTATAATACGTAAACGTGTAATGATGTCTTGTAATGAGTGTCTATATATATACATGGGCGTAAATCCTGGGGGATATGGGGGTATATATACCCCCCGACAAATTGGCTGGGGGGTATGCATATGCAATTATACCCCTGATAATTCTGCTGAGTTCAGTTCATTGGGTGTATTATCATCAAAATCAGCATAGAAGGCAAATAACAATATGCCAACAATGCAAGAAATTCTAAATATGTGAAGAATTATATTACGCAATACACTTTTCATTGGGGTATGTGTGTTGTAATTGAATAGGCTGAAAATAGTTGAGGATAACATGCAATTGACCAACTGAGTCAACTTGGAACACTAATGCATGATGGCCGTCATCCCCCCGAGCCTCGTCACCAATCTACGCCGATGTATATATATCCAGATCATTATTTCCAGTGAACCTAGGTAATGGATGTCCAGCCGGGACATCCATAGTCGGGTTAGACACGTCAGACCAGTCAGACGTGTTTATCTATTGTTCCTCTGCTTTCGTTGAATACGCCGGCTATTACCGGCAGTATTCACGCTCTCTGCCCCCAGGCATGCCGGGTGGAGAGGTTACGCGAGGAGGCCTAAACGACAATTCATTGGGCGCCGCCGCCGCAGCAATAGTATCTCCGGCGGCTCCGTCACGTAGCTCACCGCCGCCACCAACACCAGCCACGCAGCGCGGTACGAGAAGCCGCCCACCGGCGTGGGCTTCCACGCTGGTGGAGAAGCTCGACGCGGTTATGAGCCGCCTCAACGTCGAACCTGCACCAGCGCCACAGGTTAGTGTTCCAAGGCCGGCGTCGTTTGCTGACATCGGCCTCGACGGCCTCGACGACGACGAGCCGGACGAAGTCCACGACTTACCCCGCGCAGCGTCCGACACGACCTCAACGGCGTCTACATTGCCCACGCAAAGTGCAGTAACACGCTGGGCGGCCCGCTTGCGGGAGTACGTCGACGCTCGCCGAGTAACGCTAAAACAGCGCGACTTGCACGAATATCGTGCGATACACAACCTGTCAACGGTGTATCATCAACTGCCCAGTGGCGAGCAACACTGGTTCAAGAACCGCTTGAAGACTCTGCTCACTGCGGCTCTCTACGGGTGGACGGCTGCAATTCACTCTGAAAACTCCGCGGAGGCACGCCTGCTCGATCTCGATGTTCCCGCGGAGCACCTGCAACCGGCCACTCGGCGATATCCAGCACGCCGCCAACCTCGCTCTCCAGGACGACGGTTCCCGCGAGGTCGAGGAAAGGGCCTTAAGCCCAGTCTTCGGCCTCGACAATCCCCAGGTCGCCCTTGAGGCGGTCTGGGAGCAGCTGACCAGCCTCGCGTCACTCGCCGACGGCTTGCCAGATGGCCAGCCAGTGACGTCACTGCTGCGCAGTCCAATAACGTCGCCAACATATCATGACCTTCTACCAACGTCCTCGCATTGGCTCGACGACCTTCTCGATACAAATCTTAGTGATGACGCTGTCAACGCAGCCGCAGAAGCGCTGGAAGACCTTCCTGCAGACCTCCTGGATCCAGTCACTCGTGACAGAGCAATTACGGACCACGGAATGCTCATGTCCTTCCAGTGGCATGAGCGTTAAGCAATCGCCAACGCGACCAATACAGCAGCACCTGTTCCGTCTTCGCCTGCGTCCACAACCAGCGCCGACGACCAACCTTCATTGCTGCCTTGTCTGCGTCCACCGACCGCCCGTCGCTACCGACAGCTCACGTTACCGGACATGCAGGGCTTGCACACGCTACCGGCACAGCCATTTTATCCAGCACACGTCCGCAACATGCTGACTAATGGCATACGCACGACTATAGCACCTACAGCACGCGGCACATGGAAGACAACGAAACCGACAACCTTTCTGGATCAGCTCATCCCACAATTGGTACGAAACAACATCCTGGCCGAAACAACGACTCGCCACGGACCGGTTTTTCGCCTCTTCGCCATCGTAAAGCCCAACGGGACAGCCAGAGTTTTGTACGACCTCTCGCCGTTGACACCGCATATATCACATTACAGCATACGACTCCCGCGTCCGGCTGAAGCCGTGACTCTATTGGCCACTCATCCATCCTGGCGTATGGTCAAATTTGACCTGCGCCATGGATTCTTTCAGTTGCCTTTACATCCGGGATTGTCGTCACTTTTAAATGTGTCATACCGTCAGCGAATGTACCAATGGCTGCGCCTGCCAATGGGGTTGGCCTCTGCACCGGCCATCATGCAGACAATCAGCATGGCCATTGCTCGAGCCCTAGAGCAAACATTGCACCTTCGATGCCTGGCGTACTTGGACGACTTCCTGGTCCTCGGTCCAATACCGCAGCTACAACAGGTACGGGCATATCTCACTGCGTGGCACATACAGCTCAATATCAACAAGTCACACTTTCAACCTACAGACAAGATCGACTTTTTGGGCTTTGTCATCACTGGCGGATCTCAAGCTACTATCGATATTATACCCCGCGTGAAACACCAACTGCAATGTGCCTGTAACATAGCACCACAACAGTCATACTCGTGGCGACGACGTCTGGCTGGCTACCTGTCTTTTTTGTGTCGAACACTACGCATACCGACGACGTACGCCTCGCTTGCGCTCTTCCAGCCAACGCGATTAGCATCGGCTAGCAGCATGTTAGGTACTATTCGCCCTGTGCACCCAGTGCCAGCGGTTGATTGCCTAGTTGCTACTGACGCCTCACAAACTGCTATAGGTATCGCCACACCGTCGGGACAAGCATGGACGGTCCCTAACACACGAAGTGCCCACATCTACGATGCGGAACAACGCGCAGCACTTCTTGGATTGATTACAGCATATGCCAGCGGTTACCTGTGTCCACTAATTATTACTGATAATGTAGCCGTCCTTTACAACCTCAGCCGCCGTCGTGTTTCCCCAGCATTGCTACCGCTTTTCAACACACGCGCCTTCCAACAACCGTTCCGGATGGCCTATGTTCCATCACGAGTCAACCCGGCTGACGCCCCGTCAAGACCCACAACAACGCCACTCAGTGGCGATGGGCCGTTGGCCCGCCAACGGAGTGGCGTCAGTCGGGTTAGACTCGTCAGACCAGTCAGACGGCCATCGGAACGGTGGCATCCGCCATGACCAGCTGTGATATCACTGTGTCTTGCTTCTTCTTCTTCTGACCAGCTGCCTCTGCACTGCGTCTATCACCGTATATAAATACCCCGTTTTACTACACGTGTTATGCCTATAAAAATTACATTGGCCTATGATGTTTGTCATATATGTGTACGTTGTATAAACAGATGCTTCGTTTTCATTGTACAGACATGTTCATTCATGTGCGTTACTTTCCTGTGTTTGTACGATGCATACTTTGGATGAAAATAAAATTGCCTGGAATAATAAAAAAAAAAAAAAAAATAAATAAAAATAAAAATAAAATTGCCTGGAATAATAAAAAAACAACAACAACGCCACTCAGTGGCGATGGGCCGTTGGCCCGCCAACGGAGTGGCGTCAGTCCTACCGCACCGTTGGCCAATATGACCGCTGGTCGCAGCTACATGGTTTAAAACACGCAGTATGCGATATTAATTCTAATATTATTATCGTAAAATACACATGCAAATTGAGCGCAGCATGAATACATTCAAATTCTATACGATGCGTTCAATTATACGAATCATGTACAAATATGCCATGTACTTTTGCCAGTATCTATATGTGTGAGTGTATGTGTGTGTGTGTGTCCCTGTTATAGTCCCTGGTTCAATAGTGAAATTCGTAGCTCCAAAACTTCTCTTAGACGACTTGAGCGCCATTGGTTGCGTCTGAAAAATGATGCATCATGGCAATCTTATTGTGTTGCACGGCGTCACCACCATATCTTGTGTGAGGACGCCAAAAAATCCTATTATAATAATAAAATTTCCTCCTGTCTCAACAGTAAATCCCTCTGGAATATTTTCAATAAACTCTTAGGTAAATCTAATACCCTTGTGTTTCCTGATAGTGACCCAACTCGCTTACCTTCCCTATTCTCTCATTTCTTTGAGAATAAAATCTCGAATATATGCTGTCGTTTCCCTCCTGCTACATTGTCTTATTCTCCCACCACCTCCGCCATTTTTCATTCTTTCCTTCCGATTTCCATCTCTGATTGCAGGCTACTACTGAGGCGTGTGCACACTCGTTCTTCCTCCCTGGACCCTATTAACCTTGCTCGAATTCCCAACTGTATTGAGTTACTTCTTCCTTTCATCACCTATTTTATCAATTCGTCTTTCTCTCTCGGTGAATTCCTTGCGTCTAAAAGCGCAAGTATTCTCCCTATCCTGAAAAAACCTAACCTTGATCCCAATTGTTTATCTAACTATCGTCCTATCTCTAGAATTCCTTGGCTATCCAAATCGCTTGAAATGGCCGCTTATGTCCAGATTTCGGACTACCTTGAGCGCCATGATCTATTTCTCCCTGAACAATCAGGCTTCCGTAGTTTTCACTCAACTGAAACCTCTCTTCTCTTCCTCTATGACTCTATTCTTAAATCTACTCTTGCTTTTAAGGATGTCCTTCTCATTCAACTGGACTTCTCTGCGGCTTTTGACACTGTTGATCATCTAATTCTACTCAATACTCTATCCAACCTAGGTATTTGTGGCGCTGCACTATCATTCTTCCGCTCTTATCTTCTTTCACGATCTCAGCTTGTTTGTACCAGTGATTCTTGTAGTGAGTCTTTCCCACTCTCATACGGTGTCCCACAGGGCTCGGTCCTAGGCCCTCTCCTATTTAATATTTACTTAACCTCCATAGGTGAAATCCTTCATCGTCATGATGTCACTTTCCAAATCTTTGCGGATGACATACAAATTATTCTCTCGTCTGATACTATTTCCCAATCTTCTGTTTCTTCTCTCTTGGATGACATTGAAACCTGGTCTTTGTCCCACCATCTCAAGCTAAATCCGGATAAGACAAAATTTAACCTTTTTCAATCTTCTAGAAGTTTAACTTGTCTATCTGTTCCTCTCTCTAAATCTGTTCGTAGCTTAGGTGTCTTGCTAGATGATTCTCTTTCTTTTGAACCATACATCTCTGATATCATTAGGGTATGTAACTTTCACATTAGGCGAATCTATTCTATCCGTAGATATTTAACTGTCTCTGCTGCGTTCAAACTAGCTAATTCTTTCATTCTCAGTAGGGTACAATACTGTTGTTCGCTCTTTCTTTCTCTGAATCACCGCCAGCTTCGCAAACTTCAATCTGTTATTAGTAAAGCTTGTCGTCTAATCTACAATCTCCCTGCTGGCTCTCATGTCTCTCCCTATCTACAAAAATTGGGACTTCTTCCTATTAAGGCGCTTATTGACTACCGCATCTGTTTGATCATCCATTCCACTCTTATTCTCCGTAAGCCCTCGTACTTATTTGAACTTCTATCCTTCAAGAAATCTACTCGTACACTAAGGTCAACTGATGATTCTCGTCTCTTATTGGAACCTGCTTTTCCTTCTAGACATACTCACTATAATCGTTGTTTCTCTATCTTAGGACCCCGTATTTACAATAAGCTCTCCCCAACACTGCGTTCTATCACTTCTATTCCTCTTTTCAAAAAACACTCTAAGAAATTTTTTCTGTTGAAGTCCTATTATATCTTAGATAACATTGTGTACACTAGCGATGAATATAAGGTGTGATTTTCTCTCTGTTCTCTCCCTCTCCATCTTTTACCTTGTGAATGCATGCATTTGTGTTAGTGTGTGTGTTTGTGTGTGTGTGTGTGTGCGTGTGTGTGTGCAGCGCCTTAGAGACCCTCTAAGGTGTAGGGCGCTATATAAATTTTTCCATAATGTAATAATGTAATGTGTGTGTGTGTGTGTGTGTGTGTGTGTGTGTGTGTGTGTGTGTGTGTGTGTGTGTGTGTGTGTGTGTGTGTGTGTGTGTGTGTGTGTGTGTGTGTGTGTGTGTGTGTGTGTGTGTGTGTGTGTGTGTGTGTGTGTGTGTGTGTGTGTGTGTGTGTGTGTGTGTGTGTGTGTGTGTGTGTGTGTGTGTGAGTGTGTGTGTTTGTATGTGTGTGCATGCTGGTGTGTATACAGTTTTTGTTGTGTGTATATTCAGTAGAGAGCTAAAGTTTGTGTAATAGTTTAGTGGTCGATTTTATACGTATGGGTGGCTAATAATCACTAGGGCTGTCAAAAAAAGTAACCTAAAAATCAGAAAAAGTAAATTTATTTTCGAGAAAAATTAACCCAAAAAAGTAACCTAAAACTAACCTGAGTTTTAATGTGATTATTACTTTTGTGTCCCTTTATTACATGTTTATCGCGCCTTTGCTGATTAGTGCGCTATATCAAATACACGGGCTGTTTGTTGTTTGCTTGATAACCTAAAAAGAACCTAACCTGCGTAAAAATAATTTTCAAAAAAGTTCAATTTCTGTTTACAATTCCTTCAGAAACAGAAATAGCAGAAATCTGCAAACAGAAATTGACCATTTTTGGAAGGAAGTTACCCCAGTCCCTCTTTTCTATCCCTTTTCCGATTTGGTACCATTTTCCACCCTCTCTCCGACTTGGTACCATTTTAACAACAAACCACCAAAGGTGACTTAATATTGTTTGGCTAACATCGCAAAAGGGGGCAAAGCCATTAAAATGTAATTTAAAAGCGGGAAGCTAAAACAAAGGTGAAATACACATAATATGGTCATAATAATGCTATTTCTATTGTTTCAATGAAACTTTTTTGAGGCGACCCTATCAAATAAGCACTTACTACAGCTTGTATATTAGTGTGAGCGTAAACACTGCATGTGTGAATGCCCCCCGTCCTCCCATATGAAGCACCATGTGCTCACAGTCTTATATACGTCAAACGTGGGAAAATGGCGCTATGTCACGCCCTGAAAATCACGTGTTAATTCCTGTTCAAGTAAATGCGTACTGTCAAGTGCTAAAGTGCAGTATCTGGTATAGAGAGCTCACACGTACCACACTTCAAACATCTCACGACACCCTCCGGTTCGTGGACATTTCCTAAAATGGAATGCCACTATCCTGCGTAACGAAGAACGTATAAATATCGAGTAGCACAGATATTAAGGTGAAGATCAATTGCTAAATCCTAACAGCAGAGTTGTTGACAGTTCAGACCTGATATTCTATCTCTTTTCATATTTATACCGTTTTTGTGCCTCTTATATGCAAAAAGTCACAAAACTGCGCGGTAAAGATAGCTAATATCAAGAAAAATAACAAAAGGTAACCTGACGATAAAAAATACCCTAAAAGTAAAAAAGTAACCTAACGATGAAAAAGTATCTTTTGGTAACCTAATAACTTTTTAATAATTATCGTACACAACTTGTTCATGCAGCCTTAGGTAGCTTATGAAAAAGTGACCTTTAGGCGAAAAAGTAACTTTATTGAATTTTGACAGCCCTAATAATCACCCTCACGCATACAATACTCACACAAATATCCACTGGTTATTTCTGTGAGTGCGAGCGGAGGTGTGATGTGTGTGTGTGTGTGTTCTTACTAGTTGTTCTTACTAGTTGTCTTCGCAGGAATGAGTCAGAGGCTCGTGACTCCCGCCTTCGAGTTGTCATATGTCTTCTTAAACAGTTGTGTCGTTGGCTGTTGTACTACGTCGCTTGGCAACATATTCCATCTATCTACTGCTCTATTTGGGAAACTATATTTTCAGATGTCTTTTTTAATCCTGCGTTTTTGTAGGCCAAAACTGTGATTCCTATTAGATTTTGAGAATTGAAACAACTTCTGATTTTCCATTTTATCCTTCCCCGTAAGACATCTATAAACTGAGATTGAATCCCCTCTAACTCTCCTTTCTTCTAGCGTTGTCAAACCTAGCTTTTTTAGTCTGTCGAAATATGCCAAATGTTTGATGCTTCCTAAAATTTTTGTGGCTGATTTCTGTACCTTCTCCAGTTTTTTAATATGTTTTTGTAAATGTGGACTCCAAACAATTTCTGCATATTCCAATGCTGGCCGAATGGTGGATGTAATCAATTTCGCTAGTATCCCCTCATCAATGTACGAAAATGCTGCTTTTATGTTCGCTATCTTGTTATTCGCTTTCTTGACTATATTTGAAATGTGACTTTCTGGTGAAAGGCTGCTGCGAACTATTATTCCGAGGTCTTTCTCTTTGGAGACGTCCTTTAGCTCAATATCTTTTAACTTGTACCTCCAGAAACGCCGTTCTTGTCCTCTTCCAAAGCGTATAACATGACATTTTTCGATATTAAATGGCATTTGTCATTTTGTACTCCAGCTTGATAGTTCTTCCAAACCTTTTTGCAATGTCTGACAATCTTCTATGCAGGACACATTTGTTTGTAGTTTAATATCATTTGCAAACAAGTTCATATACACGCCACTCGGAACGGTTTTTTCAATATAATTAATATATATCATGAAGAAGATTGGTGTGAGCACAGTGCCCTGAGGCACACCACTTTTCACTTTCCGCCAAGACGAGAAATGTCCTCTGAGACACGTTCTCATTCGTCCATTTTTCAAAAAGTCTCCAATCCATGTTTCCAGTTCCTCGTTGATTCCTCCGATGGTCCTCAACTTGTAGAGTAATTTATCGTGAGGGACCTTGTCGAATGCTTTTTCAAAATCTATGTAAACAGCATCTGTCCACTGTCTTCTTTCCTGTATATTCTCAGTAATACGACTGTAAAAACTGACAAGATTTGCTGCTGTAGATCTATTACTTCTAAATCCGAATTGACTTTGAGTAATAATTTGGTTGCTTTCCAGATAATTGACCCACTGTTTTTTTATAATTTTTTCCATAATTTTGCATGCGACACTTGTCAGCGAGATCGGTCTATAATTTTTCGGATCTTCATCGTTGCCCTTTTTGAGCAGCGGTGTAACGTTGGCTTCTTTCCATAGTGTTGGCAATTTGCCATTTCTCATTGAGTTTTCCATAATTTTTTTCAAAGGCTTGCATAGTGTTTCGGCATATTCTTTCAGCACATAGCTCGCTATGTCATCAGGTCCGCTCGATTTGTATCTTTGTAGCGACTCCGTTTCTTTTTGCACTTGATATTCGGTAATCACAATCGCCTCCATTTCTCTAGACGGTGAATACTCTCCTTCCATTGTGCAGTCTAGTTCATCTGTGAATACCGATTGGAAATGCTCGTTCAAAATCTCACATATATCATCGTCAGTCGTATATCTTTGTCCATTCACCGCTATACATTGAATTTTGTTTTTTATTTTGGTACGGCTGTTGATATAGCCGTGAAACAATTTCGGTTCAACCTTGTACTTTTCCAGTATGTCTTTTTCATATTGTTTCTGTGCTCTCTTCTGACCTTTGTATAGTTGTTTCTACTCTTTTTGTATCTCTCGTAACTGTCAGAATCTAAGACTTTTCTGTAGTTCTTCCATAGTTTATCTCTCTCTCTTTTCGCTTCCATGGAAGTTTTGTTGAACCATTGCTTTTTTTTCTTCGTATGTTTCTTGATCGGCACATACGTTCTCACTGCATCATCGTATATACGACAAAAGGCGTTATACTGCACATCAATGTCTCCTTCCAATGATTCTTCCCAATTTATATTTCTGAAATACTCATTCAACTTTTTGTAGTCTCATTTTTTATAGTCCAAGAAGTGCATCTGTTCTACTCCATGCGAAATTACATCTCTAGTCAATACATAGTTGAAAGAGATCACGATGTGGTCACTTTTCCCAAATGGTGGCTCATATTTGATACTTTGTACTTCTTCCTTTCGTTTTGTAAACACTACATCGAGCATTGACGGTTGATCTTTCCCTCTTTTCCGAGTTTCTTCTCTGATGTACTGCGTGAGAAGAAAGTATTGGGTCAATTTCATCATATCATCTCTCAGTGTATTCGTTTCTCCCTCAGAGTAATACTCGTTCCACTTTATGTTGCAGTTGAGGTCACCGGTTATGATTATGTTTTTCTTGTTTTTGCGTTCAGATCTATCTAAAATGGATTTCATGCCATGAACTGTTGAGTTCCTCAGATCTTCGTAGTCATCTTGTGTCCAGGCTTTCGTCTTTGGTGGCATGTATACAACTGCAAAAGTCACTGTGTCTTCTTCCAATACATCTACCACGAGTAATTCATTTATGCCTTCTGAAATGTCACATTTTCTCGCCTTGAGGTGCTCTGCTGTCATTATCATCACACCACCTCCCTGTTTCGACTGTCTATTTTTCCGCCATATGCTATAATTTTGAAATTTTATAACCGCGTCTGAAATATCTGGGTTCAATTTGGTCTCAGTAAGACACACAATATCTGGCTTATTGTCTGACAAGTAGTCAGACAACTCATTCATCTTTGACAGCATTCCATCCAAGTTGGAATATACTACTTTCAATCTTTTATTTCTACATACTTTTTTCATTATTCCGTTAGTTTTTTGGTCAGGAACCATTTCTTCACCTGAAGTCCTACAAGTCGGTAAACAAATGACGGATCTCTTCTTCTGTCCTTTGTCCATTTTTTTTCTTAGCTTCTTGAACAAGATCTTTCACCTTTTGCCGATCTTCTTTGATCATGTATCTGCTTACGAAAACGTTGTTGAAATCTTCACTCTCTCTCTCTCAAGTTCTTTGCATTTTTCATGACCGTTTCAATATTGTTTGCACTTGTGTATGTCACCTTAAGTGGTCTGTGCTTGTCCTTCTCATAAAACCCAATTCTCGTGAATGTTTCTATGTTTTCTTCATGTTCGTCGTCTGTTTCTGACGACGAACATATTTAAACGATTGTGTGTGTGTGTGTGTATGTGTGTGTGTGTGTGTGTGTATGTGTGTGTGTGTGTGTGTATGAACACATCTACAGAAACATCACACTTTCAGAGACGGTACTTTCCGTCGTATGGCAAGTGTTCAGTCATCACGTGCGAATAGCGCTTGTCGTTGCTAGCCATATGTTTAATATAGTGCGGTATATATTTTTGTATATGGTGTCAATTTGTGTGAGTACGGGGTAGTGTGAGTGTGTGTATGTTGTATGCACGTGCTATGAGTGAGCGTAGTTTCTCCAAGGAGTGAACTGTCGCTGTTGTGGGGATGCAAGGGGCTGGGCAGTGCGCGCCATAGGGCAGTTGTTTACGCAGAACGTTCGTGCGTGTTTGTTAGTGAATGTGTTTTAGTGGGCCATGTTGCGTTGTGATTGTGTTGAGTTGTGATATCTTGCTTTGCTGCTAGAATTTAAGTACACGCGCTGCTGGTATATACGCTCTATACGCTGACATTGATATATTGGCTGATAGAGTTTTTTATTATTATTATTATTTTTTAAAGTGACACAGGAAGAGTACAAGCGCTATAAACTGCATCATGCAGCCCCTGCGCACTTTGAACGTGGAGAATAAGAGAAAGAGAAAGAGAAAAAATACACAAAGACAATATGACACACATAATCATGACAGATCAATACATCACCCATCCACACACACACACACACACACACACACACATACACACACATTACATTACATTAAGATATTTATATAGCGCCCTACACCTAGAGGGTCTCTAAGGCGCTGCACACACACACACACACACACACACACACACACAATCAAGCAAAGTACATACACATTCACAATCACACACACCAACACACACACATACACACAGATAGAAAGAAAACAGTGAAAAAAAAGAAAAAAAACTCAAAACACAAAACACAAAACAAAAAAACACACAACAATACACAGACAGGACATAGAATGGGACAACAAACATACACAAGAGCAGGAAACATATACGCGCGCACAAAGACAGAAAAAAAGAGAGAGGGGGACAAGGACACTCACACACACGCACATAAACACAATAGATAAGTACATAAACGCACAAAATAAACAATACATTCACGTTTACAGATAGCATATTAAAGCTACACAGCAGATAACACATTTAGACAACACATCAGTCATACAAGGACATAAGCTCAGATTGACGACACACAAAACAATAGACACATTAATGCAAACAAAACTGAACACAACACACACACAGACAGAAAGGACACACAAACACAGATAGCGGAACTCACAGAACAATACACAGACAGAACATACAATGGGAAGACATACATAAAAAAGATAGAGAGACACATAGATGCACACACAAACAATTTATATTAGACCTAGTAGACAAGAAGAGGAAACTATCAGACCTTGTAATCACTACTAATATACGTATTATTATTAAGACAGTAAAAAGACTTACTTAGGAAAAAAATTTTAGTGTGTTTTTTGAAAAGAGAAAGAGATTTGATTGAGCGTATTGAGGGAGATAGCCTATTGTAGATCCGAGGTCCTAAGATAGAGAAACAGCGATTGTAGTGAGAATGCCTAGAAGGAAAGGGAGGTTCAACTAGTAGAAAATGATCCTTAGAAGACCTAAGAGAAAGAGATGAGCTTTTATAAGACAGAAGGTCAAACAGATACGTAGGCTTACGAAGATGAAGAGCTGAATGAATAATTAAACAAATACGATACTCAATAAGAGCCTTGATTGGAAGTAACTTAAGTTTGTGTAGAGAAGAAGAAACATGACAACCCGAAGGAAGATTAAATATCATACGACAAGCTTTATTAATAATAGATTGAAGTTTCCTAAGCTGGCGGTGGTTAAGTGATAGTAGAAGAGAACAGCAATACTGAACTTTGCTAAAGATGAATGAGTTAGCTAACTTGAAAGCAGCAGAAATAGTTATATATCTACGAATGGAATAGATACGCCTGAGCTGAAAGTTACAGCACCTAATAATGTCAGATATGTGTGGATCAAAAGAAAGAGAGCTATCAAAAATGATACCAAGACTACGTACAGAGCAGGATAGCGGTATACTAAGAGAAGTAGTACTATTAGAAGATGGAAAGAGAATATACTTAGTCTTATCAGGATTAAGTTTGAGATGACGAGTGAACGCCCAACTTTCAATATCAGATAGAATAGAACTGACTGAAGAGCGAGAAATAGACACGGACGAGAGAAGGATTTGAATGTCATCAGCGAATATTTGAAATGACACATCGTGACGTCGAAGTACTTTCCCTACAGAGGTTAGATAGATATTGAAGAGGAGAGGGCCTAAGACAGAGCCTTGAGGGACACCGCAAGTTAGTGGGCAAGCCTCACTACAAGAACCAGCAGAGGTAGATACGTATTGAGATCTATCAGAAAGATAAGAGCGAAAGAAAGAAAGAGCTGTGTCGCTAATGCCTAAGTCTAACAGAGTATCAATAAGAAGCAGATGATTAACAGTGTCAAATGCAGCAGAAAAGTCTAGTTGTATAAGTAGAACATCCTTGCCAGAGAGAGTAGATTTGAGAATAGAATCATAGAGATATATTAGAGAAGTTTCTGTAGAGTGAAAGTGACGGAAGCCAGACTGCTCAGGAAGAAACAAATTGTCAGACTCAAGGTAGTCAGATAGCTGTATATAGGCAGCCATTTCAAGAACTTTGGACAGCCAAGGAATTCTAGAGATAGGTCTATAGTTAGAAAGCGTGTTAGCATCCAGATCAGATTTCTTAAGTATAGGGAGAATACTGGCAGTTTTACATGCCAGAAATTGCCCATGAGTGAAAGAAGCATTGATGATGTTCGATAAGAAAGGAAGAAGTAGCTCAATAGAGTGAGGAATCCTGGAAAGATCAATGGGGTCGAGAGATGAAGAATGAATTTTAACATGCCTTAAGATAGCTCTACAGTCAGAGATGGTTACTAAAGCAAAAGAGTGAAAAACAGATGAGGTTGAGCACGGAGAGGACAATGTCAGAACAGAAGGGAACAAGCAATGAATCTTATCGATTTTGGACTGAAAAAAATTCATGAATAAAGAAGGTAATTGGTTAGATGCCAAATCAGGAAGGATGAGACTACGGGAATTATCTAAAAGACTGTTAAAAAGCTTCCAAAGTTTCTTAGAATTGAGACAGGAAGAGATTTTAGAATTATAGTA
Source organism: Sacculina carcini (assembly GCA_916048095.2). Classification (NCBI taxonomy): domain Eukaryota; kingdom Metazoa; phylum Arthropoda; class Thecostraca; family Sacculinidae; genus Sacculina; species Sacculina carcini. Next base: position 9,691,592 of record OU696570.1, on the reverse strand, counting down.
AGATTTTTTTTGCGGAATCACAGACAAGATGATGATGCCGACGAGCAGAACAGAAAGTTTGCCAAGAAGAGTCAGTCTTGAGACGACGCCATTGACGCTCAAGACGACGAAGGGAGATTTTAGAGTTTTTAATATCAGAATTAAACCAAGGACAGCGAGTATTAGTGGAGCGGAAGACTTTAACAGGAATAATGGTGGACTTAAGAGAATCAAGGGATGTGTTGAAATATCCTAAGAGAGAAGCAGGCGGTATATGAACGAAACATTCAGTAGCAAAACACAAGTACATATTGATATACAGAGAATCTAAATCAGCGTTACGATAATCCGAGAAACTAATAATTTTAGGAGATTTGCAAGTGATAGGGAGGGAAGCAGAAAATTCTATTAATGAATGGTCAGATATGGAGGAATCAATAGGAAAAACAGTAAGATCTTTAATCAGAACAGAAGAATCAGAAAAGGAAAGGAGAAGATCAAGTGTGTGGCCGTGAACATGAGTAGGGCAGCAGATATGATTAAAAAGACCAAATGAGTCAATTATTGTAAAAATGTAGAAGAACAAGACTTGAGATGAGGCGCATCAACCCAAAGGTTGAAGTCACCACAAAATATTATTCTAGAAGAAAAAATTGGAAGAAGTGCGTCAACAAGAGAAGAAAACTCATCAAGAAAAATCGAGGAGGAAAATGAATTAAGACGATAAATGATGACAATACATACAGGAAGAGTAGTGTTACCTATAACGTTACAACATAAATGTTCAAATGACTTAAAAGTGATATCTACACTACATAGATAGGCATTAATTATGTTCGAATTGAATACAAAAGAAACACCACCACCAGAGCATTTAGTAGAATTAGAGACATTCAAAGGGCGACAATAATGAAAAGTTGAGTAGCCAGAAGGAAGCGAGTTGTCAAAAGAGGAAGTCTCAGCAACAGATAGCCATGACTCAATAACCAGGAATATATCATAATTATGAAGAATGGACGCAAAAAGTGAAATTTTAGACCTAATAGACCTAAAATTCAAGAAAGCACATTTCAATAGACCAAGTTCATTATCAGACTTGGAACAAGAGATAATAGGAAACGAATCAGAGATAGAAGAAAGACACTTATCAGCGGATGATGAGCTGGTTGGAGGAAGCAGTACTGAAGAATCAGCGTCCAATTCAGAGTTAGATTATTGAACACAATCAGTCAGGCCGGTGGTCCCATCTAGTTTCCCGAATTGAGATCCTCGACGGTCTGAGTCCGGTTGATCACATGGGTCCTCGATGTCCAGAAGCAGGGGCAGGCAGAGTCAAACGCTGCATGGTAGATGTTGACACGACCCGCACTAACACAGTTGATGCACTTGCGGGCATTCTTCCTCGAGCACGACTTGGTGGTGTGTTTTCCAGCACACCACCCACAAGTGGCCTCCTGGGATCGACATTTGTCAGCCGTGTGACCATGACGTTGGCATTTGACACACCGAGTGACCCAAAAGCGGTCATACACCAGGCACCTTTGGTCACCCAAATAGACAAATCCGGACTTGATGACAATGACACGGATGACAAGAGACACAGCCACAACAACAGTTTTTGTGTGCTCCGAAGATTTCTTGGAGAACAGAACTTTAAAGTCGGAGGCACGCTTGATGGCGGCTCTGACCTCGCTGTTCTTCCTGCTCACAAACTCAGCGATGTTCTTGTCATCAATATCAGAGCTGACAGATGTAATTGTCAGCTTCGGCAGAATTTTACCAGGGCAAGACGCCTTTAGATGGTCGACATCTTTCATGGCCTTCAGGGCATGATGAGCAGTCTTGCTGTCAGGGAGTTTAACTTTGACAGCACCCTTTATGGTGGTGGACATACTCAGGACCGGCACAGTTTTGAGAGCCTCAGATACTCGCTTGGAATCAACTGGGGCTTCGTCAGGTGACTTGACAATGATCTCTCTGCAAGCCGCTTGCGCATAGGAACGCGGGGGTCGCATTGCCGACGATGTTGGTGTTGGCAGGAGAGCTGGTGGTGTGGGTAGCAGCGGAGAGGTCAATTTCGGCTTGAACACCAGCTGAAGCTGGAGCTTCATCTCATTCACCGTTTTTGTCAATTCCTGCAGTGATTGAGCACTGTCAGATGGCTTGTACAATGAGGCTTCACTGGCTTTCTCAGATGTAGTTTGGACAAGAGTGTCCAGCCAGGCATGCATTTCAGGTGTATTGGTGTCACGGGCCAGAATACAACTCTCACAGGTGAAGGCCGATCTGGTCGTGAAGAAATTGATCACCACGTATTTGGGCAATCGCGAACATCGAACATGCACGTATTTGCTGCATTTAGTGCAGCACTGCGCGCAATCGGAAACCGCCATTTTGCACATTCCACGGCAGGTACCGGCAGGAGGAGGGGAAGCACGAGAGGGCTGGAGCCCGGCAGGTTTCTTTACCGCGACCATTGTGGATGCGATAAGAATCACCGATCAAAACACACAGGCAGACGCGCATACAAACACACAAACCACGTGTAAGGACGCTGGTCAGTGTGCAAGCACCCGCACACTCACTCACACACACGCACACACACACACTCTCACGCACGCACTTCCAGCACTGCAGACGCGCATACAAACACGCGACCCACGTGCAGAGACGCCGGCCGGTGTTCACACACACACACACACACACACGCACACACGAAGGGTCGGGCCAGGCACAAAATCGCACCTAGCCGCGAAATCCTTGATCACAATCAGCAGCACACCACGAAAACGTACGAAAACGCAACTAGCACGAGCACCACGAAAACACATCCGCACGGGACAAGCTCTCAAACAAGAGTGAACACACACACACACACACACACACACACAGACATACAATTGATATAATACATAAGAAAATGACTAGATCAAAAGAAATTGCACAATATGCTGCACGAGAACTGACGTACAACAATTTTGACTAGATTAATTTGCAAGAAACACACACACTAACATAAACGCACTCGCACAAACACACATACACGATAGTCGCACACACACATACACACACATCACAAAACGATCCATAAATAATATAAATAAATAAATACATAGGTCAATCTAAAAATAAATCTCAAATAAATGAATAAATGAATAATTTAGGTGGAACTAAACTCCTCTAAGTTCCTCATAAAGTAAGCACACACGGTACATATCTGCATTGTAATTGTAGTGCATACCATAGCACATAATTGTATAGTACATAGTAAGTAGTACATATCTGTGTTTTACGACTAATGCTACATTTTTCATGTGAAATACAATAGAATGTACTGATAACAATTAAGTTTGATATTAAAAGTAAAATCAATAACATACATTGTGGTTCTAGCTGGGACAATTTTGATTTCAGTTGGGACAAATTTGATTCCAGTTGGGACAATTTTGATCTCAGTTGGGACAAATGAAATTGTAAAAGGTATAGTGTGTGTCAGTAATGACGTATTTTGGGCGCGCGTGGGGCTGCAATGTCCCCGCGCGCCCGTCTTCTAATACATATTCTGCTTTTTTGCATATTGTTCGCTCTTACAGATTTAAATTGATATAAATGAAACAAACATTCATAAATTAAACATATTAGGCCTGCTAAATTTTTGGCAATCGCATGTGCTGGGGGCGAGAATACATTAATTCCAACTATCAGGAAATTGGTGACGTAATTGTTATAGCTTTAACGACGGACTAGGTTAACAATGTGATATGGAATATGGATTAATACAAAGTTAAATTTGGCAAAAATATGCACATTGAGTAAAAAATAAGTATTAAATAATGCATATATAGCAAAATAAATCTTATTTTGAATATTATATCAAAATAGTCTAAATATATGTGATGAGGAAAAGTTGAAAACGGAATGTTTTATACGAGCGGCAGAGAGCGAATAGATAGAAGACCAAATAGATAATAACCGTCAATACATGAGAACAACAAAACAAGCTAAAACAGTTATATAATAATAATTGTGGAGAAAAGTTTTCGAGACAAGGCGAATTTAAGACATTACTCGGCTAATGCATACAAGGGTTCCAAATAAACACAGATTGTCATCGCACAAATCTGCTAGTGTATGAGCTCCTTCTATATTCACGTTGAGATCGACTTCTTGTTGACATAGGGTGTCAGCGTTGAGAACGTCGATAGCAATGATGGTCGAAGGAGAGCTGAACAAGTAGATAGCGCATGCGGGATCACCCATCGCTCTGCTGTCGATGATGAACGTGCCCTCTTGCGACACCATGCTTACACAGTCTGCAAGTTCACATATCGACCGTGGATCAGTATGTCGACTGTCAAGCTTGGTGCTTGTCAAATTAAAATGGTATTTTTAATCGAACGAACCTGGATATATGACATACACACCCATGCATATTCGTGTACACAGCTACAGCGAATGTGCATCAGTGGTTAACTGTTCTGTATTAGTCGCATGAATTTCTATGAATTTCGCATGGGTTTCAATGCGTTTGGAACTTGGGAATTCACTCACCTCTCATTTTTCCGTCAATTTTCCCGTTGTGCTCGGAAATCATGGCTTGATTCTGTAGATACACGCTTGCATGAGAGAAACGCATACTTCTAGTGTTCATACACGTTCGTACACGTTTCCATGCCATATATATGTTATGACAGTACGAGTATGACTCGTATATATCATACCCAGCGTGATAAACTATAGTACACATTATGTAATTAGATATGGTAAGTTAAGGTAGTATGTATTTATTTAGCGCAAATATTCACACACAGTTTCGTATACACTGCAGAAGAAAATATCGAATATAATAAAAAAAAATAACAAGGAAAAATCAAGGAAACATTGTATAGATATATACATATTACATAATATTACAGCACCAACATGACATATACACGCATTTTGATAACATATACATATGTATAGACCTTAATATATACATGCGATAATATATACAGGCATTTTTATAACATTTACAGACATTTCGATCGAGTAAAAAAATCGAAGGTAAATGCTTTCAAGTGTTGTGTGATGTAATTGGAAGCCATTGGGCATGGTTTTAGTGTGCATATGTATACGGATAATGCGTGTGCATGTGAGTGTGTGTGGCTGGTCAGTCCTTGCTCAAGTGTGTTGACCTTTGAGAAGGACAAAGGTCGGATGTGTTAACGTGGGGCAGCTGGAGTGATAGTGATAGTGATAGATTCATAGTGTGGGGTTGTGCAGGTGTGTTGTTATTGCGTCCTGTGTTATTTGTATACATATCCATTCCTTGATTTGTTTTACTAGTCCTTGACATCCATCGTTGTGCAATCAATCATTTGTGAGGAACAATTCTATAATACCAACGAGGGCGGTGAAACCACACTTGTTCTCTAAGAAGGTTAGACAGTGAGTTAAAAACCATAGGGGCTGGGTACTCAAAGGGTCGGGTGGAGAGAAATCTATCGTCTGCTGTCCTTGGCTCATCCATCTTAATATGATTAGTACGTAGCTCATGATACACTTCTCACTTTGATGTGCTTTAATATGCTTTGGTCTGGTTTGGTTTGGTGCTTTGGTTGCCACTTGAGGTAACCAATGCAATGTATGCATGATTGTTATAAAACACTCATACATGAGTGTTTTATGCCCTATGAGACAGAGTTTATATTGAATCCTTGCCTCAAGTGGCAACCAATGCAAGTTTTTCAGAATGGGGTAATGTGCTCGTGTTGTGGAATATCAAATAATACTCTCGCGAATTTGTACTGTATACACTGCAATAGTTTTATAGGTTTCTTTTCTGCTTTTGTATATTTAGAATAGGTTGCGTATATCATAATTTAATTTAGTCATTATTGTGGTATGCGCTTGTCTACAATTGAGTGGTGCATGATGAGTCATGGATAGAGGGCCGGACAGTGCGAGAGCAGCGCGTGCGCTTAGCGACTGCGATGTCTGTGCGTCTGTGTGTTGAGTGTACTGGTGTGTATTGAATGTAGTCAGTGTGTTTTTCTGTTGATTGCTCGGGAATACAGTAATCCCTGCTTCTTCTCGGCTTCTCTGTATTGCAGGTTTAAAAAAAAGAAGAATGATTTTATCGCAGAAATTTAATCATTTCACGAGGTTTCGCGGCCACTTGAATTTATTCATTTTCCTTTAATAATGATAAGGAGTGGAGAGGAGCTGAGGAGAGACGTCAGCGCCGGTCTTTTCTCTACAGTGAATGAGGCGCTCCCATGCGTGCAGTTGTTGGTGGATGGAGTCCGTAGAACTGTGCTGATATATACGGGATGTTCTACTTGTATAGTACACGACTCAGTATGCCTTCGATGGAATAGAAAACAAGTTAGTTTTACCACTGTTAGCGGTCAGCCTGCGACGTGTGTAGGCACTGGACAAGTGCGCGCTCAACTGCTCGATGGTCGGTCGGCACAAATGAACGCTCTCGTTGTTGACTATCAGCCAGTTGGAGTTGATTTTATTTTAGGTATGAATGGCATTTCATTATTAGGAGGAGTTACAGTACTCTCACCTCAGAACGTGTGTTTCAGCCATCAACATCGAGACATGTGTAGTGCTAGTAGCAAGCCATTGACGAGAGTTCCACAGGTGTGGCTACGACGCGATCGTAATGAAGACTCAGTTTTGAGAGATGAAGGCCGGCTACTACCTGTCTCAGCTGCATGTACTCAAGATCAGGGAAACAATGCAATTATAGAAATAAAAAAGTTACACAATGCTACTGGTCATCCCGGAGTAAAACGCACATGGTATTTTTCTAAGAGAGCCAAACTTCCTGTTACTAAGCGACAGGTTTCAGAATTTGTGTCGCAATGCCAGGTGTGTAAATCTACTGATCCTGCCCCGGTCAAATGGAAAGAAGGAAAACTGCAAGTGAGCAAGACGTGGCAGCGAGTTGGAGTGGACATTACTCATGTCAAGGGAGAACATTTTCTGACCCTGGTTGATCACGGTCCCTCGCGCTACGCAATCTGGCGCAAGTTGAGACTTCAGAATGCGTACTATGTTGTGCAACAAATGGAGAGTGTATTTTATGAGCGTGGAGCCCCGAAGGAATTATTATTGGATAACGGCACTGTTTTTAAAAGTCGGTATTTTACCCAATTCGCTGACGAATGGCAAGTGCATTTGAGATTTCGGTGTGCATATCGGCCATCAGGTCATGGTATCAGTGAGCGTCGTCATCGCACAATCAAATCCATTGCCGCCAAGAAGAACTGCACAATCACCGAGGCGGTGTACATATACAACGTGGCTCCGGTGGATGGCGAAAATTCTACTCTGTGTCCGGCAGATGTTTTGTTCAACTATGAGGTTAGAGTCAAGGACGTTGATTTGCTAGATGATTCCAGTGATACAGAAGTGAGTGAATGTCGATACCGAGTTAGTGACGCAGTGTGGGTGAGACCTCCGGGAGTAAGATGTAATGAACGATATGAAAAAGATGACGATGGATGGTGACGCAATTGATTTCAAACAACTCAGTCGCAATTGATGGTGTACCACGACATGTTAGTGATCGCCGTCCGAGAACAGAGAGTGAAGAGTGCACAGTTGACACAGGTGCTGAAGTGACTGACGAAGAATTGATGATTAGACTGGATCATGATGCAGACGAAAATCCAACAGAAGACCACGGAGATCCGCAGGTGCTAAGGAGATCGGAACGCACAAGGAGGCGTCCGTTACGATACACATTCGAATGAGATAACAGTTGTTATCTGGGGTGAGTGTTGCTGTAATTAGTATTATTAAGAGGTGCCGTTGTGATGTTTAGCACGGGAGTTGTTCATTTATATGTCGTGCAATTCAAACTGTTTTGGCGTTATCGATTTAAGCAGGAAGATGAATTGTGTGGAATGTGATAGATTGAGTGAAGTGTTATTGTTCGTTAATTTTTGTATTAAATACATCTTTTTATATTAACACGGCAAGTTTTTACAACATATATAAAATAAATTATCTGTCTGTTTGTGTATGTATGCTTGAATATGAGGTGACATAATTGCGCGGGTTCAATGGTATAGATCAGGGGCTTCAAACGCAAACGAAGCGATGGCTCATTTTTATGAAATAAAAATGTCCCGCGGGCAGCGATAAAACGTTCAATTTCACCGTGTAGAATGAATTCATATACAAAACTAATGGATTTGACTTCAAGATCCAGAACGGATGGTGTTCGAGTTCTGAATTATTCCGCACGTCGGGCGGGTTTGAATATGAGGCGGGCTGAGTGAAAATATTTTGTCAAAATATAATTAAAAATAATGAAATTTAGACTTTTCAATTGATTAAGGTTTTTATGAGTTTGACTTACTTATTTTTTAATTTGCAATATTTTTATGAATTGTTCTGCACAACGGTCGGGTTTTAATGCTAGTTTATAATAATTGCGAAAGTTTAGAAAGCAGTTTAAGTGTTTTGAAATGTTAAAATTATGACTCATACTTGAAAAAAAATCTAATTTCTATTTCGCGGAAATTCCCATTTCGCGGGTGGGTCTGGAACGTAACCCCCGCGAAGTAGGAGGGATTATTGTATACGTAAACATGGCGCAGTCGGTAGGAACGTTCGTGTGATAGTTTGCCTTAGTGTGTTCAGTATAATTACATACGTCTGAAACAGTAGCATGGATGAGCATGTGATTCAGCTAACGCGTTTAGTGGAGCAATTAGCTCAGAGACATATTGTTGAAGATGTCAGATCGCGAATCAATTCTCCACCAGTGTCCGCTATGCGCGCGTCAGCTGCCGCGTTTGCGCTGAAGCGTTTGTCGAAGGTCGTTTCTATCAGCGATTTTGAAGTGTGGAAGCAAAAAGTTATGGCGTATGATCAGCTCTGCGGTATTTCTGCACCGGCGGCGTCCGATCAACGCGCTGTGTTCACATCGCTGCTGGATGAGGAATGGTGTCGAACAGTGCGCTAGGTGAGTCACACTTTGAAGGACTGCCTTAGAGAAGTAGAAAACTATTTGCGGGGGCAACGTAACGTACTGATCGACAGGCCGGCATTCTTTCTGAGAAAACAAAGCGAGGTCGAATCTTTTGATTATTTGATTGATTGATTTGATAATTACACAGGGCAAAAAAAAAACTTGTTTTCAATTTGCCAAAAATGTTTTAAAGGAATATGGATCTTTCTGACACGCTGATTTCAAATATCACATTGGTTTTTCTAAATTCTCTCTAGTTGTTTTGCAATTCAAGTTTTTTTGTTGACATTATATCGCAATCACAAGACTATGATATCAAGTTTATTGTGTGTTCATTTACATTATTTGTGTTCAGGTTTATTGTGTGTACTATTCAATATCATTGTATGGGTAATACCACTTTTATTTAAAATATATTTGAATAATTAAACCTTAACTTGACCTTTTTTGATTGAATATGTAGTCGTTTGCAACATGTCTTTATTGCTGAACTCCTCCAGTTTTACCAACTTAGCGAGTAGATGTTGAACTATTTCGCGTCACGTTAAATCCAATAATGAGCAATTATCAGAACTTTTAACATTCCATTGCCGACAAAAATACATTATCTGATTAAACTGCACATGAATTTGTTCCGAACATTATTCTCCATTATGAATAAGGGCACACGTAGCGCCATCCTCATCACGTTTTATTTTTACTTTATTATTATTATTATTAATTACAGGCAAATCCAGTAGCATGGGAAGAGTGCAAGCACTGCTACCACCCTAAGGTGGCCCCATGTACCGGAAGCGCCCAAAAGATTCAGAGAGAAAGAGAGTTCGAAGAGAAAAAAGTCTAGAAAGAGTGTTGGAAAGAAAATAATAAATGAATAACAATGAATAATAAACTATCATCCGATAACAATCCATAATGTCACTCCGCCCACGTTCCTCAATAAATAATAACAATCAACAATAAATATGTGATTCAGTAAATAACAGCCATCAATAAATAAGAATAAATATTAATAAATCAGTAATAAATAACAATCAAGAACAAAACATATGATTCAATAAGAAACATCCAACAATAAATATAAATATGATTCAATAAGTAACAACAACACAAATAAATATGATTCAATAAACAATAACACCAATAAATATGATTCAATAAACAACAACAACAATAAATATGATTCAATAAACAGCAACAACAATAAATATGATTCAATAAACAACAACAACAATAAATATGATTCAATAAACAACAACAACAATAAATATGACTCAATAAACAGCAACAACAATAAATATGATTCAATAAACAACAACAGCCAACACTGAGTAAAAGTATAATTTAATAAATAACAACAACCAATAATAAATAGTAATAAATAGAGAGTAAAATAGGAATAAATATAAATAAATAGAAAATAAATAACAATAAGCATGAATAAATAACAATAAATATGAATAAATATACAATTAATAAGACTATTAATATTAATTAATATTAATTAATATTAATTAATAAGACAGTCAATTCCGCTCTTTCAGTAGCATTTCATTTACTTTGGCCTTGAATTTGTTCAAATTGTTCTGCGAGAAAGCCTCCTCCTTCAACGTGTTCCAAGTAGACACAGTGGCCGGAAGAAAGCAACGTTGGAATTGTTTTGTACGACAACGAATTGGAGCCATGCACTGGGAATGCTGTATGGATGTGGCTTGGCTTGACTTCCGCCATTTTTGTTGCGTGTGTATTATCTATTTTCTTAAATGTGTATTACTTCACATTATAAATATGTTCGACTCTCTACCTCTTGCTCAGTCAGCATAATTGAAAGAGGCTTATGAAAATATCAACATGGTTCTGGATGTTGTTCAGTACAACATGCATCAATGGTCCATTTATGTTGACTTTAACATGGTAAGCTTTTTGCTTGGACAGCATAGTGGGTACACCAAGTTTCCATGTTTTCTATGTCTGTGGGACAGCAGAGCAAAAGAGGAACACTGGGAAAGAAAAGTATGAACCTCGAGAAGTGCCATGACTGTTGGTTAAGCCAACATCTTGAATATGCCACTTGTAAATCAAGAGAAAATCATCTTACTCCACTGCACATCTATCTAGGTTTAATGAAGCAGTTTGTAGAAGCTCTAGACGAGGAAGGAAGCTGCTTTGAATATCTGTGCAAAACTCATCCAAATGAAAGCATGGAAAAATTGAAGGCGGGTATCTTCGATCTCCCCAAATACAGAAACTTGTACGTGACACAAACGTTATTCATTCTATGAATGAAACTGAAGCTGATGCTTGGCGTAGCTTTGTCTCTGTCATTGAAGGTTTTTTTGGGAAATAACATGACAGACAACTACGAATATCTAGTACGGAACATGTTGGACAAATTTTTAAAATAGGTGCAAACATGAGTGTAAAACTATATTATCTTCACAGTAATCTGGTCAACTTCCCGGATAATCTTGGTGAAATGAGCGACGAACAAGGCGAAATATGTCACCAAGATATGAAGGTGATAGAAGAACGATACCAGGTAAGATGGGATCAGCACATAAGGGCCAACTACTGTTCGTCTCTTCAACGCGATTGCCCAAAGCAGCAGCACAGGAAAATGGCGGGAATACGTGTTTTTTCGTGAACATATGATTAAATTGAAGTAATTTTTGAGCTAAATATTATGTTATCGCATGTGTCATATATTGTATAATGTAGGTTGAACGAATTTATCCGTAAATATTTATTCCTATTGAAACATGAAATAAATACTGAAAATTGTCATGATTTTAGTAGATTTACATTATATTCGCAATTATCTCGCAAACTAGAGCCAATTTGAATTAACCAACAATATTTTCAGCTTCAGCTACAACTAATTACTATAAATCCGTGAAAATACTTTTGGCAAAAATTTGTGTGTAGACCAGGGTTATTTGTGTCGTCTGCGAGAAATGGCGCTGCCCTGCGATTTTTGTGTGCATTGTCATGATGAGGGGATACGGTACCAGTTGGGCATGGGCGGAGCTAATCAGACGACCGTGCATCAGATGCTACAAGTGCCCATTGCTGAACTCACGTTAGAAAAAGCCAAAACATTGCCAGGTCGACCGAGATTGTTCAGTGTGAGGCGGTGACTTTAAGCAGCGAAGACATTTCCGCTCAAACAGAGCTGGACGCTGCGGTGTCGTCTGTGAACGGAAGAAACGTCAGCGTGCCGACGGATACGTGAAAACTGCGGTCGCACACACTCCGGTGGGGTATGTTCTGCACTTGATCGTGTGTGCAGTAACTGTGGGCGTCGGGGTCATTTCGCCCGGGCGTGTTGCAGTGGCCGCAGGTCACTGGAGTCCAATCAGCTTCGTTCCGCCAGTGAACGCCCGTGGCGCAATCGAGATGGAGGTCAACGTCCAGGTGATCGTGTGCAGCAAAATACGATCGACGCTCAGGTGACACACATTTACATTGGTGACGTCTATGGTGGCCCGGGTAACATGAAACGTCAAGTTCGTCAGTCATCTTCGGTGCGCATTAAGCTGAGCACACTGGGTGGATGTACTCATTTTCTTGACTGGACGCCTGGCACAGGAGCTGAAGTGTCTGTGATAGGCGATAAGTATGCACGGCAACTCGGAATCAAGGTGGCCACGTTGGACAAGACGAATGGAACATTGCGAGGTGCTAACGGTCGAGTCCTCCACTGCCTTGGTTCATGTCGCCTGCGGCTCATACTGGGTTTTGCGTCGTGTGTGTCGAACGTTTATGTTATTCCAGGAGTGCGTGGTGTTCTACTCTCTTGGGTTGACGCTGTTGACTAACGAATCATACACAAAGCGTTTCCGTGTCAGATTCCTAAGGGTGAATGTATTGCAGCCGTGAAGATTCAACAGAAAGTACGTCTAGAATGGAATAGGAAATAGTCACTATCCGAGGTCGAGCGCATGCAGCATTGGGAAACCATGCAAAGTGCTTTTCCGGAAGTGTTTTCAGAAACCGGTCGGCTTCGAGAGATGACGGGTGGCCCGATGCGTATCCGAGTGTGCGATGGTTATAGGTCGCACAATGCCACTGCTCCTCGTAAAGTGCGTTTTGCTATCGCGAAACGTTGCAAAAGCAGTTGCGGGAACTTCAACTGCAGGATGTAATCGAGCTCGTCACCCATCCAACAGAGTTGTGCCATCCCATTGTCCCCGTGGCAAAGAAAAATGCGGACGGGTCTCCCAATGGTTGTCGACTTACTGCAGACTTCACAAAACTCAACCAGTTAGTAGAAAAACCAGCCTATCCTACGAGAGCTCCGGTAGACGCTCTTTCTACTATCGCGACTGGAAACAAGTTCTTCAGTAAATTTGACGCACGATATGGATATTTTCAAGTTCCTTTTCATGAGCAGGACAAATACCTCACATGGCTCATTACTCCATGGGGGAGATATTGGTTCAAGCTGGCGCATATGGGGCTAACTTCAAGTGGCGATGAATACCACCGGCGAGGGGATGCCGCGTTAGCTGGGATGTCAGGCACGACTAAGATTGTGGACGATATTCTTGTCTACTCAACCACGTATGAGGAACATCTGGCTCGAGTTTGGAAGGTATTGGAAACGTGTGAATCTGCGGGAATCACACAGAATGCCAACAAGACAATTTTTGCTGGCAATGATGTAAACGTTTGTGGATTCAATGATGTCACTGCCCTCCGTTCGTTCCTGGGGCTGGCGAATCAGCTTGGTGATTCTTCTGAGAATATTGCCGAAGACACTGAGCCGTTGCGCCAGCTACTGAAAAAGACACCGAATTTTTGTGGATGAAAGTACATGAGCGTGAATTCAACCAGGTGGAAGGTGTGTTGTCTGCACCCCCAGTACTTTGACACTTTGACCCCACTCGCCACACTCGCCTTGAGACTGACGCATCTCGTGATCATGGCCTGGGATTCCTGCTCACTCAGAGAGGCGATCGCGGAAAGTGGAGACTGTTCCAATGCGGGTCTCGTTTTATTAGTGCTGCAGAGAAAAGGCACGCGGTGTGCGAATTAGAATTACTGGCTATAGTGTGGGCCTGTGAGAAATGTTCCCTGTTTTTATTCGGCATGCCGAGGTTCACCATCATAACAGATCACGAGCCGCTGATCCCAATTCTCAACATGAAGGACATAGGAGATATAACAAACCGGAGGCTTCAGCGGTTCCGGGAACGCCTGCTCAGGTTCACATTCATTGCATGCTGGCGGACAGGAACGGAACATTGCGCAGCAGATGCCCTCTCGACAGCCCCGGTTAGTCCAGTCGAACGTGACGTTAGCTCGATGGTGAACAACGATTGCTTCTTAATACAGACAGTGGATTGTTTTCAAGCGGGTGATGAAGCCAGTGTTCGGGCTGCTCCATTCACCTCTACATTAGACGAGATACGAACAGCCTCAATGAGCGATGTAAATTGCTGTACTCTGTTGAGATACATCAAGTCTGGATTTCCATCGAGAAAGGCGGATCTTCCGGCACATTTGCATACGTATTGGAACGTTAGAGATGATCTCGTCTGTGACACCGATATAATATTGTGGGGCTGCCGTATACTCGACCCGCTCTCATTGCGTGCAAATACATGATTGACATGATTACATGATGCCCACCAGGGTCGTCATAAAACGCTACAGCGAGCCCGACAGACAGTGTACTGGCCTGGGATCAGCAACGGCATTGTCAATGTCATCAACAACTTTTCATTGTATGTAAAATATCAAATCAGTCAACAGAGATAAGTTTATATTTCGTAGAGCCCAACTCGAGTACTTGAGCAAGTTTCCGCGGACTATTTCGAATACGCCGGACGCTCGTTTTTGGTTTACCTGAATCGCTTGTCTAATTGGCCATTTGTATACGATTGCCGCAGAGAAGCCTCCTCTAGACAGCTCGTATCTATTTTGAGACAATTCTTCAGCATGACAGGTGTTCCTAGCGTGCTGGCAACAGACGGTGGCCCCCACCACACCGAGTGCACCACACGTTGCATCACACCGAGTGCAAGAATTCCTTCGTCGGTGGAACATGTGTCACCGGGTATCAAGTGCATATTTTGCTCAGCCAAACAGCCACGCAGAGTCTGCAATAAAGAGGGCCAAGCGCTTGATTCAGAATACCACTTGCGGAGGGGAAATGGATACAGACGAGCTCACAAGAGGTATGATTGAATTGCGGTATTCTCCTGGCGTAGGTGGTCGTTCTCCCGCACAGACATTGTACGGACATCCCCTGCAATCGGCGGTGCCGGCTCATCATTCAGCATTCGCTCCCGAATGGCAGACACAGGCGGATGAATGTGACCGAAGAGAGGCTAAAGCTCGGATGGACAGTATTAATTCATACAATCGCGCGGCCAGAAACCTCCATCCGATTGCACTGGGAGCTGTGGTAGCCGTACAAGATCCAGCGACGAAGTTATGGGATAAAATCGGCATGGTAGCGGTAAAGGGCAGATACCGCAACTACGCCGTATGGTTTCCAAGGGAAAGAGTGACGTGGCGGAACCGACGTCATCTTATGCAGCTGCCGACGAACTTCAGGTCGACCACGGAGGCAGATAGTCCTGCACCAGGCGAACCGGGCGGTGAGCAACAGAGGTCGGCCGCAGACTTCACTATCGATCCGAGGACAGGTAACTCCGATGACAGTGGCGGCAACCCGAACGACCAAGGCCCAGACCATAGTCCAATGAGGCGAAGTAATGGTGAGCGCTGGTTACCATATCATTACCGCGACTATGTTATGGAATAGGATGCGTTGTATTGTGGGTGCAATTTAGTGTTATTTTCGTATCGTCAGACTTGTGTATTGCGTACTGGTGGAGGTTGTGCCTTTCGTTGTGATCAGTATATCTCGTGGCGAACGTGAGCAATTGTTAGTATCCCGTGTCGAGATAAGCTGGAGGCTCCTCCAACTCGGGGGAGGTGTTGTGGTATGCGCCTGTCTACAATTGAGTGGTGAATGATGAGTCATGGATAGAGGGCCGGACAGAGCGAGAGCACCGCGTGCGTTCAGCGACTGCGATGGCGTGTATGTATGTCTGTGTGCCTGTGTGTTGAGTGTACTGGTGTGTATTGAATGTAGTCCGTGTGTTTCTGTTGAGTGTTCGGGAATATACGTTAACAGTCATGTTATTGTGCCGAGTCTCTAGCAGGTATTGCATTTTTTACCAACCATATTCCGTATGAATGTAATGGAAGCTTGCGTATTGAATACATATATTCTGCACACACATAACTAAATCACGGCAATGATATCAACCCTTGACGTATTATAAAGACGATCTTGCATTATGACACCAGCGATGTATTTGGCTCACGGATGAAAATGACCAGCTCGTAGATGTGAGGTTGTTAACTTTTGTCTTTTGGTTGTGCGTCACTTGACTTGAGTGGCGTAGGCCAGAGGTTCTCAAACTGGGGTCCCCGGACCCATGGGGGTCCCTGAGAAGGTCCTAGGGGGTACGCTACTTCTCCCCCCAACCTTAGGAGAGAGGATAGAAGGTAACCGTTTTCTTTCACTTTGGTGACATCAAACCCCGCATTGATCAACTGTGTAGGAGCCATCCAGCTCATCCATCCCACTGAACAAGATATGTTGATAGCTTTTGTGTTTATTTCTGGACTTTTTATGAAGGTATTATGTTTTTTGGTTATCTGTGGTGACAGTTCATGCTGTAATTATCTATCTATTGTGGCTGTTTCTACCAATTTTACTTTGTATTGAATTTAAAAGGATAAAAATATATTGGAAAGATTTCAAATGTTTATTTTAAGACTTTCTTCGTGTAAGAATATGCAAATAGTAAATTTACTGCATTGTAATCATATAATGGGTACCTTGGTATGGTAATATTAACTTCTGATTGGCTGGGGGTCCTCGGATGGGTCGTAAATATCTGGGGGTCCTTAGCATGGTAAAGTTTGGGAAACTCTGGCGCAGGCTGTTGTTGGTGTAGTTGTCGCGGCGTCTCGATCGCTTGTGCGAGTTTATGATGGTCGCTGCTGAGCTTGCTTAATAAATCACTAATGCGTAACGCTTCGGAGAAACCGGCTTCCATCTTTGGACAATACGGTCAGCTATGTGCCGTTTGTTTGTTGTTGTATGTGCGCTTGTATAGGCACCACTTGTATGTGCTGTTTTGACACCTAGTGTATGTGTGCAGTATGCAAATTTACACCTATGTTCCATGGCTCACACACTTTATTGCACGCGGCCGTTTTGGCACCTCGTGCATGGGCTGGTCCGCCTGGTGGGGTATGTTTGGCTGGAGAGAACACCATTTTCTTCCAATTGTACGTTGATTGTGGTAGCATTGTTGTAATATAAACTGCTTCTAAGGACTTCAATGGCCTGTTGTCGGTCCCATGAGCCAGTATTTCTATTCGTGCCAATATCTTTTCTCAGCTGATCTGCTATGCGTTTATGCACTATGGTTTTTGATGGCACCGCTGGTGAGATGGCAGATCAAAGGGCCCGACATTGTTGTTATTGTCATCCCTATGTAAAAATATGGTCCGCACCTCTCATCGTTTTCACAGGTGTACCAGTAGACATCAACAACAATGTATTTTTTTCCTTTATGATTATCTTAGTTATACTCCTCCGGAGGAGCTCGCATAAGTGCAAATTTATTTAAGACATAGGACATCAATTTAGAAATAATTGGCGCAGCAGTAACAAATTTTAGCAACAACATTTAGATATACCCTCATTTGCACACAGGCAACATGTGTAGATATACATATATGCACACAGACATAACACAAGTGCTGTATACTATCACAATACGAGTACAACGTCACGACCTGCACACAACCACTGCTGGACACACACTGACTCGTGGCGGGTAGCGTCATCCACGCTAGCCGCGCCCGCGCCCTCTGGGCGGGGTAGCACCACACTACATCTCCCCTCCAAGCGGCGGAAGGGGGGCGCTGCAGGTCCAGCAGACGTAGTCGCTCAGGTGCGGCGGCGGTCTGCGGGTTCGGTCGCTTCGGCGAGGGTTTGGTGTATGTGGAGCCTCTGATGTTCCGCTCACAACCTCCCCCGGCGGCGGCGCGGGTCCGCTGCTGCTGCTGGTCTCTCGCGGCGGTTGCGGCGGCGACAGCTGTGGGCAAGGCAGGCACATGACCTCTGGCCGCGCTGCGCTGACGACTGGTGGCGGCGGCACTTCGGAGGCGGGTGCGCTGACTGCTGGCCGCAGGTGGCGGCGGTTACGCCAGTAGCGACCGCCATGCGGTAAGCGTACCGCGTACTGGCGGCAACGACCAGTGACAGCGACCACTCCAGTCCGGTCCCAGCGGCCTGTCGTCGGGGCCTGGAGAGCCACTGTAGTGCCGGGCGATAACGGCGGCAGTGGTCTGGCTGACCGATTGTAGTTGGTGATCTGCCTGTCGTGCGCGGCCGCTGCTCGGAGATCACACTCAGCGGTGGACGGCTGCCATTCAGGCAGGAACGCGCGAGGATGCGCGGGGACGGCAGACGACACGGGGCAACCGTACAGCAGCTGCGCGGGCGAGCGGCCGTCGGCACCAGGCGCGTTACACATCTCCAGCAGGCCGGCAACGAACGCGTCCGTGTTGAGGTCCCCGTCGTGGGCCGACTTCTGGATGAGTCGCTTCACCCGCTTGACGGCGGACTCGGCGTGCCCATTAGAGGACGGGAAGCGTGGACTGGAGAGTCGGTGACGGACACGCCAATGTCGCAGGCACTCGGTAGTGAGACGCGCCGTAAACTGCGGGCCGCCGTCTGACCACAATATGGACGGTACGCCCGTGGCGACAAACACGCGCCGAAACAGCTTCAACAGCTGATGAGCAGACGCGTCAAGGCCACATTCGAACACCAGCGGCCAGTTGGAGAATCGGTCGGCGTATACGAGGAACGTTTTCCCCGCGTGGTAGAAGAAATCTGCCGACACCGATTCGAAGGGCCGTGTCGGGCGCGGTTCCGCCATGTATGGCTCTTTCTGCTGAGAGTCTTTGTATTCGAGACACTCTTGGCATGACGAAACGGCCATGGCGATGTCGTTATTAAGGCCAGGCCAGAATACAGTCTGGCGGGCGCGTTAATCCGTCCTGACCTGCCCCTGATGGCTTTCGTGGAGGCGGCGGAGGTTCTTTTTCGCAGGCGCTTGGGCACAAGCAGACGGCAGCCGACTAAAATCAGGCCATGGTCCGCAGTGAGCTGGTCGCGCACACCCCAATACTGGTGGAGGCTGGACGGTAGGAGATGCCTATGCTGAGGAAAGCCGTCTAGCACGTACGGCATCAGCTGACGGCACTCGTCGTCGGCGAGAGACGCAGCTGGCACCGCCTCCTTAGTGGTGTCGACTGGCGATGTGCGGCGGCCTTCATCGTCCTCATCTGAGAAGGCGTCTAGCGTCTGTATGAAAAAACCAGACGAAGAGTCGTCCACGTCCGCGTCAGCACCGGCCGGCTGGGAGGGTGCGCGTGACAGGGCGTCGGCGATGTTGTGCTGTGCTGCTGGCTTCCAGCTGGCGACAAAGGTCAGGTGCAGTAGACGCTGACGCATGCGCTGCAGACGAGGATTGCAGATGTCTCCGAGCGCCTTTTCGTTCAGGATGGGCACCAGCGGCTTGTGGTCGGTGACCACATTGAAGGTGGGCAGGCCAGCCAGATATTGGTGGCATTTCTGGCAGGCCCACACCACGGCCAACATCTCCAGCTCGCAGACGGCATAACGGCTCTCCGTGTCGGAGACGAATCGCGACCCACACTGGATGAGCTGCCAGCGGCCCTGTTCGTCCCGCTGGTTGAGGACAAACCCGAGGCCTTTCTGTCGTGCCGCGTCCGTCTCCAACATGATGGGCCTTGTCGGGTCGAAGTGGCCAAGCACGGGCGGGCTGGCCAACGCGCGTTTTACGGCCGTGAAAGCAGCGTCGTGCTGTGACGACCACTGCCACTCGACGCCTTTGCGGAGCAGCTGACGCAGGGGCTCGGCAGCAGAAGCGATGGCGTCAGAGAAGTCGCCAAACTGATTCGCCAAGCCCAAGAACGACCGCAGTGAGGTCAGGTCCGTCGGTGTAGGGAAGTCAGCCAGGGCCCAAACTTTCTCCTCGTCGATGGTAAATCCGGAGGACGTGATGTGGAAGCCGCAGAAATTGGCGGCAGTGGCCGCAAAGACAAACTTTGTCCGGTTCAAAGTGACGCCGGCGTCGTCACAGCGCTGCAGTAGTTGCCAGACTCGCTGCAGATGGTCGTCGTAGCTGGCAGTGTGCACCAGCACGTCGTCAACAATCTTGCACGAGTTCGCTAAGCCAGCCAAGGCGACGTCGCCGCGCCGGTTGAACTCATCGCCGCTTGACACCAGGCCCATTGGCGCCCGGCAGAACCTGAACCGACCCCACGGCGTGATGAAAGTGGTGAGGTCTCGGTCCTCGCGGCGCAGGGGCACCTGAAAGTAGCCCTGTAGGGCGTCCACCTGAGTGAACCACCGGTTGCCGAGGCCCATGCTGGCTACGGCCTCGACAGGCGAGCGAACCGGATGAGTCGGTCTGCAGACGAAACGGTTGAGACGGGTAAAGTCCACCGTGAGGCGGCAACCGTTGGGCGCGCCGTCCGCATTTCGTTTGCCGACCACGACAATGGGCGAGCACCAGTCAGTCGGGTGGGACACCGACTCAATGACGCCCTGCTGCTGCAGCTGATCCAGCTGCTGTTGTGCCTGGGCGCGGTGGCAGAATGGCACAGAACGAGGGGCGGTCACGTTGTTGGGCACGGCATCATTTCGAAGGTCAATCCGCATTGCACCGCTAGTCATCTCGCGGAGGGGACCGTCCGTAGAGAACACGCGAGTGAAGGCCAAAAGCAATTGCTCGCTGTGTGCCCGTCGCTCTGCAGCGGTAGGCTGCGCCGCGCTGCTCCAGCGAGGGCAATGTCGCGGCGTCGGGACTGACGGTCCTGCGGTCACCTGCTGTAGATGCTGCTCGCGTGACATCTGGCGCGGAAATGCGCGGTGCAGCAGGCGCAGTTCCACTGCGTCCCGCCAACAGAGCAGAGGGCGGCGCACTGACGGCACCACGTACAGTGTGGAGCGGCAAGAAGCGTCGCTAAGTCGCAGCAGCGCCTCGAATGTACCCAAACACCGCAGTGACTGGCCGTTGGCGACCCGCAGGCGCGACGGCGGTGGACATAAGCTCTTGGCGGCTACCCCGAGCTGCTGCGCGACTACAGCATCTACTACGGAGACATCGGCCCCAGAATCACAGCGACATGTGATTTTGCGCGGATGGTGCCCCCCCCCACGGAAACGGTTAGGTCCACGGTGGTCAAACGGGTGCGTTCAGCACCATCAAAAATATCACCGATATACAATGTGTCTTGTGTATTCTCGTCGTTCACAACACCATCGTTTGCATCACAGCCAACATATTCGACGAAGCTGTTTCGACGGCGGCCGGCATCGGACTGGGACGCACGGCAAGCACGCGCGTAGTGGCCGCGCTTTCCGCATCGGCGACATACGCAGTCAGCAGCGCGGCATGGCGCAGTCTGGTGTCTTTGGCCGCAGCGATCGCATGCAGAGCCGTTGCCACCATCAGCTGACTGCCGGTCGGCTGGTCGCGCAAGCGCAGTGGTTGACGGTCATGCTGGTCGCGCATGCGCAGTGGTTGCCGGCCGAACTGTTCGCGCATGCGCAGTGGTTGACGGCGCACGGCGGCGACCTCTGTACGGATGGTAGCCGAACTAGCCACATCGGGCGTGGCTCGCTGCATGGCCACAACATCATGGCGGACGCACTCCGCTGACTCGCAAATTTTGACTGCCCTCTCCAGCGACAATTCGTTGTGGCGACCTCCAGCAGCTGGTGCAGGGCAGTGGAGTCGGCCGTCCCCATGACGATCTGGTCGCGAATGCGCTCATCGCGGCAACTGCTGCAGAAATCGCAGCAGGCCGCAATCTCACGCATTGAAGTCACCCACCTTCTCCCCGTCGTGCTGGCGGCGGGAGAAAAAATGCCGGCGCTGCACTAACACCTGTTGACGTGACCGCTGGTGGTTTTCCAGCAGCTCAATGCAGGCTGGCAGATCAGCGTCCGCCGGCAGAGCCACAGAGTGTCGGATGATGCGGCACCACTCATCGTCCAGCAGCGTGGTGATCAGCGCTTGTTTCTGGGCTGGGCTGAGTTTCTCGCTGCCAGATAACGTACCATGAGCCAGCACTCGTTCCTTCCACGCTGTGAACCCAGCTGCAGTCGTGTCGTAGGACAGGCGGGCTGGCGGCGGGGCATTTACTCGGGGAGCCACAGCAGGTGCACCGGCGGGGGCTGCCGGTTCCAGCTGCTGCCGGGCGGGCATGCTTACCAGCGATGTCAACTGGTCCAGCTGTCGTTGCTGACCTTCCAGAAGAGCCTGCTGAGTCTCAGTCGGCTGCGCCATGTATACTATATTTACGATCACAATACGAGTACAACGTCACGACCTGCACACAACCACTGCTGGACACACACTGACTCGTGGCGGGTAGCGTCACGCTAGCCGCGCCCGCGCCCTCTGGGCGGGGCAGCACCACACTACAAGTGCTGAATGAAACAACAGTGAATAAACGAGAACAGTAAACGATAGCAAGATGTGAGATAAGAGATAGTAAATTCACAGGTTGATAGGAGAATAAAAGAAAAGAAAGATAAGACGGAGATACACACATTTTGCCATGACATCACCACACAACACTGGATAAAACTCAACAGTCGATATGAAAATGCACAAGCACAACACGTAGCAAAACATTACAACACTCTGCAATAACAACTATAAGAGTAACACACAAGCGCAATACATGCTGTACATATTAAATACAAAAACGAGCAACGCATATGTATACCGATCTCACCGCCACCTATCGGCAGAATATTGGTGAACACGTCTGGATGCCGCTACAATGGTGAATGAATATCATAGGGAAGCGTACAACAACAACAACAACAACAATGTATTTGTATAGCGCTCATATAGAAACAAGCGCGAAAGAGACAAAAATGAGAAACAACAGTACACGATATCAAGATGTGAGAAAAGAAGTAGAAAATGGAAAGGAAAAAATGACAGAAAGGAAAAAATGGAGATAAATGAAATGAAAATAGATAAAAACATGAGTAATTGTAAATTAGAGTCATAGGGAAGCGTAAGGTGTAAGAGTGCGAGATGTGGGATCAAAAGATTTAGCAAAAAGATATATACGAAGTGAGGAGAAAAATCTACTGAAGGATGAAGAGGAAGTGATTGAGGAAGGAAGATCATTGTATACCCGAGGCGCATAGAAAGAATAGGATTTTGCGGACCAAGGTGACTCGTTGATAGCGCGAGGACAGGATAAAGGACGATGAACACGAGTCTTAAAGTCACTAGAAGAAACTAGAAGATCAAAAAGATAGGACGGGGAAGAGCTATTGTGAAGAATTTTATATATGAGACAACACAGCCGAAAATGAATCCTAGGAATGATGGGAAGCCAGTGGAATTGGAACAAGAATTGAGAGGTATGGCGGCAAGGTGTAGGATGGAGCACAAAACGACAGGATTGGTCAAGGATTTTTTGAAGGATTTTCAGGGATTTGTTGGTGAGAGTGTGGTGGAGTGAGCTGCAATAATCAAGACGAGAAAGAAGAAGAGACTGTATCAATTTAATAGAAGAAGGCTGGTCTAAACAGGATCGAATAGGGTATAGACTGCGTAAAATAAAAACACAGGTGCGCCAAATAGAGACAACATTGTTTGAAAAGGACAAGTTGTAATCAAAGATAACACCCAAGCTTCGAATAGAGGAAGATACAGCGAGTGGGAGTAATGGAGGAGAAAGGCGCGGAGGGTGAAGGATAAGAAATTCAGACTTAGAAGTGTTGAGAATGAGGCGACGAGAAGTGGTCCAGGACGTAATATCAGAGAGAATATCATTGAGAAGAGTGGCATGAGAGAAAGGACAAGGAATCAGGAGTTGTATGTCATCGGCATAAATATGGAAAGGAATGTTGTATTTACAAAGGACAGGACAGAGAGAAGACATGTAAAGATTGAGCAGAGTAGGACCCAAGATAGAACCTTGAGGAACACCAGAAATAAGAGAAGCAGATTTTGAAGCAGTTGAATTGAAGTTTACTGAAAAAGTGCGCCCAGAGAGATAGGATTTGAGGAAAGACAATGCTGACGAGGATAGACCCAGAGAAGAAAGATCATTGATAAGAATGGCATGATTGACAAGATCAAAGGCTAGAGACATATCGAGAAGAACAAGGAGAACTGATTGACGATAGGAAAATTTAGATAAGATTTCATGAGTACCTGAAATAAGGACGGATTCCGTAGAGCGACAGGAGCGAAAGCCAGATTGGAAAGGATGAAGGACCTGGGAGATAAGGGGAGACAACTGGGAAAAAATCGATGTTTCAATGAGTTTTGAAGGAAAGCTTAGAAGAGATACAGGACGGTAATTGGCGCATTCAGACGGATTTAATGTAGGTTTTTTAAGGATAGGATGGACGATGACATGCTTATCAGATAGGATTTGGCCATTAAGAAATGACGAGCTAATGAGATGTTTATAGATATGGAACAAGAGAAAATATTGAATGAGAGAAAGCTCTAAAATTAATAGGATCAGCCGGAGAGGATGAAACTTTGAGGGAAGATATCATGGTAAGAATATCTGAAAGATGTATTTGCGAGAATGATGTGAATTGTAGAGACACACAGGTATGTGTAACAGGGATATTGGAAAAGGGGAGTTTAGATTGAACAGTTAGGACTTTATTAGTGAAATAAGAAGATAATTGAGAGACAGTTAGATTAGATAAAGAGGAATTAGATCGAGAACCAGTGAGATGGTTTACAGTTGTCTGAAGAGACTTGGGGGATCGGGAGAGCGAAGAGAGACTGGAGAAATAAAATTTTTTCGCTGCAGACAAGGCCGAGATATAAGAAGAGCGGGAAACAGAGAAGGAAGACCAATCAGATGGATGAGGTGTACGTTTCCAGATTCGTAGAAGTGAACGTCGATGTCTTTTCAATAGACGAAGTTGAGAGTTAAACCAAGGAGGAGAAGAATTAGCTGTATTGCGACGGATAAGTAAAGGAAACAAAGAGTCACTGATTTTAGATAAAGCAGAAGATAGGTGGGGATACTTGTCCGAAGGATTCTGGAAATCCGCCATCGGCTTCGCCTGTACCTTTTTGACATTTCATTTGATCCCGTCTCTCACTCTCTCTCTCCTTTCGCCTCTCTGTGATATTGTTTGAACTATTTCTCCGTTTCATGATTGTTTCAATTCTCGTTGTCTTATTTTTCCCTGTCTTGAGCATAGTTACTGCTTCCTTTCCTTCCTTGCTGCTTTATTTATTCTATTGTGAATGTTCTCTGTAATAATTCTCTGTCGATTTTATTGTTTGAACATACCACTTGATTTTTTTGGAACTGTGCCCTTTGTGCTTGTGCTCGCTCTTTAGCAATTTTGGTTGTTTTGTGACTTCTCTTTCTTTTACTTGCTCATTTCTCCCATATTCTTTACAATTGTCGTTTTATCTCAATTGATGTTTTCCCTTTTTCGCGCTTGTGTTTTACCGGCGCTATAGCAAATACACGTTGTTGTTGTTGTTGTTGTTGTTGTTGTTGTTAATGAAGCGTTTGCAGAGGTAATAAGGAATCAAGTAATAGGTAAAACTGCATCGGATCGAATTCTTTAAAGTTACGATAGGCAATCACAGCAGGAGTATGAGGATGCAGCGATGCGAGACAAGGAAGAGTGGTGAGAAGAAGACTATGGTCAGACAAAGAAGGATCGGAAGGAAAGACAGTTACATTGGAGGGAGAATTGTCGGTAGTAAGGACAGGCGATGGGAAAAGGATAAGATCTAAGGAATGACCGGAGATATGAGTAGGCGAGGAAACAGGAGAGAACAAACCATGAGAGTCTAAGATAATTATAAATTGAGAAGCAAGGGCATTAGATTTAGGCGAATCCACCTAAAAGCTGAAATCGCCTATGATAATAAAGCGACTAGAGAAAGAGGATATGATGCGGTCGAGGAGAATAGGAAATTCAGTGAAAAAAGAAGAGCAAGTGCCAGGATATGGCGATAAATAATGGTGATACAGAACTTCGGAGAAGAAGGCGGTGGAAGTTGTAGAGCAAGGACTTCAAAGGATGAGAAATAACAAAGAGACGGAAAAGATAAGACTGAAACATGTAAAGATTTAGAGAAAATGCAGCCCACTCCACCACCGGAAGACTTGGTATTTGACCTAGATTTGTGTAGGAAGGAGTAACCTGTGGGAATGTTAGAGGTGAAAGAAGGAATGTCGAAGTCAAAGAGGCAGGTTTCAACAAGACACAAAATTGCGAGAGAGTGGAGGGATAGGATATGGCAGAGATGAGTAGTTTTATTGCGACAGGAACGAATGTTAACAAACCCAATAGGGATATCAGACCAAAGAGAGGAACTAGACAAGGAAGAGCGATTAGAGGAGTGCTTAGGAGAGGATGCTTGGGAGACTAGTCAGGTGGAAGAGGGGGAAAGAGAGACGGACGGACCGGAGGACATAGTGCCTAGCCGGATATGATTTCTTACAGCCAAGAAAGAAGGACAGGAAGAGCTAAAAGATGAATGGTTATGTGGACGCAAATACGAAGCAAACGGTGAAAGAGTGAGTAATGGGGTCGAAAGATATAACAAGAAGATACTTTGGAAGTGAGGAAGAAAAATACTAAATGATGAATCAGAAGTGATTGAGGAAGGAAGATCATTGTAGAGTCGGGTCGCAAAGAAACAGAAGGATTTTGGGGACCGAGATTTGTTTATAGCGCGACGACAGGGTAAGGGACGATAAATACGGAAACATAAGTCACCAGACGTAACCAGAATATCTACAATATATGACGGAGAAGGACTATTGTGAAGAGTTATATATATATATATATATATATATATATATATATATATATATATATATATATATATGAGAGAACACAAATGAAAATGAACTATAGGAATGATGGGAGGCCAGTGGAATCGGAACAGATATTTATCTGATCTGATTTGATCTCACAATATTAATATATCTGATCTGACAATATTAATGTTTCTCTTGCCTCTCAAATTCGCAATTTGGGAGTTATATTCGATCCATCACTTTGCTTCCTCAAGTCATTTCTCTCAGCTCACTCGCTCTTGCCGTTTTATCATTCGCCAATTTGATCCTATCCGTGCTTTCATTGATGAAGCATCTGCCACCCTATTAGTCAATTCTTACATCTTCTAAAAAATTGAGTAATGTAACTCTCTATTCTTTCACCTTCCTTTTAAATCTGTCCGCCAACTTCAATCTGTGATAAATTTAGCATGTCGATTTGTTTTGCGACTTCCTCCTAAAACTCCTACATCATCCCACCTCCGGCAGCTTGGCTGGCTTCCTGCTCCTTCACGGATTCGATTCAAAATTTGCTGTTTGACATTCCAATTGATTCATTCTCCATCTTCACCATTGTATCTTCGTTCTCTTCTCATACCCAGCGTTCGCTCTGATAGTCGCCATCATAAGCCTTTAGTCAGTCCTCCCGCTATCAATTTATCTCCCTGGTCATCCAAATCTTTTACATTTTATGCTCCTCGTATATATAACTCGCTTCCCTCACACATCCTTGAAAAAACGTCTATCAAATCTTTCTCTGTCACCTTGCACAAACACCTACTTGAATCTGCTTGATCTAACCTACCCTGTAATCTGTTTCCGTTATCTTCAAACTTTTTCCTCATTGTGAATTACTGTGTTTGGCTGGTTGACTCACTTCGGTCTGATAAATTGTCTGGCCAGGAGAATTCCTGCTACTGGTACTGTGTAGCCCAGTACAACCAGTCTCAAAGTCGAGTGGTCGGCGACTAAACCGGCTCCCCCACTGGTTCCTACCAGTGAGGAGGGTGGCTAGACACCCAGCAGGACTAAAAATATAACCTGTCCAAGGGCGGAAGAGCTACTCGCTAGCCAACGGCCATCTAGCATTTATTTTTATTATTTTATATCTTATGCTTTTTTATTCTCTTTTTAATTTTCACTTTGCTTTGTTTTCTCTATTCCCATTATATATTTCCTCTCTTTTCATTATATTCTTTATGACATTACATTATTCATATATGTATATGTGTATGCATGTGTATGTGTATATATGTGCGTGTGTATGTGTTCGTGTGCATGTGTTTGTGTCTCTGTATGTACTCAATTTTGCAAGCACCCATGCACTTTCTGTGGATTTGTGATCCTTATTTTTGTCCCCATACCGCTCTGTGTCTACACTTTTATTACTCTTTATTATTATTATTATTATTAATTACAGGCAAATCCAGTAGCATGGGAGGAGTGCAAGCACTATTACCACCCTAAGGTGGCCCCATGTACCGGAAGCGCCCAAAAAAGCGCTCTGCTCCTGGTCGCGCCTTTGCCCTCGAAAGTGCGCTATATCAAATACATGTTGTTGTTGTTGTTGTTGTTGTTGTTGTTGTTGTTGTTGTTGTTGTTGTTGTTGTTGTTGTTGATATTGAGAGGTGTGGCGGCAAGGAGTAAGATGAGGTACGAAGCGACAGGTTTGAATAATTGTTTTTATACATACAGATTTTCAATTATATCATCGTTAGAGTGTGGTGGAGTGAGCCTTAATAATCAAGACGATATAAAGCAAGAGACTGGATTAATTTAATGGAAGAAGGCTGGTCTAAACAGTAGCGAATAGGATAAAGACAGTGTAAATTAAACGACAGGTACAAGCAATGGCAATAAAGATATTAGAAAAAGACAAGTTGGAATAAAAATAACGCCCAATTTTCGAACAGAAGAGGATACAGTGAATGGGAGTAATCGAGAAAAAAACGCGGAGGATGACGACAAAGAAACTAAGAAAACATGATGTCGCTGCAGCTTGTCTGGCTTGACATTGCATGCTTTATGCACAATATAAGACTCGATGTTTTGTGAACGATAATAAATTATCAATTAAACTTTTTTTCCTGATTGAGTGGGACTTGCATTTATCTCGACGGTCTCCTTCATGACGCCTTCGTCCACTTTATGCGCAGTAGACATACACGTTTCTGTAGTATATAAGTTTCTGTAGTATATAGTGATACACTCTTGGGTGTCGTTCAAAGCGTTGTTTTCAAAATGCTTGCTCAGCGCTGCCGCAATTACGTCTCAAATATGATTGCTCGGATAACGGTTGTTGAGCAGCACCTGTGTGACACACTCGAGCTCTTTTTGCATGAAGCCCAGCTTGACCAGTGTGTCAGTGCTCGACGGATGTATGCGCTTATTGTAGTTCCAGATTCGTTGGCTTGGTGTACACGTTTGTGCTGAGCTCTCCGTTATTCAGCTGTACTATTACATCGAGTAATGTCAGCCGACCGTCGAGTGCGTTATTGTGCGTGAATTTGTGGAATGTCTCTTTTTCGAAGGTACGCTTAATAATGTCAATTTCATCAGATGACTTTACTCGAATGAAGATGTAGTCCATATATCGGCAGTAGGTTATTCAACGAGTGTACTTTTGTCTCAGCGGACACCATAGAACAACTTGGGAACATGCCGCCGAGCTGAGTGCACATGGCCACTTCGTCAATCTGTTGGTATAATTGCCCGTTTGGACAGGTGAAGGGGCCTCTTTCGTGCATATACCCAACAGTGCTCGCAAAACATCTTTCACTTTCAAAGGTGTTGTGTCTTCGCAGCGGTACACACGCTCCATTTTAAGATCTTTAGTTTTGCCGACAGGTACGCTGGTGAACAAGTTCTTAACATCCAAGATGCAATGATATCACCGTCAGCTATATCTTGTGCGCGCACCAATTTCAGAAACTCTTGCACTGTTGATGTTGTGCTTGTACGACACATACGGCTGCAATATTGCGTTAAGATATTTCGCCGGTTTATACATCAAAGTGGGAATCTGTGATATGATAGGCCTCAATGAGTCTCCATCTTTATGTGTTTTCATATTGCCATACAGATATCCTAGTGAGTATTAACCTGCGATCTTCGAGACTTAGTACGTAACGTCGCTGTTGTTGAACCATTTGATCAATTTTCAGTGTTTTCTTGATTGCTTCTGGATATACGCATGCATGTGTTTATGTGTTTGAAAGTTTGAGTGAGCTGTACTGATTGTACACACGAACGCATGTATATGTGCGTGTATGTATATTGGTAAGTTGGTTACTGATTTTGAGAGGAATGTCATCAGGCAATATGGTTATGGACATCGTTGTTGATGATGCCGCGTTTACGTGCTGGAATAGCGATGTATGCTAGTTTGTTGAATACATTATTGTTTTTTAAAGTGCATATATTTCTTATATAATATACGTAAACATATTTGAAAAAACTCTGGAAAAAAACCAATATTTCTGGAGAATGATGTAACTTTACCATGAGACGTTTGTCGCTCTTAAGGGTTGCCAGGGCGAAGGTAAAGAACAAGACAAGTACAGCCAGGAACTTTGTCATGTTGCCTGCAACACACAGCGCGCAATTTATTACAAAATTGAAACATTTTTATGTCAACGATACGAATACCTTGAGCATAGAGCGTGCATGTGATAGGTCAATGTTCGATTGCTTGGTTTGAATTTTGCTTTGTGTAAGTGGAGGGGTGGCATGTGTTTTATGCTCGCGTATGTGATTGCGTGATCGTGAATTACATATATGAATTCGTGTTTGATGATCCGTGATGGTGGGAAGTAGGCAGGCGCTCGTTGGTTGCGCGCCTGTCTGTAAATATACATTCGACTCTCCAAGGAGTGGACACCGAGGTTACTGTATAACTATTAAATGGAGAATGTATGGAATACATTGGCTCCAGCTTATCGAATAACAATTGCTGACTATTGCAGGATGATTGGTATAAACGAGTGACTCATTGGACCAGTCTTAGGCATAGGCGAACTAAGGGCCGCCATGAGCTTTAGATTGGTGGGGGACTCGCACACGAATCACACAGGAATATAGGATTTTCGTATTACATTGGTATTTCCCTACATTATTGCATCTAGCACTAATTAAGTGCTCAACAAGGATAAAACTGGTCTCTCATACAAACTGCGGCCCATTAATATCATGGCCCAAGAGGAGAATGCCGTGCAGCTGAACTATTTTTTTGGGTTGAGAAAAATCCTGTGGAATAATTCGATAAGGATTCAAACTAGTAAATGATTGAACAACATTTTGAGAAAATTAAAAACAAGTTTCTGGATAGCGGGTTGCTCCCACTGTTATGGTCTCGGCCACAGGAAAAACGGTTGTGCCCCCTCCAATGCCCTCACATGAGGCCACTGGCCTCACACCATTCTTCGCAATGTCCGGGCAAGGTAAAAAAATGTTGCGCCAATTGTGTAAGGCACGATCGCTAGACAAATCACCCATCTTTTTCGCCCCAGTGTCCTTCTTTCATGACCGGCGAAAATTCGATCCGACATCGTTTCATTGTGGCTCCTCCTGTTCAGTCTCTTTCTCTTTCCCCATGCTCTTCTGCCTGAATACCTTAACCTATTAGCCGGCAGTGATCTAAGAATAGATCACCAATTTCAACTACTTTTTTCTCAGATTTGTTTTTTGATATAATGAATATAATTCATTTGTTATAATATTTTGACCTTGTACTTATGGTATTTTATTTGTAATAATTACTTTAGCGTTTTTAACTTGTCCTATTATAGCATTGAAGTAGACCATTTTTACCCTTTTTTCGGTGGCTCTTTCTGTTGACCCACAGGCAGTGGCGGCGCCAAGGGAAGGCTTGGGGGGCTGGAGCCCCCCGAAATATGCCAAGCCCCCCCTAAGTCCCCCAAAAAATCATAATCATGGACATTACAATTTCTTACCACTGTAAATGAAGTCATGTAATTATGGTTCATGTTCGAGGACTGAATCAATGTGCCCCAGTCCCTTATTATAATATTATGTAGTCAGCCTTCGAGTGTAGCTCTTCATGCTTCGCCAAGCTCCCTCAACTTTTTCCTTAGCCTCCCCTCAGCCCCCACATTGGAAAAATCCTGGCACCGCCACTGCCCACAGGATAGACACACGACTTGTAGTAGAAAATATATGGGGTTTCTAATTTATGTATTGCCTCATACTGCTTTACAACAAATTTTTAATGCCCTAATAATTCTAACTTCTGTATAGGAGCGATTTATATTCAGTGATCTATAAATATATCACTGAGTGATATATTTATAGATCACCGAATCACTGATCACTGCCGTGGCAGTGATCTATTTATAGATCACGATCGTTATTTATAGATCACGATATATTATCTGATCACGGCAGTGATCTATAAATAGACCACTGCCGGTTTTCCCTCATAATGGCACCACCTCCATGTTTTAGAGGAAATAGATTCATCGCACAAAAAAAAGAAAAAAGAACAACTAGTCTAATAATGGAAATATGCGTTCCTGTCGGTTTTTCCAAAACTTTCGAGCAGCGGCGGTGCCAGGGGGACTTGGAGGGGCTCAAATTCCTCAAAATATGCCAACCCCCCTGAGCACACCGAAAATCCAGACCATGAAGATTTCGAGAGTAGTTCTTCATGTTTCCTCAAGCCCCCGCAACTTTTTCCTTACAATAGTTTCAATCCAAGTCCAGATGGCCCGTATCAGACACGAAATGGACTTTTTCGAGCTGTCTGCCGATAATTATGTCCTATGATAGGGATTCAAGCACTGCCTGCACAGCGTAGTGTCTGTAAACTTTCCGTATTAGGACAGGGGGCTCGACTTGCAACGGGGTCTCTGACATCGCCGTTGCTGTTCACTCACGAGGCGAATATGGCCGACACCGTCGAAGCGGAAGTTCAGCGGAGGATGCGTTGCCAATCCAACGCGAGAAGCGATCTGGGCTCTTGAGATGATTGAGTCCTTGCCATTGTTGATCTTCATATACGAGACCGCCACCTCGCGCATGAGGTCGAGGACCGAGAGCTCTTCCGGCTTCTTAACCAATATTCTTGTGGAGGAACCAGGCGTTCACCAAGCTCATCTGGGTCGCGCCATTAGAAGAGAGAAGCAGCATTTTTTTCTCTCCGATCCCAATCACAAAGTGCGCCACCATCCAATCATGGTGGTCCACGACCCCATATTACTGGTTTACTTGGAGGTGACGCGGAGTATGTCAATCTCCACGGAGCTAAGGACGCTTGTATAAGGATATATGCACCCCAGGTATATTTGATCCTGCTTCAGTCACGCTCTCTTCCTGTTACCCAACTAACCTAGCTTAACTAACCTGCTCTTAAATAACCTAACATAAAAAAGAGGCCCGGGACTGAAGCGGGACCAAACGTACCTGGGACATAACAGCATATTTGAGTACCTTCACCTTCTCTGCGCGGCTGTACCGCAGCGCCTCCACTGTAGGGTGTACTCTGGAGTAGTTCATCTCCATGTGAACACAGCTGCTGTTGTTCCATTAACAAAAATAATCTGGTTCTTTTGGTTGAATTTCTGCTCCATAGAGTCCCAAGCCTTCATCTCCTTGTCCGACTTGAACGGGACTTTCTGGGCTCAATTGGCGAGGATGCTTCCTAACGCACTGAATTCCAGTTTGGTCAACGAGACGAGAAGTGATGGAGAGGTGAGCAATTTGTCGACGTAGAGCTCTTTCCCGTTAGCGATGTCAACCTTGGAGATAGGGCTGAGTACTACTCGATAACCCATCGGGATCTCTGCTGAGTGACCCTGCTCCTTGTCCTGATACAAAGATCAAGCGAAGATGTTTCCGTCGGAGGCGCACAAGGACTATAACTTGTATCCGAATCGAATGGGTTTACCTCGAATGAACTGTTTCAGGTCGTGATGGGCGCTATACTTTATGATCATCTCATCGATTGAAAATCATGGAAAACACCTCAATGTCAACCTCAACTTAGAAGAATGTCAGCCTCAACTTCATCGACATCGAGGCCAAGGTCGTCCGAGAAGGCCACAGCCTCATTCATAGTAAGGGCCCTTTCACACGAGGCAACTGCGGTTGTCGGTGGCGGCAAGCGATCTTGTCGGCTGCTCGCTCGGGCAACTAGTGGCATACACCGAAGTTGCCGCCACTGCTTGGTTAACATTGTTTCCAATGGGAGCTTTCACACGAGGACACTGAGTGGCGCCACTCAGTATGATTCAGCGTGCATTCAGCGCGTGCAATATGATCTAGGACGCCTTCAGTGCTGATTCAGTGTATTGAGTGTTGTGTATTCAGGGGTAGTTGAGAAATTCAAGGGTGTGTTGAGAAATTGAAATGGAGCAAGTTGATTGCCGTGATATAATTGATAGAATAAATACTATGAAACACATACTATAGAATAAATAGGGTAGTTTTCCTCCGTGTTTATTCAAATAAATCTCAATGGAATTTCTCAACGCACTATACTTTTCTCTCTCAAGATTTTTCGTATTTCTTCACCATCAACGCCAAAATTATCCCTGCCTCCACTGATACCCAAATACTTGACACTGACAACTGAAATAAACCAACTTGAATAACACCTGGCAATTGATTCTTCCACTTTCAATTTATATTCAAGCTGAATATATGTGGCTTTGTTGGTAGCCATTTCCAACGACGCGAATCAACTGCTGTGTCAACGGTTGTACGCGGACCTACACTATTGCGATGTACTTCGCTAATTAGTCGCCTTTAGAAAGGCGTGGTAGTTGCTGAATTCGCTAACGGTTTCGCCTTTAGAAAGGCGAAATTGTGGTGAATACACTGAGGGAACACGCTTTAGAAAGCTCAACTCAGAAAACGCGGCGGTGTTTCCAATGTATTTGCAAGCTCCACGTCAAGTTTCAAACAGCACGGCGCACAAGGATATCACGATACACACGACTAATATTACAGAGTAGCAGCTGGAGATGTGCTTGCAGTGTTGCTGGAGAGAGTAGCGAGCGCGCAGGAACAGTGAGTTCACTCAGCTTTCTGCGCCCCCTTATATAGCCCGATGATTCATGCCGTTGTCGGAGCGCGCCGGGAGTGTGTCCGACAACCACATAAACTCGAGCTGATAGTGGTCAAAACGGTTGTGCTTTTGCGCAAAGCACGCGACTAAATGAATAGAGGACCAGGGCGCAACACGTACATCCACATACACAATACATTACAGTGTATCTAAATAGGCAACACACATGCATAGCAAATACACATGCACGTTGATGCATATGAACAGGCGAACATGGATGTACACAATTCAAAAACTATACAAACGTCACTTATGCATACATAAAAGACATTTAAACACAAAACAAGATTATGTTTTAATTATGCGTGGTTCCCTAGGACATGGTTCAATACACTACACATGTTTCGCGAAGACAAGAGTTTGGAATAACGTGCTACAACATTTTTCATCAAATTTATACGACAGTGTAACGAATAACGTAGCATGTATATATGTAATAAAAGTGTGCGCCTAAATACAAGAATATAACGCATTAATATTTACAAGGAACGAATGGCGCCTACAGCTTCAATATCGTATAGTCAGACTTGAAATCACACTATTTATTTCGAATTTTTGTGTCCAATTTGTCTCTATGGAATATAGATTTGATTGATGTGCGTTCAAATACCTTTTGTATAACAAGTAGCCTGCTGGTATAAGCGGCTGGTTAAACCACTTGATTTAAACTGTTTTTAACCATGTTTTTTCAAAATGTATTTTTTTTAAAACGGTTTTCGTAGATGTAGAGGTTAAAAAAAATTGGCCGCAGATCAAGGAAAGTTGAACGAAATTAATTGTTTTTTATTAATAACCTGTTTTTTAACTTGTTTTATGGATGATGGCTTCTTTGATGTAGTTACTTGTGTTCAAATACCATTTTGTACATTAAATATATTTTTCCTACACGAAAATATTGTCCGTTTTTCTGGTCAGGATTGCCAATATTTGCAATAAATAAATAATGTGTAAATATTTGCAGTGTTTGTACATATATATTTGCAAATAATTGATCTGTTGAATGAAATGATGGAAGTTATTATAATCAACGTAGTTCATTCCTGGTACGAAAAAGGTAATATGTAAAAAAAAATTATGCCACCTGTTGCTTTTTTTTCAAACAGTTTCAGTTTTAGAAGAAAAAAAACGGTTCTCAAACCCTGCTTTCTTACACAATGATTAACTCAATAATTGAATGCAAAGCTGCACTGTACATAGAAGTGCCGCACAGTACCATGCAAAGAATGATATTAGGGCTCTCACACATTATAACAATTTCATTATGAATATTAAATTATTATTCAATTTGATAGGGTCACTAATAGCATGAATAACTCATGTGGTGATAAAATTTATTCATTCAACATCCCAAATATATCATTTCCATAATTTGAATTCTTTGCATGACTCTTAAAACACGTTTTTTGGTCGAGGTTGTTTTGGCAAAAAAACGTTTTTTTATATAAAAAAACCGTTTTTTTAGGTCGCATCTCTAGGTGCACCCCAAAAATTCAATAAACAAGCAAACACCCACCCACGCTCATATCCGAGGACTCGGCTGGCTGCCAGCTCTTTGAAGGATACAACATAAGCTGTGTTGTATTGTATATAAACTCCTCCACACACCTTTTCCTCCCTCATACTTGCTCTCACTTCTTACCTTCTCTGATCGTCCTTTCAGTCGCCGTCCTGTACCTCTTGTTTGCCCTCCCGCCGACAATTCATCAAATTGGTCCGCGAAGTCTTTCTATTTCTCTGCCCCCGATTATACAACCCTCTTCCTCCTCATATCCTTCGGCATAACTCATACTCTTCCTTTTCCTCTGCGCTGCATAAGTACCTGCTTTCTCTTCCATCGCCGATTACACCTCCTTTCAGATTTCATTGACCCTACTTTTGCATAGCTCTCCATATTTTCGCCAAGTACATACTAATACTACTGGACTTTGTGTTTTGTTTTCCTTTGTTTTATGCATTTGATCCCGCTCACAGCTGCCCCAGCTGCCCCTGATGTCCTATGTTTGTGCTAATCGTGCTTGTGTGTGACGTATGCCAGTGTTTATATTTGTCTGTTCATGTATTTGTGGATGTTGTTTTCAATATCAAAATATGTCGGTGTTTATCTTCCCTGTTTTATTTGGTCCTTGCTAGCTCTTGCCATCATTGAAAGGTCAACTGCGTGTGCATGCTGTACAATATCAGGCACGACCATCATCTGATGAGAAAATCAATTTCTGATGATTTTGTGGCAGCAAGAAGCACACAGTTTTCATCCAGACAACATTCCCAGTGCCTGTATCCAATTAGTTGCCGCACAAAGCAATTCCAACGTTGCTTCCTTCTGGCCTTCCTTCCTTCCTTCCTTCCTTGCTTCCTGTGGGTACATGGAACGCGTTGAAGTAGGAGGCTTTCTTGCAGAACAATTCGAACAAAGTCAAGGCCAAATGAAATGCTATTGAAAGAGCGTAATTGAATTTTGAGTGTTATTAATTAATTAATTAATTTGTATTGGTTGTTATTTATTCATATTTATTGTTATTTATTCATATATATTGTTATTTATTCATATATATTGTTATTTATTCATATATATTGTTATTTATTCATATATATTGTTATTTATTAATATATATTGTTATTTATTCATATTTATTGTTATTTATTCATATTTATTGTTGTTTATTCATATTTATTGTTATTTATTTATATGTATTGTTATTTATTCATATTTATAATTATTTATTCATGTTCATTGTTATTTATTCATATGTATTCATATTTATTGTCATTTATTCGTATTCATTGTTATTTATTCATATTTATTGTTATTTATTCATATTTACTGTTATTTATTCATATTTATTGTTATTTATTCATAATTATTATTATTTATCTTCTATTTATTTATATTTGTAGTTATCAAAATATCCTCGTTCTTCCCTAAAAATACTACAACGTGTTCTTAACCAATCTGCCGATTTGTTCTTCACCCTACTCCTTGCCGTCATACCTCCAGTTTTCTATTTAAGTTTCGTTGGCTTCCAATTGTCTCTCGTATTCACTTTCGCCTTTGCTGTCTAATCTTCAAACTCCTTCATGATCCTAGTCAACCGCCCTACCTAGTCAGTCTTTTAACTCGTTCTGATAATGTTTCTTCTCGTAGACCTGTTCCCCTCATATGTCCTCGGGCCACTAATGAATCTTCGTGGTCCTCTAAATCTTTTATTTTCTTCGGTCCGCGCATCTATAATTATCTTCCTTCTCATATTACTTCATCTTCTTCCTACCGCATGTTTGCTTCCCGACTTCAAAATCACCTTTTTGACATCTCGTTTGATCCTGCTTCTCACACTCTCACTCCTTTTGCCAAACTCTGATTCCATTCAGCTAGCCATTTTCTATTCCTATTTATTGTACTCAAAACTCATGTGTATATGTGTATGTATAAGTGCATGTTTGTGTATGTATGTATATGTATAAGTGCATGTTTGTGTATGTATGTATATCTATATGTGGATGTTTGTGTATGTGTGCATATGTATAAGTGCATGTTTGTGTATGTATGTATATGTATATATGTATTCACGCTTTGTTATTCGTCTTGAAGTTATGCGCGCCCGTGTTTTTACAGGCGCTATAGTAAATAGTTGAATCATATTTATTTTTGTTGATTGTTGTGTATTACTTACTTATTATTTATGGTTGTCATTAATTGAATGACATTTATTGTTGATAGTTGTTATCTATTGAGAAGTGTGGGCGGAGTGAGATTATGGAGTGATATCGGACAATGGTTTATTGTTGTTATTGTTATTGGTTGTTGTTATTGATTAATGGTTTATTGAGTTGTAGTCGAGTAGCCGTCGCGAGTGGGGCTGTTTCTGTGAGCTCCGTGTCTTCAGTTGTGCATCCCTTATTTGCTCTGTCTTTTTCTGTGCGCGAGTGTTGTGACCGCAATGCCCAACCGTTCTGACATTGATCGATTGTGTTGTTGCGGTGAGTCCGTTTCCGCCGTCACGCACATTGTGTGAGTCCGTGTTGCGGTGAGTCCGTTTCACGTCACGCACTATTCCCTCTCCTATTCCTCACTTTCTTCCCATCCACCTAGTCCACCTCTTAACTCTAAGTATCTTACAATTGGATTTCTCAACATAAGATCGGTTTGAAATAAATCGACTCACATATCCCACCTCTTTGCCTCCCATAATCTGTCTATTCTCTGTCTTGCTGAAACTTGGCTCCTTAATTCTGATATTTCCTCATTTTCTGCTAACTTATCTTCATGTTGTTCATTTCTGCACTAATCGCGCGACAGTTCCAAGTCCTCGGGTGGCGGGGTAGGCTGTCTATTCTCCAAAGCTATCTCCATTTCGTCCCTTTCCAATCTGGTTCCTTCTCCCACCTCATTCGAATTCCTAGCTCTCATTCTCTCGGTACCCTCTTTTAACAATATTTGCATCCTTATCATTGTAGCATTATGTGCATGGAGTCTTAGTGTGTGTGTGTGTGTGTGTGATTCGCGTTTGTGCTCGTGTTGTGTACTGTGTTTGTATGTATGTATGAGTGTCACGCCTTGAACTGTCCATTCCCCGCGGCGGCGGCGAGTGACCGGCTCGCTGCTGATTGGTTGCTGCGGCGGGTGAGGACTTTGCGTGTGTGTGAGTCCGCGTGTGCTCCCGTGTGTCACGGTGTGAGCGAGGAGTCGTGTTCTAGGTTTGACTGTTGGAGGATATACTGTGCTGTGCCAGTCAAGTGTGTGTGCGCTTATTACATTCATTTACCGTACCAATCGCCCCGGCACTTCCGCGATGTTTTTTAAAGTTTCTTCCTCTCACTGAAGCGGTCTCGTCTATTTTTTCCAGTCATTTTATCATACTCGGCGACTTCAATTTCTGGCTTGACTCACCATCGGCCAATCCTTACTACTAGAATTATGTCACAATAATTACTTCCAATGTTCTCTACTATTCTTCTACTTCTCCTACACATAAATCTGGCCATACACTTGATCTAGTCCTGTTTCCCTCCCCATTTCTCTCGTCTGATCCTGTCCCTTCCGACGTCTTTGTATTTCCTCCTGATTCCTCTGTCTCTGACCATAGCCTCCTTTTACCTACTCTGCCGCTCACTTGTCCCTCTTCTCATACTCCGTCCTGCTATCGTAACTACAAATGTTTTAATTATATTCGATTTCGCTCACTATTATCTTCCTGTCTCCCAATTACTGCTCTGTATTATCTTCCTCCCCATGATATCTATCCATATTTATCTTCCGCACTCCCCATATAAATAATATTATGCTCCCCATCATCACTCGCTCATCTTCCTCTCGCTCTCCTTCTTGGTCATCTCCTCAGCTTAGTGTACTTAAATCTCTTCAACGAAGTATTGACCGTATCTGGAGGCGCTCACGATCTTCTTCGCATTGGTTTTTGTTTTGCTCCGCTCGCTTATTTTTCACTTTTGCTCTTTCTGCTGCTAAAATCAACTACTATAGCTCCAAACTCTCGTCCCTTTCTCGTTCTTCCAAGTCATGTGGTCCACTCTGAACTCTCTCCGCGGTCTTCACTCTCCTGCTTCCTCCTCTCCTCTAACGGCTCCCGACTTCTTAACCTTTTTCTCTGAAGAAGAAAAATTTGCACAATCTAGTATTCCCACCACTTGTGCTGCTCTCACTCACACTTCCACTCATCACCGGTTTACGTCCATTTCTCACATTGATCTTCAAATCCTTTCCCTTGCTTCCTCTTCCAAGCTATCCTTCTCACCAGCTGATCCCATTAACTTCCTTGCTATCTCCGAATCCTTTCCTTGCCTGGTTCCTTATCTCCTGCATCTTATTAACTCCTCTTTCCTTTACGGTCAGTTTCTCGCTGACAAGCATGCAATTGTCCGTCTAATTCTTAAAAAACCCAATCTTGACCCTGCTATACTTAGTAACTATCGTCCTATATCTCGTCTGAGCTTTTCGTCTCAATTTCTCGGGTCCGCTATCTCCGCACAACTTTCCACCTTCATCTGTCAGTTTCTTGATCCCTTCCGATCCGGGGTTCGCCCTTCTTATTCTACCGAATCAGTTCTTCTTTCTATCTCCAACGGCATCCTGTCGCACTTCTCGTTCCGTCGTTCTGTCCTTCTCGTTATTCTCGATATGTCCTCCGCATTCGACCTTATTAATCACTCTTTCCTTATTCACGACTTCTCTCATCTTGGTATCTCGTCTTCTGCTCTCTATCTCTCTCTCTCTCTCTCTCTTTAAATCGTACCTTTCCGGAAGGACCTACGCTGTCTACTTCAATTCCTCTGTATCCGATCCTATCCATCTTTCATCAGGTGTCCCTCAGGGATGTATTCTTGGCCCGATACTCTCTAACCTTTACATGTCCTCCCTCTGCCCTCTCCTTCATAAGTATTCCATCTCATTTCATATCTACGCTGATGACATTCAGTTATATATCCCTCTTCCTTTTCCTTCTCCGTGTTTTCTCTCTAGAATCCTATCCACCATCACTTCTTGGGCATCTTCTCGTGACCTTCTCCACAATTCGTCCAAGTCTGAGTCTCTGGCTCTTCATCTTCCTCGTATTCTTCCTCCTCACTTACCTCTTATCCTATCCTCCACAGCTCGCAATCTCGGCGTTATTTTTGACTCATCACTCTCTTTCTCCGACAATATCCTCTCTGTCGCCCGCACTTGCCGTCATATCTTGAGATCCCTCTATCCTATACGCTAATATCTTGACAGACCCTCCGCAATCATACTTATTATTATTATTATTATCAATTACAGGCATATCGAGTATCATGGGAAGAGTGAAATCACTATTACCACCATGGGCGTAGATTTTTGTCGAGGCTCGGGGGGATGACAGGCATCATGCATTAGTGTTCAAAGCTGACTCAGTTGGCCAATTGCATGAGATCCTCAACTATTTTCAGCCTATTCAATTACAACACACATACCCCAATGAAAAGTGTATTGCGTAATATAATTCTTCACATATTTGTAAATTCTTACATTTTTGGTCTATTGTCATTTTCCAGTCTTGTGTCAGCGTTCGTCGTGAGTAGACGTGTGCTTGTATCCTCCATCGGTGCTCCTCCGTGTGTTTGTTTGTGTTCTCCCTCGGTGGCGAAGTGCTGTTACCGTGAATCATGGCGGCTAAATCTAACGACGGTATGCGGCCGTGCTCCTGTGGTGACATTGTCAAGTCCGGCGCTCGTATTCACTGCAAAGGCTGTGACCGCACTCTTCACCCCTCTTGTGTCGCTCTCTCTTCGGCGGCTTATGCGGCGGTCAGAAAGCGCAATCTTTTCTGGCTGTGCCCAGAATTTGTTGACGACTACTCAGCACGCAAAGGCGAACAAAGTAGGAGGTCAACGAAAGAGCTATCCCGCTCACTTGAATCGCAACTGGCTCAACTGAAGACGGATCTCCTAAGTGAGATCAAACATACAGTGTCTTCAGTGTACGCTCCGCCCACTTCGCCAACTGCTGAACTTGCTACTGGCTCCCGTCACTCCTCTACGGTGGTGCTTAGAACCACCGACAACGCCACTGTAGATACCGAGAAAGTGGAGAAACTTCTCGATGCTGTTCCGGTGGCTCAAGCGCGACAAACATGAGCGGACGGGGTCGTGCTCTCCTGCCACACGAAAGACGCTGCCAAGCAGGCCGTGACGAAACTCGAGGACGGTCTGAACAACGTCCAACTGACCGTCCGTGAACGTGCTCCCTCGCTCCTTCCGAAAATAACTCTTACCAATGTGCCCCTTATCTCATCGAATCAACCGACTTCATCTCTTCGCGCCAATAATCCGATCATTTCGTCCGCCCCTGCGTCCAAATTCAGGGTATTTTACCCTAAATACCTACACAGCCAAGTCTGGTGTGTCACATGCTGTACTGGCCGTCATGCCGGAAGTTCGGCGGGCGAACAAAGCGGTCGGCGATCGGCTTTTCGCTGGTCTGTGCTGCTGCACCGTGTACGACCGCTTTTGGGTGGTCCAATGCGGTCGGTGCGCGGGTCTAGTACATCACACTGAGCGCTGTTGGGTCAAAAACGCTGTGATATGCGGTTTCTGCGCGGGCCCTCATCAGTCTTCCGCCTGTCAAAATCGCGCCAGGCCAAAATGTGTAAGCTGCGCCCGTCACTCACGCCCGTCCGATCACTCCTGCTCTCCCCACAATGGCTCTCTTTCCTCGCAGTTCGCGAATCCATCCGTGCCCGCACCATAGTCGCCCCTCTTCCCTCTGCCCCCACTTCTCCCTCGCGCTGCCGTGTGTCGAGTGCTGAAGGGTGACTAGCCGTCCGCTCTCCCTCGCCACACTCCCCACCTTCCCATACCTCACACTCTCACTCCCTTCAAGTAACGCCTCAAATTCTAATACCCTCTCCTCTCCAGCCGGCCTACTCAATATACGCTCAACACGCAACAAACTCCCCGTAATCTCAGACCTACTTTCGCACCTAAATCATCATATCCTGTTTCTCACGGAAACTGGGCTGCAGGAATGTGGCGTACCTGCCTTCACAGCGTTTAATTTTTTGCACGTAATTCGTTCCTCCTCAAACTCGTCTAAATCTACAAGTGGCGGCTTGGGTGTAATTTGTATGTCTTCTCTCGCTTTCTCTCCAATATTTGATCTCTCATCCACATCTACTTGCTTTGAATTTATTGCACTATCTCTCTCACTACCCTCATCTCGTAAAATTGGCTTTCTTCTCGTTTATCATCACAACAATCCTGGTTCTTCTTCCAATTTTATTGCAGATTCTGAAACTCTTATATCCCTTTTGTTTCAAAAT
Source organism: Sacculina carcini (assembly GCA_916048095.2). NCBI lineage: Eukaryota > Metazoa > Arthropoda > Thecostraca > Sacculinidae > Sacculina > Sacculina carcini. Next base: position 9,647,812 of record OU696570.1, on the reverse strand, counting down.
TGTTGTGACAAATGTATTGTCCTAGGAGATTTTATCTTACTTAGATTATTTTAACCTATTAGATTTTAAGATTGTTGTGACAAATTTATTGTCCTTGGAGATTTTAACTTCTGGGTAGATTCTCCCTCACTTCAAACCTACGCCAATGATTTCATCTCCTTACTTGATTCTTGGGAACTTTCTATCATTAACTCGGGTACATCACACTCTTCTGGCCATACACTCGACATTCTCATTTGCCCATCAGCTAATCTAATTGCCTTTAATCTACTCACCTACCCTCCAGATCCCACTATTTCCGATCATATCCGCCTCTCATTTGCCATAAATTTTCAGGTGCATCGTAACTTCAACCCTTCTAAAACTTACTTCTCATGAATCTTCCGTGATTTTGACTTCCCATTTCAGGCTTCTCGTCTCTCATTCTCTCTTTCCGATACATTACCATTTCCTTCCCTCTTTGACTCTTTACCATTTTATCAATGAGTGTTTGTCTAGCATCAATGATACACTGTTCCCCTTGCGCATATGTGTCGTCAAACCTTCTGTTACCCAACAACCATGGCTAACACCTGACTTACGCCGTCTGCGAGCTCAGTCTCGGGGCCGTGAGCTCTGCTGGCGCCGGTTCAAAACTGACATGAACTGGTTTCAGTTTTGCACTGCCCGAAATTTTTTCATTTCTGCTGTTAATGCCGCCAAATCATCTTTCTATAAATCAAAAATTACTTCCCGCTCAACGTCCTCCCAGTTCAAGTGGTCCACCTTGAAATCTCTCACCGGTATTGCAAAATCAACTCCCTGCTCAATTTCGGCTTCTGACTTTTCATTATTCTTCCAAGAAAAACATACCAAAGCCAAATCAAAACTGCCGTCCTCTTCACTGCCCTTGACTTTCCCGTCTTCCAATATCTCCTTGGATTCCTTTTCTTCTATCTCTCCTGCTACCACCGCCATTTTCCTTAAGAAACTACAAAATTCGAGGTGCCTTGCTGACTCTATCAACATTGAGGCCCTTTCGGACTCCGTCATTCTTCTCGTTTCTTTACTCACTCACTTTATCAACTCTTCTATCCTCCATGGTACTTTTCTGGCATCTAAACACTCAATTGTCTCCCTATCCTAAAAGCTTTCCCTGGACCTTTCCCTTCCAGCAGCTATAGGCCAGCAGCAGCTATATCTCTTCTTCCTCTCCTATCCAAGATCCTGGAAGCCGCTATTCTTCCCCAGCTGCGACCTTGTATAAATTCAGCCGTTGATCCCAGCCCTTGATTTCCCTCTTAAATGCTATTTGTACTTCTTTTTCTACCGGCGACTCTGTCGTCTTTATTTATCTAGGTTTCTCTTCTGCTTTTGACCTCGTCGACCATTCTATTCTCTGTCAAGATCTTGCTCACGTTGGCCTTTCATCTTCTGCCCTAAATCTCCTGTCTTCCTACCTGACTGACAGGACCTTTGCTGCACGCTCCAATGCAGAATTTTCCACTCATGTACCTCTCAAATCCGGTGTTCCTCAAGGCTCTCTTCTCGGTCCCCTTCTATTCAATCTTTATGTTTCTTCTCTTTGCCCTATTCTTCGCTCTTATCCTATCTCATTTCATATTTACGCGGACGACATTCAAATTTACTTTCCTTTCTCTCTTTTTAAACTTGGTCTGGTCGGTCAACTCTTGGTCTGGTCTGTCAGGCATCGAGGCTAACGAGGCATCCGCTCTTATCCTTGTAAATTCTTATATATTCTCACGTATTAACTATTGTAACTCTTTATTTTACCATTCGATGGAACAATACCCAAACGATGACTGAGAATCATGCCTTTTCTCGAATCTGTATGTGTAGACATTCATTATTCTTTACCAGTCAATTACAATGTTTTTTGCTCCAATCATGTTCATGTTCATAACATAACACGGTTGGCTGCACGCTGTCTCTAGGATTCATTTTAAGCTATGTTGTCTTGTATATAAACTTCTTCACACGTCTTCTCCACCTGCCTATCTGTCTTCGCTACTAACCTGTAACACCAATCTTTCTAGCCATCGTCCTGTTCCCCTCGTCTCCCCTCCTGCTCTCCATGTATCCAAATGGTCCGCAAATCATTCTTTTTCTCTACTCCTCGTGTATATAATTATTTACCTCCTCACATACTGGAGAATAAATCTTACAGGTCCTTTTCTACCTCACTGCACAAGTATTTACTATCCTTGCCATCCCCTCTCACTCCCCCTTTTTGACGCCAATAACCCTCATATTGCCACTTGATTGTTTGTGCCCTCACTTACTTTCACTTATTCGATAATTTTGCTCAATAACTCTATATTTACATATATTTATTCATATTCATGTATTTACTCTATATTTACTCTAATATTACCATGTATATAGACTTTCTTCGACTGCTCATTGTGACTCTCCCCCGCCGAGATACTTAATTCTATTTTTTTTCTTTTGTCCATTTATTTGTTATGTTTCGCGCCTCTGATTTCTGTGTGCGCTATAGTAAATACATTTGTTGTTGTTGTTGTTGCCTTCTATGCTGATTTTATGACAATATACACAATGAACTGAACTCAGCAGAATTATCGGGGGTATAATTGCACGCTCTGTGCACGAGAGGTCCAGGGTTCGATTCCCTGGCGAGGTGAAACGGTTGGGTTCGTTTCTAAAAGTGATAGCCCAATTGCCGCAGGGCGGGCTTCGTGTGCGCGCAGCCGTACAGTTTTCTGTGCTGGCTGTGACTGCGATAACTTGTGTGGCGGCCGGACCTGCGGTGTGCCAGCCGGGGCCGTGAGGCTTTGCCCCCGCAAAATTACACGCGAACACAGCCTTCTCTACTGCTGTGTTCAAATGCGTAATTATTTAATTATATATATAATTGCATATTCATACCCCACCAGCCAATTTGTCGGGGGGTATATATATCCCCATACCCCCAAGATTTACGCCCATGATTACCACCCCAAGGTGGTCCCATGTACCGGAAGCGCCCAAAAGATTCAGAAAGAAAGATAGTTCGAAAAGAAAAATTCTAGAAAGAGACTTGGAAAATATAATAGTAAATAAATAGCAATATATAATAAAACATCATCGTATAACACTCCATAATGTCACTCCGCCCACGTTCCTCAATAAATAACAGCAATCAACAATAAATATGTGATTCAATAAATGACAACCATCAATAAATAAGAATGAATATTGATAAGTAAGTAATAAATAACAATCAAGAATCATAAATATGATTCAATAAGTAGCACTAACACAAATAAATATGATTCAGTAAACAACGACACCAATAAATATTATTCAATAAACAGCAACAATAATAAATATGATTAAATGTTATATAAATAACAATAAATATGAAAAAATAACGATACATATGAACAAATAACAATATATATGAATAAATAACAACGCATGAATAAGTTACAATACATATGAATAAATAACAATATATATGAATAAATAACAATACATATGAATAAATAACAATAAATATGAACAAATAAACTATTAATAAGACTCAACAGTCAATTCAGCTCTTTCAGTAGCATTTCATTGACTTTGGCCTTGAATTTGTCAAATTGTTCTGCGAGAAAGCCTCCTCCTCAACGTGTTCCAAGTAGCCTCCTCTAAGCCTCAACGTGTTCCAAGTAGCCACAGTGGCTGGAAGAAAGCAACGTTGGAATTGCTTTTTTACGACAACGAATTGGAGCCATGCACTGGTAATGCTGTTTGGATGTAAACCGTGTGCTTCTTGCTGCCACGAAATCATCAGGAATTGACTTCCTCATCGGATGATGGTCGTTGTGCTTGATCTTGTACAGCATGTACATCCTGCTGACCTTTCGACGATGGCAAAGATCACCAATAACCAAGTCACCACAGAGGAACTTGCAAGTTCTAACAACTCTGTTGATGAAATTGATGTGACAATCCGCAGCAGAAGACCACACGGGGCGCAGTACTCCAGAATTGGCAAAATGAAATAGCGAAAACAACTTTAGGAGATTTTGCTGTTACCGAACATCCGATATACCATTCTCATAACTCCCAGCTTCCGCGATGCCGAACAAACTGGCTTCCGAATGTGACTCTCAAATGTCAGTTTTGAGTCTACATTTACTCCCAATGTTTTGTGCTCATCACACAAGCTGAGTTGGGCGTCATTTATGAGGATAGCTCCATGTCAAGGTTGAACGGTACGTTACCTAGAAACCAACAAGCTTTTAGATTTCGAAGTGTTCAGCATCATATTCCACTTCTCAAAACACTTCAGGACGCTGCTGAGATCGTCGTTGATCGTTTGAAGCACCTGTGGTCTGTCCGAAGGAGATGAAATTAAAGCCATCAATGTGATATCATCAGCATATCGATATACAGGGTTGCGTGTGGTTGTGTACAGGTCAGCGGTGTAAATGTTGAACAAAATAGGACCCATCACACTTTCCTGCGGGACACCGGACACAATGCTCTGCCAGCCACTGTATGCTCCATCGATGGCAACACGTTGTACGCGATTGGAGATAAATTGATGCAAAACACTTAGCAAGCGGCCGCCGATTCCAATGTTTCTCAGTTTTTGCAGCAAGCCCTGGTGGCTGACACGGTCAAATGCTGCCGAGAAATCCAACGGCACACTCCAGGCTTCACTGTCTTTGTCTAGTACTTGCTGGAGCTCGTGTGTGATAGTAAGCAGAGCGTCAGTCGTGCTGAGTTTTTTGCGGTATGCAAATTGGTTTTCCGACAGCAAATTGTTGCTCTACAGGTACTTGAACAGTCTGGAAGATATCAAGTGCTCGAAGATTTTGGATAGAATCGGCTCAATTGATATCGGCCGATAGTTTGCAACATCAGCTTAATTGCTTCCTTTTGGTATGGGCGTGATATTCGCAACCCGCCAACAGGATGGAAACGAACCAGTCTTCATCAAGCGCCTGAAAACAGTACTGAGCTTCGGAGCTAGAGTATCTGCCGTGTTCTTGAAAAATAGCGGAAACATATTCAGAGGGTCTGTTCCTCCGTGAGCATCAATATCTTTCATGAGATTCGCCACTTCTTCTGATCGGGAGGCAATACCTTTGATTTTCGGGGCGAGGACAGGTGAATCGTCCGACGGAATGGACCCTTGACATTGCTTGGTATTGAAGTAATCCATAAGCAACTCTGTCTTCTCTGTTGGGCTGCTTTTGAGCTCATCGTTGGCTGAAATTATTATTCACTCTCATGTATTCTCCAGACTCGGTTATTGTATTTATTTGTACATCTATGCTCTCCGTCGTTCCTTTAAAATCCTTCAACGCGTTCTTAACCAATTTTGTCGTTTTGTCCTTCATGCTGTTGCTTGTCGTCACACTTCTCAATTTCTTTTTCAATTTCGCTGGCCCCCTATTATTCCACGTATTCACTTTCGCTTGTGTTGTCTGATCTATAAGCTTATCCACGATGGTCATCAGCCATCATATCTCCGCCTTCTCACTCCTTGCCTCACTCCTTCCTGAATTCATCTTCCCCTTGTACGCCCTCGTGCTGTAAATGAATCTCCTTGGCCCTCCACATCGTTCTTTTTTCCGCCCCTCACCTTTACAACTCCATCCCAGCTCATATAACTTCTTCTCTTTCCTACAATTACTTCCGCTCTAAGCTCTCCAAACATCTTTTTGACTTCTCTTTTGACCCAGTCTCCCATACTCTCACACCTTTGGCATAACTATAACCTGTTACTTTAGCCTGTTCCTACTTGTATTCCCTTCCCTCATTTACATGCTTACATTATCTACGTTATGATTATATTGTCTCTAGTTGTGTTGTCATTATGTTTCAGTCGTGTTGTCTTGTCCGTCATGTCCGTCTGTTTTGAGTGTTTTGTCCGAGTGTGTTTTGTCCGTGCAAGAGTGTGTGAGCGAGTGTGTATAGTTGTGTGTGTGTGTGTGTGTATAGTTGTGAGTGTGTGTGTATGCGTTTCGCGAAGTTTTCATGCCCCGCGGCGGCCAGGGAGTGACCGGCTCGCCGCTTACTGGTTGTGGCGGTGGGTGTGAGGCCTGTGCATGTGTGTCCGTGTGTGCTTCCGTGCGTGACGGTGTGAGCGTGGATGAGTGTGGAGTCGTGCTGTAAGTGTTGTCGGCGTGTGACGTCCTGTGGGCGCGCGTGGGGCAGTGATGCCCACGCGCGGCTATCTGTAATAGGCCGTGGTCACACGAGGCCAATTGTTGGCAAGCCAATCGTTGGCTTCGCCAACAACTGTCCCGAAAACCGAAGTTGAACATGTTCAACTTTTCAAGCCAATTGCCCTGCATTTCAGCCGCTTGCCTCAAGAGGGCGCTACGCTGCCGTGCAAGGAACGTGCACTGTCACGCTGAAAATGATAGAATTTTCGAGCAAGGCAAGTATTCGATCCTCCGTTTTTTCACCACATGTCGCTGAGGCAACGCGTGAAGCGAATTCAACTCAGTTTAAAAGCCTGTGATGTATTTTTTGTGTTCGCTTTATTGTAGCAATTTTAGTATGATTAGGTGGAATATCTAATATAATATGCATACCAGATAATAATAATAATATGCATTCAAAATATAATATGCATACTTGGCTAGGCCAACGATTGTCCGCTGCAAGCCTACAGTTGGCTAGGCCAATCGTTTGCTCGGGCAACACTTGCCCTCGTGTGACCACAGCTATATATTTCAGTTTTTTTTCTCTTACACTATATTTATTGTCTTTTATTTTATATTTGAAGTTTACTTCTTTTGCATCTGGCCTCTTGTACTCCGTTTTACCAATTCTGTTTATAATCGCTTCGCGCCCGAGCCCTTTGGTGCGCTATAACAAATATATGTTGTTGTTGTTATTTATTTATTATTTTCTTTTCGAACTCTTTCTCTCTAAATCTTTCGGTCGCTTCCGGTACATGGGGCCACCGCAGGGTGGTAATAGTGCTTGCACTCCTCCCATGCTACTGGGTTTACCTGTAATTAATAATAATAATAATAATAATAATAATATTAATTGTCTTGGAGTCTTCATAAGTTTGCCCGTTTGCAATGCTTTTTTCTTTGGCACCTTTCGTTACATCTTCCGTATTCTTAATTTTTGCATGTTTGTGTTTCTGTTCTGCGCTTCATGCTTATATTTTACCTAACTTGCAACGACCCCAATCCTGTTTTTTCACTAGCACATATTGTATTTTGTCTGTCGCGCACTTGTAATTATTTTGTGCGCAATATTAAATAAATAATTGTTGTTGTTATATGCAAGCATAGTGGGGGCAGCAAAACTAATTTACCACTCCGGGCGGCAGATAGCCTAGCTACGCCACTGTGCAATATTCAGTTGCATATGCTGTGTATATGTACAGTGTGTATTTGTCTGTGTGAGTATATGGGCGTGTGCTTTTGTAATGAAAGAAATTGTTCAGTTCAAATGAAGCGTTTTGTCCTTTTTAAAATTTACCTTTTTCTATAGATTTTTTCATGTTACCCGGCTTGTTGATTAAAAACATTTAAATTGTTGTTGGTACTTGATTTAATTATTGCGGCTGTCAAAAAGTAACCGAAAATTAGAAAAACCTGGGTTATTTTCGAGAAAAAGTAACCTAAAACTTTACCAAAATATAAATCTGCGGTATCAACAAGGGGCAATTCTTTCCACTTATGCAGGTAGAAATTATCCCAGTCCCTACTACCCCCTAAAATAAGAAACATTACAACAAAATACCAAATAAATTACTTAACGTCGCAAAAAGGAGAAGAACCATCAAAGAGTGAGTATAATTTGGAAAGTTAATGCAAAGGTGAAAAAAACACTGCGTGCTAACGTGATAATTCCACTGAGTAATGTTCGTAATGATGTTCATAATATTGTTTTGGTCAGATTTTTTAGTCAAGCACATGCTAAAGCTTGCAATTCCTTGCGCCAGCATGTATATTTGGGTGAACGTAAACATTGCATGTATGGATGCTCCATCCTCATGTAAGTACCCTGTAACATCAATCTTATTATAAGAGGGCACTGTTTTGTCGCTTGAGCTCAAACAAGAGAAAGTGCTGCTACCTCACGCTCTAAAAATCACGTGAAATCACGTGAATCACTTCCTGTTCAGGTAAATTTGTATTGGCAAGTGCCATAGCACATTATCGGGTATAGCGAACTCAGACCTCGTACCATCTTACGCTCCAAACATCTCGTGGTACACTATGGATCGTTCGCATTTTCTCAAATGAAATATCATTATTTTTCATACCCAAAAACATATAAAAAGTCTGGAACACAGACAATAAGAGGAAGAACATTTGCTAAACTTTATCAGCATGTTTTATATTTTTTTATTTTCATAAATGATAATCCATTTCTTTCCCAAATTGATCTTAATTTATACCATTCTTGTGTCCTTTATTTGCAAAGAGATACTAAACCCCGTGACCAAGTGACCTAATGCCAAAAAATAACAAAAATTTACCCGAAAGCAAAAATAGTAGACTATCGATGAAAAAGCAACCTTTGGTAGCCTAATACATTTTCATTTATTGTCGTCCACAACTTTTTTGTATTGTTTTAGGTATCTTATGTTGATGTGACCTTAAGGAGAAAATAAACTTTATTTACTTTTGACTGTCCTATTGATTATATTGAAACATTTCTCCAATACATCAATATTGGTATGCCAAGAGTTTATATTTGAAATTGCAGTTCATGTACGCTCACACATGAATATATGATTTAATATATTCTGATACACGCAGAGTCGAGTACTGGTATACTGAGAACATCACATTCAAACAACATACGGAAAATGATACTGCAGAATTGAACCCTTTATTGATCTAACCAATAATTACACAGGGCTGTCTCATTCAACCGCAGTGTGTAGAAGGCATCAGTGCGTTGGATACATTATGCTAAGCAACTGAGAAAGTTTGTGTTGGCTTGCCTGCTATTCTGGACCACATATGCGTCTGGATTCCAACAATCGTCAGCAACTGGACATGCCACCGAAGCCGTCCGCTTTTATACTGCCCTCGTCGGAGTCGATGGGTGTAACAATCGAGTTGATTGGATTGTGCAAATGCGCCTTGACCATAAAGGATGAAACGGGGTTATGTTTGCTCCTCAAGCAAACAAATGATGAACATTTATGTATAATGAGCGGATATTTTTCGCATATTATCGTGTAATACTTCAAGTTTCTAATGTTTTGTATGTTGGTGTCTCACGTTATATTTTATACTAGCATTAAAACCCGCCCGTTGTGCGGAGCAATTCATAACATGAAATTCATATTCAATTCATACAAAATATGAAAAATTAATAATGAAATAGGGTACACTCATAAAAATATTAATAAATTGAAAATTCCAAGTTTAATTATTTTTATTTCGACAAAATATTTCCCCTCAGTCCGCCTTAGTCATTTTTACACCCGCCCGTCGTGCTGAATAATTCAGAACTCGAAACTCAGAACTCAGAACTCAGAAGTCAAATACATTGGTTTTGTGTAGGGATTCATTTTACAGGAGAAATTGAACGTTCTATTGTCTATAGTTGCTGCCCGCGGAGCATTTTTAATATAATTTTTTTTTAAATGAATCATTTGAAAAAATGAACTAAACAATGGAAACACTTTTTTTAAACCCGCCCATCGTGGGGAACAATTCATATAATAAAATTCATATTAAATCCATAAAATATAATGAATATACATATTGAAAAGCAAAAAATGTAACCTATAAATATCTTAACCAATAGAAAAGTCTAAATGTGAATATTTTTGTTTTTATTTTGACAAATATTATCCCTCAACCCGCCTGATATATAAATCTGCCCGTCGTGTGGTATAATTCAGAATACAAACACGAAACAAACAATGAAAGATGATGAAAACTTTTCACCAGAATGTTTCCAAACTATATTTATTACTTAACATCATTCCCCAACATCATTTGCTTAAGTACTATTTTACTTTTACCGCTATTATATTTATTGCTAAAATTGATATATTTTCCGCTATCATTAAAACCCAATATAACCTGAGTCAAAGCTACCCAACTCAACCCAACCATCCAATCTTGACCGCACTCAGCCTAGTCTGAGGTGATTAAACTTATTAGTTTGTGATCACAAAATATACTGATTCCATCATAATTTGTAATCCGAAGACTGAGATTATCTACCACAGGGCACCCAAACACGCGGCCCACCAATACTTTTCTCTCAACCCGCCAATATAGTATCGGAAACAAACTGTAATGCAGCTAAATTCACATTTGTTGCATAATGCGATATAATTATACACCATTTAAGTCACATTTACATTAGTGAGTCTGGATCTTGAAGTCAAGCCCGTGAGTTTTGTATATGGATTCATTCCACACGGTAAAATTGAATGTATTAACCCACCCGTCGTGCGGAACAATTAATAAAACAAAAGTAATACATATTCAAATGCAGACAGCCAGTCTAATAGAAAACTCTAAATTGTAAAATCTAAACCAATAGCAAATTCCTGTTCTGAATTTGCATATTCTTATTCTAATAATTGACGACATATTATTCAGTCAACCCGCCTCATACTTAATCCCGCCCGTCTTCAGAAATTATTTCGAAATGTAAACACAAAATAACAATGAATTTTTTTAGTATATAAATGAATTTTTTTCTCCATAATATTATCTCATAATTATTCATACAGTTGTTATTTTTTGGATTACACCGATATTACAGCCCTTGATATTACAGCCGATATTATATTATGCAATCTATATTCTGCTACGTATTATTGGGACCCACCGTTTTGCGCTAACCCATAAAGTCAACGCATGCTAAATAGGCTCCGCCCACCGGTTTAGCCCGGACCAACGCCACCTAGATCAATGCCACCTAGACTACAGGCAATGCCACCTAGATACAAGGCCGTTTCACGATTTTGTGACGTCACAGCGTTCGGCCAACGTCGGTGCAGTGTGTATGTGCTGCGGTGCACTGTTAGTTGATATTATGCGTACGCCGGTGCATTATTTTTACAAATACTCCCAGTTTTAAATGAAACCTTGCATTTAGAAGCTGTATAATGCTTAACAATTCTTTTTACAACCTAATACAAACAAAATTTAGGAGGTTTACGATCATGTATTGTACCAAGCGTGCGAATTAACAACAAGAAAACGGTCAAATATAGAAGCCAATATGACATGTTTCATTAATTACTTGCCACGGTGAATTCAGACACGGGTACGCTATTTAATTCATCATTCACAACATGCTGCAGCCCATAAACATGTCGACAAAAACGTGTTTACACACTTCACGAATACAACATTGCGAAATACAAAGCCAATAACTGAGCATAAATTCCAGCATTGACAAACAACAATAAATGTGATGGTTAATTATGCTTAAATATCACATAGAACAGTGGTCCGAAACATGCGCTAATTATCCGCTGATAAATATTGTAAGTGTGTTTGTAAGTGTTGATTTGTCAATTGTAAGTGTCACTAAGTGGGGAACTAAAGGTCGGATAGAAGGACAAATGCGTATTTTTATCAATCCGAAATCTTTCATTTTCGCTTATATCGACTTCCTGACATTAAATTTGTTCGAACCACTGGATTCATAAGATTTCTCAGCGGTGCCAAGAAATCAATGAATTGACACGCTTTCACATGAGAATATTGAATAATCGATCTTAAAGCAAATCCATGGGCAATATTCACTCTATATCAACGATAATGACACACGCAGATATACACCATACCACACATTAACACCATATCAGTCATCAACGATAATGACTCACGCAGATATACACCATACCACACATTAACACCATATCACACATTAACACCATATCACACATTAACACCATATCACAAATTACCACCATATCACAAATAAACACCATATCAGAAATCATAAATCAGAAATGTATTGCCACTTTATACAACAAAGTATTGGCATGGATGAAAATATACATACAAATCACACAATGTACACACAAATGAAAATGCATCATGAATAAACTTGGGCTCACAGCGGAATAAGACAAACAGGAGTCACACAAAAACACGTATACTACAGAAAAACGAATAATATCGGTGTGGGCTCAAGAATCTATGTACACATCCAAAAGATATTTATATGATTTGCTGCTGAAAGATTTATAGGAGCTGGAAGATGTAATTGAACGCGGAAGTTTATTGAACAGACGGGGGGCAATGTATTGGAAGGATTTGGAAGACCATGATGATTCGGAAACTGCTCGGGGTTCTAGAAGGGCACTAGATGATCGAGTGTTAGTGTTGTGTGAGACTGGCACTACCAGCTCCTTCAGATAGGGTGGAGGGTAGGGGGAGTTGATCAATTTGAAAGTGAGACAACATATTTTGTGTTGGGTCATATATTTAAAAGGAAGCCATCTCAATGTTTTTAGGTATCGAGAGGTGGGATGACGGATAGGAAGTCTGAAAACAAAACGGCACGACTGGTTGAGAATAGATTGGAAGGAAGAAATGTCTTTTTTTGGTAGAGAATAAAACAAAGAGGAGCAATAATTGAGATGGGGGAAAATAAAAGCATTAATTAGAGCAATGGAGGAACGAGGAAATATCACACATTAACGCACAATTTGCACGTATCAACATTTACGTATATATTATTGTATATTGGCATGTCTTCTTTGATAGCTGTCATCCATTTCTTTCGGAGCACCTCCTCTTTCGGTGAACAGAAAACGCTCACTTTGGAGCCACTATTGTAGTTGTCTTTGCACCCGGACACATCACTTATCTGGCATGTTTCCTGAACAACATAATAACAAAATATTGATACACTATACTTGGGGTACCTTTTGAACCTTTGAACCTTTGAACTTTGAACCTTTACCTTTTGAACTTTTGAACCTTATCAACCTTTTGATGGTTCTATACCACCAATGTATTGTCCAATATGGTTCAATACCCGCGACTTACTTGACTGTTCAAATAATTATCACCAATCCTATCATAATTTGCCAGTTTGTCTTCCAGATCCACGAATATTGCAATCGCTTGAATTTACTGTAATTTAGATACGGATTACTAGGAAATAGCCAATGATAAATTTGTTATTTTATTATTATTTGAGTTATTTTATTCACTTTGTTACTTTTAATATTATTATAGCTATTGCTAATTTATAGCGGTATCCAGATATTTAATCCCATACCTCCTACCTTTGATTCCCATTCCACCAAGGGGTATGGATTCTCCCGGCTAATAACCACTGGACTAAACAATCACAACGCAATACCAGCTTTTTCAAACAATGGGAGTAAGAATCGTAAGATGTAATAGATAATGTCATTATTAAGATATAAAATGCAGCGCATAAAATGACCAAATATTTCAAAAAGATTGAAACATATCTTAACTAATTCAACAAAATCAGGTTCAACGGAAGAGATAAATGAGTGTGCATTTATTGACTTACCTTTCACTCCGAAAGGTGAAATTCTCCGGAATACACCAATCTAATAATACTTGAAGTAAACTTGCGGGAAACACTACAACACTGCTTAAAGTATGATAGAAGCAACAGCGAATGCAAACGCTCAATGCCACTACAATTGTGAACGCAATACTAACATAAACACGTCGAACCAACTACGCTGCACTGAAAATATAATGCGCACAACGCCACAAATAATTATCACAGAGAACACACGTACAATCGCAAAACGCGCAACGCCACAAATACACACAACACCACAAACACGCGCTGACAACGAACTGACAACGCTACACTGACAACGAACTGATCACGTGATCAGCGATGCAGCGTCAGCGTTTCAATGGTTTGTAGCTGAGTCATTAGCATCGGTTTATAGATGAGTCATAGCAAGATGTGATACCCAGGTAGCGTTAGGACGGACGAACTGACGTAACACCCCCCATGGGGAGGGGATGGAAGGGCCTTGTATCTAGGTGGCGTTGCTACAGGCCCTTCCACGAAAGTATGACGTCATCGCTACGTCACAGTGGTTCGTGTATTGTTTCAACTGTCAGCCATGCAGTTGCACGTTAGCGAGCGCACGTGGTTAGTGTTCTCGCGTGTTTAGTGTTTTATCGCGTGCTATTCTTGGCGATAATTGACGTATTTAGTGAGTTTCACTTCAGTGTGGATTAGAGTGAAGTGCGAATTTGTCCGATTTCGTGTCAAGTGTGATTTGCGCATCCATTTTGTGTTCATCACTCGGATGATTCTGCATATCATCATCCTGGACATTTTGCTGCGGTCAGAGTTTTCGGTTAAGTGGATATATTCAGTGAAATATGTACATCTCTTCGTATATAAGTAGTTTTGTATTAATTAAATGCTAATGTTAAATAAGGTATCACTATATTGATATTAACGTCAACTGATGTTTGCACAGTTTAGTGTTTGGGTATCGATTTTCGTCTAGCTGGATAACATTTGGATGACGTTTTTGTAATGCTTATATTATAGGTTTCACTTAATTCACTTGCGGTACGGTTATATCATTGTAGTGAGATTCGTTTCAGTATGTGTGGGCTTAAGCGTCTTGTATTTGCTGGCTTGGAATTATCCCTAGTGTTCGCAAGGTGCTGACGAGGATTGTAGATATCACGTGGCGGATATCGAGGGTCTAGGCTAAATGTGTAAGGATTCGATAACATTGAAAACGCTAATTCTTAAAAAACGCTTAAGTAACGCACAAAAACGTTTCTATATTTTTCATAGAGTTTAGGTTAGGTTAGTTTTAGCGTTCTAATGAAATGTGCTGCCTTTGCAGGAGGCGAGGGACTGGAAGAAATTCTTAAAATGAATTTTTCTCAATGTAATGTTCTTGAATCCTTACAAATTTAGCGTCAACCGATATCGAGTGTTGTGTGGGTGAGTGGTGCTTTCTTGTGAGACAGTGAAACCCCACGCGCATCTCTCTTTCAGTACACGTGTATCTGTTTCTGTGTGCGGCCTGCATTTTAGTGAATGTTGGTGTTCACATCCCCATAAACAATTTAAGTAATAACTAGGGCTATTCAAAATATCCTAAAAACAGAAAATAATAACCTAAAATATACATGTGCTCCTTCGCAAAGGCTAAATTATGTGTGTGCGTGAGCATAGTACATGTATGTGAGTGTCCACGTCTACATGTAAGAATAATTTGCTGACTGTATTATTATAAGGGGGCACTGATTCGTCTCATGAGTTCAAGCGTGGGAAAATGACACCGTCTCACGCTGCAAGCATCACATGATACTCCCTGTCTCGTGCGTATTGATAAGTGCTACTGTGCAGTATCGAGTATAAAGAGCTCAGACGTTACATTATCCCACGCTCCAAACATGTACTCTGGCTCATGTGAATTTCTCAATATGATGAGAAGTAATCCAGCGTATCCAAAAGCATATACATTAGCCAGTGCCACAGAATAGAATATAATAGTAATAGCAAACAAATTGGCAATAAATAGCAAGCAAATGTAAGCTTAGTAACAACAACAAAAACAACTACACATGTATTTGATATAGCGCTCTAATTATCATAGGCGCGAGGAACGGCTAGTTATAAAATGTATACAATGTTGAATTAACAAAACAGTATCGCATAAACAAAGATATAAGCAGCGATATACTATGAAGGAACAGCTGAAAATAACTACGGATCAAAAGATCACAGTTATTCACACAATATAATTATTCATCAGAGGAGACACCGAGAAGATATGTACAAAGAGAAGTGGAAAAAGACCTGTAAGAGAGAGAAGATCGAATTAGTAAGCAATATACATGTGTAAGCAAGCAAATGTAAAATTTTGACAACCAAACAAATAGCATGTTTTCATTTTCAGAGCATATATATCAACCAATTTTACTTCTTATTTTAATTTATACACTTTCTATGCCTGGGAGATCCGCTATAAAATGGAAGGGAATCAGATACCGCTATAAAATGGAATGGAAATTGCTCTTTTTCACGTATTGCAACAGCTCAATGACCACGGAATCATGTTTAATACCTCGCATTGTGTTAACAACCATAAACTAGATTCAGTTGTAGAAATTCAGTTGTAGAATTGTGTGGGCGAGTGTGAATGTACTTCTTAATAATTATTGTTCCGATCAAAATTCATGTATTTGTGCGGAAAATTTCAAACGAAAACTGTCTACGTTGTCGCGTGTGTAATCGTTGTATGTGTGTGATTTGCCTGTGTGGTTTTATAATATATTCAATTGTTAAGCTTACAATTGATTTTAACTGTGCATAAGTGTATTAAGTATGATAAAGTGTTTATTATTGAAAACCAGAGCGATGATAGGTTTCCTGCACTAGAAAAGCTGAGTGATTGCGGTGTTATGCTTGTTTACTTGTACTGTTCTAAACATCGTAATTTACAATTAATTGCTGAAAATTTTTGTGCACCTCTGTAAATGTTCTTCTGAACAATAGTTGTTGTGACAGAAATTTATCTACGATTAATTAGAGAAATTGAAGCGAAAACGTTCCGCATTGTATCGTGTATGGTCGTTGCATGTTTGTTTTTTTACTGTTTTATGCCTGTGTGGGCTTATAATATATTCAGTTATTCTATTTGCAATTGTATTTGAAGCTTCTTATGTTGGTAACATGATTTTCAAACTTAATTGAGCCGGAATGCAAGTCAAACACCCGCACTAAGCACAATTTCTAATAACAACGCATATCGCCCGTACGAGTGAAGCCACCGCAATCGATGACTTCATACTTTCGTGAAAGGGCCTGTATCTAGACAACGCCACCTAGATACAGGCCCTTTCACGAAAGTATGACGTCTGTCTGTCTCACAAGAAAGCACCACTCACCCACACAACACTCGATATCGGTTGACGCTAAATTTGTAAGGATTCAAGAACATTACATTGAGAAAAATTCATTTAAAGAATTTCTTCCAGTCCCTCGCCTCCTGCAAAGGCAGCACATTTCATTAGAACGCTAAAACTAACCTAACCTAAACTCTATGAAAAATATAGAAACGTTTTTGTGCGTTACTTAAGCGTTTTTTAAGAATTAGCGTTTTCAATGTTATCGAATCCTTACACATTTAGCCTAGACCCTCGATATCCGCCACTACTTACATACGAAGAGATGTACATATTTTACTGAATATATCCACTTAACCGAAAATTCTGACCGCAGCAAAATGTCCAGGATGATGATATGCAGAACTGTCAACATGGCAGTTGCACGTTAGTGAGCGCACGTGGTTGGTGTTCTCGTGTGTTTAGTGTTTTATCGCGTGCTATTCTTGGCAATAATTGACGTGTTTAGTGATTTTCACTTCAGTGTGGATTAGAGTGAAGTGCGAATTTGTCAAATTTCGTGTCAAGTGTGATTTGCGCAGCCATTTTGTGATCCTCACTCGGATGATTCTGCATGTCATCATCCTGGACATTTTGCTGCGGTCAGAGGTTTGGTTACGTTAATAGGTTCATTAAAATATGTACATCTGCTCGTTTCTCATGTGGTCTTGGCTTCGTTAAATATGTCTTGTATATATTTGCATACCATCATAGTTATAAATCAACGGAGGTGAACACTGTTTAGCTGTTAGCTTTGGAGCTGCTAGTGCTTCGCTTTTCCTCTAAATTGATTGTTTAAAATTAGGTTATTGATTATGCAATATATATTAGTGATGCTTGAAACTCATTAGCTACAATATAAAACAGAAATCATTTCAGATCTCGAGTAGTTCAGTGGCTAAGGCGCTGAAATCTTAAGTCAGAGGCTCGCGATTCGAATCTTGTCCCGCGCGCGAATTTTAATACCCGCTTGAGTTTACTGGGAGGCATCGCTGTAGATTGGTTCACAGCGGGTAGTGTCATATAGTCACAGTATGTACAGTCACAGTCGCTTAAAATACCAATTAATATTAATCATAATAAATAACTGCGGGTAGTATGAAATGTATAGTTTATCACAGATATATTGATGCTTTCTTGTTTGTGTTCATTATGATGTATTATCAGGAAATTCCTGAAGCTGTGTTCCGGGGTGCAAAAAGGAATGACGACCGATAGTCTAAATTCAGCATGTTCTCATTCCTAGAAAAGCAGGAATTACTATAAAGCGTGACATGGAAATATCCAAACACATCGGAGCATCATCTATTATATTATCATCATAGAGATTGTGTGAATCACGATTAAATCAGGTATTGTTTCAAATTGTTTGTGTTTTTATGGAGAATAGACACAAAATTCAGTGTGCTAATGCTCGAATTTATTGATCATCGTACGGTTTGTCTCTCAAAGCTGTTCGTCCGTCGAGTATTGAAGGACAAAATGTTAAGCTTGTGCTGAATGTTAGGTGTGATTTTGCAGTGTTGGCTCTAAGATCATTGGGTGCTACAAATAATCCTGGTTTCTCTGAAGATACTGCTCATTTTATTTAAATAATTTTGCGTCGGTTAACTATTTGTAATGTAATGACACCGTATAAAGACTCCAGGTTGAGAAATGCTCATTCTCATCCGTTGACTGATTCAGCTATGGATGACAGGCCTTTGTTTTTGGAGCGTTTAGTGAGATGGTTCGATGGATGAATGTCAGACAGGAATATGGTCGGTTTGACTAGATACATATTGGCTGTGTATCACACATCACATATCACACAACATATGCGCTCTGTGGGATCTTCAAGTATTGTGCCAATGAGCTGGGATTGTCGTGCATTATCACATCGAATAATATTTATTTATATTGATTTCATCAGGCAATATTGATTTTATCACTTCAGACAATATTGATGTGAAATATTTAACGTGTTCCGCGGAATAATTTCGTATATTTTTAAAGATGTTGCTGAACGTCTCATCTTTCGTATATGTGACGCTGATATTTCACATTCTCATCATCCAGTGATCGTATATGTTGCAGGTTATTGTTGTTGATATTGCTATTCTCAAAAACATAATTGTGATTCATGTAAAAACATTTTGGCTGCGCGAAGTGAAACCATATCATCCGAACATTTTTCGTATTTGAGAGAAATTGGTCGCCAAAGTCTGTTATATTCTAATGATGTTGATAATATTGTTTTGCTTTGGTTTTAACTGTGCAGAAGTATATTAAGTATGATAAATTGAGTATTGTTGGAAACCAGCGCGCAATAGATAGGTTTCATGCACTAGAAGAACTGAGTGATTGCGGTGTTATGGTCGACTTCTTGTACTGTTCTCAACAACGTAACTTACAATTAGTTGCAGAAAAAGTGTGTGCGCCGCTGTAAATGTTCTTCTGAACAATAATTGCTGTAACAGAAATTCATCTACATTTAATTAGAGAGAAATTGAAGCGAAAACGTTCCACATTGTCTCGTGTATAGTGGTTGCATGTTTGCGTTGTGACTTTTTTATGCCTGTGTGGTTTTATAATATATTCAGTTATTCCATTTGCAATTGTATATGAAGCTTTGCATGTTGGTTACATGCCTTTTCAAGTCAGATCAACCGGAATGGCAGGCAAACACCCGCATTAACACATAGCAACGCGTATCGCCCGTACGAGTCAATCACTTGAACCGATGACGTCATACTTTCGTGAAACGGCCTGTATCTAGGTGGCGTTGGATGGGGCTCCGCTCAGTCAACGTGTATGTGAGCAACTGCGGCTGGTAACACAGTCTCAACTGATGTATTCAACAGACTTCACGTTTTTCTCGTCTCTGCTATATTCTCTGTCTCCGTGTGCGTATAAGTTTGTTCGTCGTTCACGCAGCATAATCTTACCGTTTTACTCAACCATTCGACGTATCAATATGCCATTCAACACCGACCCCATGAAAGAGCAATCCGAGTCTTTTTTGAGCTACATCAAACAAAAGATTGACTGTCTTCAACTTGAGGATAAAATTGTATCTCTCTTGATGGACGAGATCTATTTGAAGCCTTCTTTGGATTACAAATGCGGTGACATTGTTGGGTACTCTTTTGATGGGAGCGGTGTTGCAACTACTGCATGTGTGTTCATGATAAGCAGCGTACTGAGTGCATATAAGGATGTTGTTCATATTCTGCCAGTGATGACTCTCAAAGGAGAAACTCTGTATAATTATGTCCGTAAGGCCATCGTTGGATTGGAGAGTCTCGGAGTCTAAGTGATTTGCGTTATTTCTGATAACCATTCTGTGAGTCGTAGTGCGATGTCAATGTTTGCCAATCCTCCTCGTCTGTCGATTGTTTATCAGCTTCCAGTCAGCTCAGATCGACCCCTGTTTGTTATGTTTGATTCGGTGCATATTTTGAAATGCATCCGCAATAATTGGCTCAACAAAAAGGATTCACTCAAATCCTTTGTATTCCTGCATTTTTCTGATTTTTCTAAGTCGTTGTCTGCTTCATTCGACACTGTTGAGAAGTTGCATACGCTGGAGTCTGGTTCACTGTTGAAGTTTTCTTATGGTATCTCGCTCAAAGCTGTTCGTCCGTCCAACATCGAAAGACAAAATGTTAAACTTGTGCTGAATGTTTTGAGTGATTATGTAGTGCAGGCTCTGAGATCATTGGGTGTTACGAATAATCTTTATTGCGCTGAAGGCACTGCACACTTTATTCAGATAATTTTGCGTTGGTGGACAATTTGCAATGTGAAGACACCATATAAAGGCTCAAGGTTGAGAAATGTTTACGCTCATCCGTTGACTGGTTCAGCTGCTGATGCCAGGCATATTTTTTTAGGGCATTTTCTGAAATGGTTGGATCAGTGGAGGTCAGGGAGCATTATGGTCGGCATGACTAAATACACGTTTATGGCTGTGTATCACACAACGCATGCACTTTGTGAAATCATGCAGTATTGTGTAAATGAGTTAGGTTTGTCGTACATTTTGCCAGGAAATCTTCAGACGGATTGTTTGGAGGAGCGGTTGAGTCAGTACAGGAGGTTGTCAGGTTGCACATATAACATTTCCAACCGTCAATTATTCGAGTGCGAGAAAAAAATCAGAGTAAGATCATTGATTGATTTAAGATTGCCCGTGCTCAAAGGTAGTATCACATTAAAAGATGTTACATGCTCAACATAATACCATCCCGATAGATTAAGACAGGCAGCCGAAGGTTTTATTATTTATATTTGTTGTGCAGATATCGAAAATTGTCAAAAATATCTCCCTGTCATTGTTTATGTAGCCGGTTATTGCTCGTATTCTATTTTAAAAAACAACACTGTGATTCGTGTAAAAGTATTTTAACTAACAAAGATGAAACATTGTCAGCCGAACACTTTTCATATGTAAAAGGTATTGATAGAGGATTTTTACAGTATCCTAGCGATATCGTTGTTAATATTGTCATGTTTTCTTATTTAAATGTTAAAATGTTTTGAGTTTAGAGGGTTTTCGACTGTAGGTAGGCGAAGGGAAATTGCTCTGTTTCACATTTTGCAGCAGCTCAATGACCACGGAATCATGTTTAGTACTTCGCATTGTTTTAACAACCATAACCTAGATTCAGTTGTAGAAAAAATTGTGTGGGCGAGTGTGAATATACTTCTTAATAATTATTGTTCCGATCGAAATACATGTATTTGTGTCAAAAATTTGAAGCAAAAACTGTCTACGTTGTCGCGTGTGTAATCGTTGTATGTGTGTGATGTGCCTGTGTGGTTTTATAATATATTTAATTGTTAAGTTTACAATTGATTTTAACTGTGCAGAAGTGTATTAAGTATGATAAAGTGTGTATTATTGAAAACCAGAGCGATGATAGGTTTCCTGCACTAGAAATCTGAGTGATTGCGGTGATATGCTTGTTTACTTGTACTGTTCTAAACATCGTAATTTACAATTAGTTGCTGACAAATATTGTGCATCGCTGGAAATGCTCTTCTGAACAATAGTTGTTGTGATAGAAATTTATCTACGATTAAATAGAGAAATTGAAGCGAAAAGGTTCCACATTGTATCGTGTATGGTCGTTGCATGTTTGTGTTTTGACTCTTTTATGCCTGTGTGGTTTTATAATATGCTCAGTTATTCCATTTGCAATTGTATTTGAAGCTTCTTATGTTGGTAACATGATTTTCAAACTTAATTGAGCCGGAATGCAAGTCAAACACCCGCACAAAGCGCAATTTCTAATAACAACACATATCGCTTGTACGAGTGAAGCGACCGCAATCGATGACGTCATACTTTCGTGAAAGGGCCTGTATCTAGGTGGCGTTGATATTGTCACAATTTGTCACAATTTCATCCCGTCCTTCGTGTGTAGTAAATCAGAAGTGTAACACTATCAAAACAATGAAACTTTCTGTCAGCTCTATAATTCCATATTAATGCTTGCGCTAAAACAGCATATGCATATAGTTGGCTGTGACAGATGTATATATTCGGGACGTTGCGCGAAAAATTATATGACACGAATAACGGCACGACAAAGCACTACACGCAAGGCACACTACTCGCACGCACACTACTCGCACGCACACTACTCGCACGCACACTACTCGCACGCACACTATTCACAATACAACACTACTCGCGACACAACACTTCTCGCAAACAGTCCCACACGCAACGCCTCGCTCCCCCAACACATACTGCCTCATCCAGTCGCTCGCCAAACTACAGACACACATACATACGCAATACGCTCGTGCGCACGGCACCATCGTCACCATGGCAACGTACCGCATGACGCATGACACCCGCTGCAACACACAGCGCTTTTTACACCGCTCGCTCTGCTATCACTCATACGCACCCGTTTCAAGGACGAACGCACGCGCATAAACGCCAACGCTGCTTCACGTCCACCATCGCTCATTCACCACACCCACCCCTGATTCGCAGGAATCACAAGTCGCAAACGTTCTAGGCCGCCTCCGTCGTTTGCTCCTCCTCACAGTCTGTTCGTGTCCACCAACCTCCGCTTCAGAATGGCGAGCTGACATCGAGTCAGGTGATTCAACAGTTCTCTCGGTATCACCTTGAGCCCCGCCTTCCTGGTCCACGGGTGTAGCTCCGCCACGCGGTCTGATGTCTCTTACATGGATCGGAATGCCGTCAACTTCCACGGAGAGATCTGACACTTGCGAAGTGACCACACCGGGCGAAGAACGAGAATCACATCTTGCTCCGGCTTGTCTGACCCAGACCCTGTTGCCGACGTCGTACCCGCTTCCTCGTCTGCGTAAGCCTCCGTTCGGTTGTTTGCTGCCCGCTGTGTGATCGACGTTTTTCACCTCCACATTGTAGCGATACACTTGACTAGTCGGTGTCGATGCTTCGTTGACATCATCCTGCGGTGATACATTGTATCGATACACCGCCTCCTGGATCGAACACCGCTTCCTTGCCGCTATCACTTTCACGCTTCTATGGCTCCTCTCGACAATGACATTTCCTTGTGGTCTATACGCGCACCGAAACCAGACGGACACGTTCCACTCGTGCAGCAATCGCCTGAACTCGCCACTGCGAAACTGGGTGCCATTGTCCACAAGACATTCTGACGGAGCGCCGCGCTCAAAAAATACGCTTTGTAGATAGGACACAACGCAAGATGCAGTCTCGGAGGCCAGCTTCCTCCAGATGGCGAAACGCGATGGGCCGCAGTCGATCAGCATCAGATAGTGATGACTTTGATTATGCGTAACATCCAGCGCAATTCTCTCCCACGTCTCACCTACAGATAGTTGTCCGCCGGGCCATTTGATGGGAGCAGGATCAATAGACTTGCAGATGTCGCATTCTCGATCGACTTGAGCAGCGTCTCTTCTCCTCACGTCTCCGAAGCGTATCCGTGAAAAATACAGTGTTCGACGAACTCCAGGATGTCCGGCGTGGTTGTGAACGTTCATAACATCTGTAAGTGTTGCCGCGGTCTGGTAATTTTCGTATATCACTGCGCCGGCAGCTTCACCAATTCTTGTCCATGAACGAGGCAGACGAGTCAAACGATCAGCCAGGTTTTTTGACGTAGACACTAGAGACACAGACAACGTCAGACCCAGCTCGTCTCGCACCGACTTCAGAGTATACAGCCTTCTACGGATAAGGATCTCGCTAGCTGCTACGGTTTTGACCCGCGTTAGACACTCAGTGTGTCACTGACCCAGTGGAAAACGGTTTTCGAGTCAGTCTTAAACTCTATCTCACTCATCAGCCACACTACGG
Organism: Sacculina carcini; assembly: GCA_916048095.2. Taxonomy (NCBI): domain Eukaryota; kingdom Metazoa; phylum Arthropoda; class Thecostraca; family Sacculinidae; genus Sacculina; species Sacculina carcini. The sequence continues at coordinate 9,623,659 of OU696570.1, read as the reverse complement.
CCATGTTGAGACCCTTCAACAACGCGTCAAGTTCAGCAAGATTTATGTGGGCGGCGCTATTACCGCGTAGGTAACTTCCGTCCTCTATGATTTCACCGTTCACTTGAACCACAGCTCCAACGGCTAACTGGCTAGCGTCGACCCTCACAACTTCGCCTTCTCTCCTGACACCTTTCAGACACCTCGAGCCGGATCGTTATCCTCAATGAGGCCTGCCAAGTCGCTCACCAGCGAGGAGAGTCTAGCGTTATCGATGATATCATCCCATCCATTGGATGATTCGTTGGTCACACGTTTCAAGAACGACACTGCTGGACGCATCCATCCGCAGACTGGGAGATGCTCAACTACTCGACGACAGAAGGAGAACAGACTGGGACGGGTTAATGGCACCGGTGGTTCTGATATTCTGTTGTCTCTGCACCACCTCAGTTCCCCATGTTCTTTCCTCAATCGAAGTCCCAGAACTCGCATGCCGCCTTCTGCTCGATTTTCACCTTTGCACTCTAGGCCGTAGCGTCGGAAGTGATCGGCTACACGATGAGCCTTGAGCACACTCTCATTCACCAATATGTCATCAGCATACACTGAGACCGCCTCTTTGACTTTCTTGTCTTGTTCAAGTACACATTGCACCACAGACTTTAATATAGTTGGCGCCACGTTCAGCCCGTAACCTAGGCGCGTGAGACAGTACCTCTTCCCCCAAAAATCACCGTCTGGAACTTCCACAGGCTCGGATCGATGTGTATCTGAAGATACGCCTTCTTCAAGTCGAGCAGGGCCACATTGTCGCCACACCTCCGCCACTCACGCAGCTTTCGTGCACACACGTCTGACTCGGCTGTATAGGATGTGATGTGCTGATTCATCTGCCGTAAATCGAGCACAGGCCTCACTTTCGATTTATTCGCCTGTACTACAGCCATTAGGGGTATGAGTCCTCTAGCATTGCCATGCTTACCAACGCTGTGTTCCACCAACCAACCCTCTTCAATCCACGACCTCACCTCGTCTTCGTAGCATGACCGAACGTCACATTTCATCGGGTACTCTGCTGTTTTATTTGGGAGGTCAGGAGGTTCACCATACCACTTCCAGCGAGCCGTCCATCGGCACAGCGAAGGATGAAATTCCGCTGAAAAATCGTTTCCCTCGACCTTGAGTTCGCTGCATCTCTGGGCATCGGGAATATTCTCTTCGAGTGGCTCAGAAAGGACCCCGCATGCTTCACCAGACGTCGACTCCAATTTGGCTGACAAAAACAGGCCTCCGAGCAGAGCCAACGCGTGCAATCCGAGCACAAATTGGTGACCAAACAACGGGTCTGCGACAACAATGGCAGTGAGCTCAACTGCCTTTCCGTCTACATCCAACACGATGTTGCTCTGCCCCACGCATCGGATCATTCCACCGTTCATGGCGTACACATCATTTATCATCTGCATGATTTCGGTTTCACACAATGATTTGTGCACCAAACTTCTCGTGCACCCGGTGTCAACTAGTACGCGACATGACACATCATTCGCTTTGGCAACCACGGTCACTAGCGCCTGGTTCACTGAGTTGGAGAGGAGGGTGGCGCACACCGCCTCTCCTTCTCGTTTAACGTACATACCGCCTGAACGTGTCCTTTTTCACCGCAACGATAGCATACGATTTCAACCGGTTTCCTAGACTTACAATTCCTCGATATGTGGCCTGCGCGTCCACACTGTAAGCATTTCAGGGTCGCTCCAAACGAATAATCTGATACGGAGGTGGTGCTTGCGCTATCCAAGTCCGACAAAATAGTACAGGCTCTCTCGATGACGTCCTTGGCTCTTAAAACCTCCCGCACTCTGACCGGTAGGCCTCTGCGAAACGCACACGTCAACGTAAGATTTCCAGTGATTCCGCAACTGGCACCCAATTTCTCCAAATCTGATGCAAAAACGTCGACAACTTCGTCATCCCTGAGTTTTCGCTCTACAAATCGGTCCAATGATGTGTACGGATCACGACCGAAGGCTCGCTGCAATGCAGAACACATTTTGTCCACGTTCAACTGGTCCTCGTAACTGAGACGGTCAACAACGGCATAAGCGTTTCCAGTCAATCTCATCATGACCACTGTCGCTACGCCATTGACACCTCTCAGTCTACACATCTTTCTGACTTTGCCTAGTCATCATGACGGGTCGCCCTTGCCGTCATATTCTGGGATGAGTCGGATATCCAGAGACGAATTCCCGCTGACAATTCCTTCTTAGATATTCCGACTTGCCATGATAGCCGAAATAGCTTGTGGCAGATGAATATATTCGGGACGATACGCGAAAAATTATATGACACGAATAACGGTACAACAAAGCACTACACGCAAGGCACACTACTCGCACGCACACTATTCACAATACAACACTACTCGCGACACAACACTTCTCGCAAACAGCACCACACGCAACGCCTCGCTCCCCCAACTCATACTGCCTCATCCAGTCGCTCGCCAAACTACAGACACACATACATACGCAATACGCTCGTGCGCACGGCACCATCGTCACCATGGCAACGTACCGCATGACGCATGACACCCGTTGCAACAAAAAACGCTCTTTACACCGCTCGCTCTGCTATCACTCATACGCGCCCGTTTCAAGGACGAACGCACGCGCATAAACGCCAACGCTGCCTCACGACCACCATCACTCATTTACCACATTGGCATTGCATGATATTACAACCCATATCCTTATGCAACTGTCGCAACACAAAATTAATGTGTATTAAAAGACAGGCGCGCGTGGGACAGCGATATCCCACGCGCGCCTACAAGAGCACACCACTCGTAGACACGCCTCAGGACCGACTCCCCATTCCCCTAGTAACAGTGACCAACCAGGTTCAGCACACACGCGCACCAACACACGCACACATACACAATCACGCGCATACACATACAGACACGTGCACACCATCTGTCTGTTCAACCAGTGCTGCACATACACACACGCACGCATTCACAAACAAACATCTACCGCTCGCGCAAGGACCACAGCCACACAAACACGCGCACACTGTCACTCGCCCTAACATACAGACTTGCATACGCAAACATCATAGCCCAAACACACACACACACACACACACACACACACACACACACACACACACACACACACACACACACACACACACACACACACACACACACACACACACACACACACACTAATAGCTCAGCAATATACCACAGCAACTTAAGCGTAAGTAACTTGAAATTAAACCAATTAAATTACACAGTAAAATTAAGTAGTTTATTTTGTTCCCAGTAGCATTTTACCCGCCCGTCGTGCGGAACAATTCATGTGTAAATATTGAGGACAATAAAGACTTTCTATTCAGTATAGTGTAGCATTGATTAAATTGTACGCAATAAAACCACACCATCCATGCTTGGAGCTAATATGATGCATTCTTAATTGTGATTGGGCTTCAGTGAAATTTAATCGGTGTATATTCCTGTGTAATCGCAAGTGCGCATAATAGCTGTCAAAATGGCAATATGTCCTTTTAACTTTACACCGCCGTAACTTCCTTCAGATACACTTTGGAAAATTAAAAATTATAGCGCATTGTAGAAAACAAAATTTCCAGCACGATGGTATAATTTATTTTAATGTGTGACAAATACTTTATGAGATTTAGGTGGAAAAATGAATTAATTTTAGTCGCACCGTGTTCAAGAAAATTTTCGACGTAGATTACACCTTTGCCAATTTTACACATTTTGGGTGAAATTTCTGGGTATGAAATATATCATATTTTGTAGAACATAATATGTTCTAAACAGTGGTATAATTTGTATAGCTGTGCCATTTCTGGTTTATGAGGAGTATTGACGAAAATATTGACCAAAACATTCACGTTTTTCGGTGCTAATTTTGCCTTTTTGACTTTGTCATTTTGACTTCACACCGCCGTAACTTTTTTAATACACTCTGGAAAATTAAATGTTATACGGTGCTGTAGAAAACAAATTTCCCAGCATGATAGTATTATTTACTTAGACGTGTGATATTTAGTTAGTGAGTTTTTTGAGAAAATAGTACAGAAAATCGGACGCGTGGAGTTTAAATAATATTTTGAATGTATATTGAAATTTTGTCATTTTTACAAATTTTATATTTATTTCTTGGATATGAAATATATCTTATCTTGTAGAACAGAACATTCTCTACACAGTGGTGTAATCTGTATAGCTGTACCATTTATGGTTTATGAGGACCTGATGGTAGAATATTGACCAAACTTTTCGCATTTTCAGGGTTCATTCAGTCTTTTCACCGCTATAACTTTTTTTGGTTTAATTTTTTTAATTTAAAATTTAACCTATCGTGTATACAAGAAAATTTTCAACGTAATGATATAAATCGTTAGCGGGTACACCAAGTGGTTACTAAGTAGCAGCTTGCAGAAAATGGACCAAAGAGGGTGGGACAGACAGACACACACACACATACAGATACACAGACAGATTTCTATTATATATTTTATATATGTGACAAATTTTCATTTACGCATATTAAATATTCCCTGGAGATGTGAAACGGTTGGGTTCGTTTCTTAAAGGGATAGCCCAATGGCCACAGGTCGGGTTTCATGTGCGCGCAGCCGAGCACTTTCTGCGCTGGCGGTGGCTACCGGACCCTTGTGGCGACCGGACCTGCGGTGTGCCAGACGGGGCCTTGAGGCTTTGTCCATGCATAATTCCCGGGAACATTAGCCTTTCCAATACTGCTGGATGGTTGCTGTTTAAATGCGTTATTATTATATTCAATATTAGTCTTTATTACGCATATATAATTGAAAATTTCCCAACTCCAATCAAAATTACTGGGTCCATCTTTGCTTCTGTATATTGTTGCAAGTTACAGTGAGATTCCGAAGATAAAGTTTTGTATATGAATATGGCAACATGATGAGGACATGTGAGTCTATATCAATCAATGAATCAATGTATTTGATATAGCGCTAATATGCACAGAAGCGCGACAAAATTAAAAAGGCGAACAACGATGGAGATAAACATGTGAACACATAATGCACACATAGGAACACACACACACACATACATAAGCAAAACATACACATACACATGGGGCACCATAAGTAAGAATGGGAAAACAAATCACGCGAAATCAGAATCAGACGATCAGACACGCAGGATAAAGAATAAACCAGTAAGACTAGAAAGATACAAATATAAAATATATGAATTGACTGTGCATCGGGAACAGAACAAGCCAGCAATAATGAACGAGTCAAAAAATTGAACACAATATAAACGCATTAGTATTTACAAAGTGGCGAATGGAGTAAGTGAGTGAGAGACAGAGTAAAAGAGAGAGGTCAAATAGATATTGACGAAGCTGATGATTAAATGAGTTGAGGGAAGAAGATGCTGTGATGTGAGTAGGAAGAGAGTTATAGAGGCGAGGACCAAATAAGAACAGTGATTTTGAGGACCAGGGAGACTCATTGGTGGCACGAGGACAGTGAAGAAGGTGGCGGCGAGAAGAAAAAGAAGTAGTGGGAGTGAGAAGATCAGAGAGGTAGGAAGGTTGATGAGGATCATGGAGAAGTTTGTAAATAAGACAACATAGACGATAGTGTATTCGAGGGATGATAGGATATATGGTGTATATGAGTGTGTATGTGGGTGTGGGTGGATGTATGGGTGTATGTGGGTGTGTGGGTGTAATGACGGCGTGTGTACGTACGTGTTTTTTCAAAGTAAGTCAGATTAGCTTGGGATCAATAAGGACAACCTCATAAAGAACAAAGGAATTATGATTCCATTTGCACCGAAATATCGTAGCTTGGCACATATCTATGATTTCTGAGAAAATTTTCTACAGAAAATCTGTGGTTAATGCCAGATGATCTTGATCAATCTAATGTGTGGACAATTTTAAGAAGCTATATAACATTGTCGGGAGACTCTCTATTGGTTTACTTGTGATTAATATTTGCAGAGATGACCTTGAACATTCCGGTCGCATTGTACTGAAGGACATGAAGTGTGTTTCATTCTTCAATCATCGAGCTTCTGAGAAAGCCCTCATCAAATGCCGCTTTCAGACGGTGCATTTTGGCAGCTTTCCGTTGAAAGCCATTTATCGACAACATGACAGCGTTTGTCAGCGGCAAAATTGGCGCAGAACGTTTTACGACCAACTACTTAAATACCGCCACTTCAAGGTGATTTTTTTACAATATCAGTGAACTCTCGAATCTAAATTGTGCACAGCTCGAATTGGCTTTCAGTGAAAACCGAAAAAAACAACCTAGTTGATACGCATGCAAATTTGGCAAATAACTTGAAACTAAAATGACACTCCATTTCTTTCTTTGTCTCGGCGTAAATGTCTGAATGAAGCACTTTTTGCAATTTCTCAAGTGATTTTTGTTGAAACTCATACACTTATTCGTACACGTATTCGTATTCGTATTCATACACGTATTCGTACACGTACCTAACACGAATACACGTATTAATATGCGTGTTAAGCTGCTTTTGTGATAAATTTATGTTGTAAATGGTGTATTTTTTATACAGATCAATATTTTTAAGTAATTCATTTGAGTAAACTGGTTTATAGCTGTTTATTATATATATACGATAATAAATGTAGGAATAAATGCCGGTAATAGCCTCACCTTGGACTTCGGAATCAATCAACAACAACAACAAACATTTATTTAATATAGCGCACAAAATAATTACAAGTGCGCGACAGGCAAAATACGACTAGAGCAAGTGGAAAAATTGGGTCGACTACGCAAATTGGGTAAAGTATAAACATGCAGCTTAGAACAGAAACACAAACATGTAGGATTATGTAACGAAATGTGCAAAAGAGATATAAATCATTCAATTAAAAAATAAATCAAATTAATATCAATAGGAAAACTCAATAGATCATATCATTGCAAACAAGTAAACTTATGAAGACACTGAGGCCAGAGCTAGGAAATGTTTGTGGAGTTCAGAGGAGAAAGATGAGTAGGATTTCATTCGGAGGGGGCGTGGAGGAAGTGAATTATATATGCGGGGTGCAGAAAAAAGGAATGATTTCGCAGACCAAGTGGCCTGGTTCAACGCAGAGGGCAGATTAGAGGAGTAGGATGGCGACGCGAAGGATTCTCTTGAACCATAAGCAATGATCATATATAGGACGGGGGTGAAGGGCAGAGAACGATTTTGTACACCAAACAACAAATTTTGAAGCGAATTCGGAAATGAGCAGTGAGCCAACCAAGGCGGTGGAGGTGAGCTGAAGTGGGTGTTTAGGTGGAAGTTTAAGAACGAAGCGACAGGCAAGGTTGATAATGGATTGTATATGACGGATACTTTTGAGAGGAAGGTGAAAAACAAGGAGTTACAGTAATATAGGCGAGTAAAGATGTAAGAATTGACGAGAAGAACAGCCGAGGGTTCCTCCAAAAGAGAGCGTATGGGATACAAATTTCGGAGAATGAAGCGGCAAGAGCGAGTGAGTTGAGAAAAGTGTTGAGAAAATGATATTGTCGGATCAAATGTGATTCCAAGATTGCGAATTTGAGAAGCTAGAGGCAAGGAGACAGTGGCAGGAATTATCCTTGGAGGATGAAAAGTTAAGTAGACTGTTTTGTCGTGATCTGGGGCAGCCCATGACGAAATATGGGAAAGATGTTTAGATACCATAGTAGAATTATGTAATGATAGGGAAAAGTAAATTTGTACATCGGCAGAATTGATGCGAAAGGAAATAGGGTATTCTCTGAGGATAGAACAAAGGTACGAGACGTAGAGGCTGAAAAATAGTGGTCCCAGGAGAGAACCATGTGGGACGCCAGAAGTCAACAGAACATTGACAGACATCCGGGAATTACAGTGGACAGAAAAGGAACGTTTATGAAGGTAGGAAGACACAAGAGAAAGATCTGAAGAAGATAGGCCGATATAGGGGAGATCTTCACAGAGAATGTAATGATTGAAAAGATAAAAAGCAGATGCAAAATCTATTGATATTAGCAGAACAGATTTGCCGAAGGAAAAGCTGGAAAAAATGCCATTAATGAGGCGAATAAGAAGAGTTTCAGTGGAATGATTTGACATAGTTTGAACATAGTTTGAAGTGACGAAGTTGTTCAAGGATAGCGTGTGCGGTAGGAAGGAAGCTTAGAAGGAAGCGTAAGCATAGATATAGGACGATAGTTGGAGGGGATGGCAGGATCAATATTAGGCTTCTTCAGGATGAGTGTGATTATAGCCTGCTGAGAAGCTATAAATTACCCATGAATAAAGGAGGAAATAACCATATGGGTGAGGATAGGAGCAAGGAGGAGGATCGAATCAGAGAGAGCGGAAAAAATAATAGGATACGAGGAGCTTCTTTTGTTGTGGAGTTTGAGGAGAAAGCGATATGTTTTATAGGGAGAAATTGGTACGAAGGCCGAAATTGAATTTGAGGAGATAGGAAAACATAGAGGAAAATGGCTTTTTGGAATATTTGAAAGTAGTGTATCATTCTTTTTGAGTGAGCAAAGAGTAGAATTGATAAGCCGAAATTATAAATGGACTCTGATAAAAAAACGACGGGACCCACCATTTTGCGCTAAACCGTTAATTCAACGTAAGCTAAATAGGCTCCGCCCACCGGATTAGCCCAGGCGCGCCGAGAGTGATGGGGCTCCGCTCAGTGCGGCAAGAAATTTGTGAGCCGTCATTGCAGACAATGAGTGCAACGCTTCAATTTCTCTACGCGTTGCTTAGAATTTAGTGAATTTGAAGGCGTAAAGTAGCCTAGATTGTTCTTGTCGTTTTGAGATGATCGTTCGAGCCTTTTTCTAAACATGATTTATAAGGCTCTTTGGCGTGTTTTAGACAGTCTGTAATATAGAAATATATGTTTATTAATTTAATTGAAGTGTTAATAAAACCTTAGACATTCATTGCCTCACTTCGAATTAGAAATATGTTGGTTTAGCTCGATTTTATGTACTGGGATTCCGATGTTCGACAAAGAACAATTTTTCAAAGATGATTAAGGCTCTTCTAGTGTGCAATTTTCAATATTTTTGAATTATTTCTATTTATTTTGATTTTTGTCTCGCCGACAAAACAATAAGAATTATTATACCTAAGTAACATTTATTATTGCAATATTACTTTTTGAAAGTTATATTCATCAAAGCTAATCAGCGCACTGTTCTAGTGTTATTTTTGACAAATGCCTTTTGGTTGTTAGGTTAGGTTAGGCTGGGTAGTTTAGGTTATGCTGGGTTGGTTAGGTTAGGTTAGCTTAGTTACACTTTCCGCCGTTAGACAGCGCTAGTATCCCAGTGGACGTAGCGCGCCTGTTAGCTCCGCCTCTATTTTGTTTAGCGCACTTTTTGTTTCGAGCAAATAGAGTAGTGCCAAAAACGACGTTCGTGTGAACGGTCATATTAACACAAAGAATGTTTCTGACTGTGAGCACACAATGAAACAGTCAACATAAATGAACTCAACAGTTAAAATAACGATTAATAACATATACGCCCATACCAAAAGGAACCAATTCAGCTGATGTTGCAAACTACCGGCCAATATCAATTACGCCGATTCTGTCCAAAATATTCGAGCACTTGATATCTTCCAGACTGTCCAAGTACCTGGAGAGCAACAATCTGCTGTCGGAAAACCGATTTGCATACCGCAAAAAACTCAGCACGACTGACGCTCTGCTTACTATCACGCATGAGCTCCAGCAAGTGCTAGACAAAGGCAGTGAAGCCTGGATTGTGCAGTTGGATTTCTCGGCAGCATTTGACCGTGTGAGCCACCAGGGCTTGTTGCAAAAACTGAGAAAGATTGGAGTCGGCGGCCGTTTGCTAAGTGTTTTGCATCAATTTCTATCCAATCGCGTACAACGTGTTGCCATCGATGGAGCATACAGTGGCTGGCAGAGCATTGCGTCCGGTGTCCCGCAGGGAAGTGTGTTGGGTCCTATTTTGTTCAACATTTACACCGCTGACCTGTACACAACCACACGCAACCCTGTATATGGATATGCTGATGATATCACCTTGATGGCTGTAATTTCATCTCCTTCGGACAGACCACAGGTGCGTCAAACGGTCAACGACGATCTCAGCAGCGTCCTGAAGTGGTGTGAGAGGTGGAATATGATGCTGAACACTTCGAAATCTAAATGCTTGTTGGTTTCTAGGTCACGTACCGTTCAACCTTCACATGGAGCTATCCTCATAAATGACGCCCAACTCAACGTGTGTGATGAGCTCAAAATATTGGGAGTTCATGTAGACTCAAAGCTCACGTTTGAGAGTCACATTCGGAAGCTAGTTTGTTCGGCATCGCGGAAACTGGGAATTATAAGAAAGGCATATCGGATGTTCGGTAGCAGCACAATCTCAAAAAGTTGTTTTCGCTGTTTCATTTTGCCAATTCTGGAGTACTGCGCCCCCGTGTGGTCTTCTGCTGCGGATTGTCACCTCAATCTCATCAACAGAGTTGTTAGAACTTGCAAGTTCCTCTGTGGTGACTTGGTTCTTGGTGATCTTTGCCATCGTCGAAAGGTCAGCAGCGTGTGCATGCTGTACAAGATCAAGCACAACGACCATCATCCGATGAGCAAGTCAATTCCTGATGATTTCGTGGCAGCAAGAAGCACACGGTTTACATCCAAACAGCATTCCCAGTGCATGGCTCCAATTCGTTGTCGTACAAAACAATTCCAACGTTGCTTTCTTCCGGCCACTGTGTCTACTTGGAACACGCTGAAGGAGGAGGCTTTCTCGCAGAACAATTTGAACAAATTCAAGGCCAAAGTAAATGAAATGCTACTGAAAGAGCGGAATTGACTGTTGAGTCTTATTAATTGTATATTTATTCATATTTATTGTTATTTATTCATGCTTATTGTTATTTATTTTCTATTTATTTATATTTATTCCTATTTTACTCTCTATTTATTACTATTTATTATTGGTTGTTGTTATTTATTAAATTATACTTTTACTCAGTGTTGGCTGTTGTTGTTTATTGAATCATATTTATTGTTGTTGCTGTTTATTGAGTCATATTTATTGTTGTTGTTGTTTATTGAATCATATTTATTGTTGTTGCTGTTTATTGAATCATATTTATTGTTGTTGTTGTTTATTGAATCATATTTATTGTTGTTGCTGTTTATTGAATCATATTTATTGTTGTTGTTGTTTATTGAATCATATTTATTGGTGTTATTGTTTATTGAATCATATCTATTTGTGTTGTTGTTACTTATTGAATCATATTTATATTTATTGTTGGATGTTTCTTTTTTGAATCATATGTATTGTTCTTGATTGTTATTTATTACTTATTTATTAATATTTATTCTTATTTATTGATGGCTGTTTTTTTAATGAATCACATATTTATTGTTATTATTATATTATTTATTGAGGAACGTGGGCGGAGTGACATTATGGATTGTTATCGGATGATGGTTTATTATTTATTGTTATTTATATATTATTTTCTTTCCAACTCTCTTTCTAGACTTTTTTCTCTTCGAACTCTCTTTCTCTCTGAATCTTTTGGGCGCTTCCGGTACATGGGGCCACCTTAGGGTGGTAATAGTGCTTGCACTCTTCCCATGCTACTGGATTTGCCTGTAATTAATAATAATAATAATAATAATATAATTGATCACCACTCGATAAATAAATACGCCTTGATTACATCAACATCAACACACTACGCGTCACATATCACAATGATATACAGTAATACACTTACGTGGTATGTACGAACACGACTGTGTGCAAACAGCGTCTTTACCCACAACTGACTGAGCGGCCGCTAGAGATCGCGTCGGTTCAAGTTCAGGTTCACGAGTGGTGACTGTCCACGCCCCACGCCTACCGAATGCATTTCTCCCCCCCCCCCCCCCCCCCCCCCCAGTTTCGACCCCGAAACTTCACGCCGGTGACATAGTCCTGCAGGTAGGCAGGAGGGCGTCGGTTTCTGCGCGGTCGTGACGCTGCTGGTGGAGGTAACTCGGTATGACTCTCTGGGATTCTCTCTGTTTGACTCGACTCGTCCGGCGCGAGTGCTTCGGTCGGTGGTTGACTGGACGCGATGTCATCCGTCGGCGGCGTGACTGCCTCCTGTTGCGATGGAGTTGGCGATGGTGGCCCTTGATCCGCGCACTTTGGCATCTCCATCGTTGGTGAGGAACACTCTCCCTTGTGGATTATGTTCTTTGGCTCCGGTAGATGTGCAAACCGCTCTGGTAGCCCCTGCGGTGCAAACCCCCTGCGGTAGGGGGGTTAGAATTCTGCCGCCGTAGCTGCCGCGTGTCGTAAAATGCGACTAAAGGCAGACATGTCTGGTCAGGTTTCGGCCTGCTACTGGTAACATGTAACCCGGCACAACCAGCCGTATGGTCGGAATGTCGGCGAATTATCGGCCCCCCCCCCACTGGTCTATGCCAGTGAGGAGGGTGGCCAGACACCCAGCAGGAAGAAAAACAAGACCTGTCAAAGGGCGGATGAGCTGTTTAGCAGCCAACGGCCATCTGGAAACCCTCCCCCGTCGGATCGGCAAACAGGATCCTGGCCGCTGAGTGTCAGGTCACCCGGGGTATAGTGGTGGCGTGACGCAACACTCGTCTTTGGCCTGCGTGTCGAACCCCAACGGGGCCGCTGTTTGGCTCCTCGACAGTGGAGAGAACGGTCCGACGCCGGCGCGGGTGGCCGGATAGGGCTCAAGAGGGTCAAGGGTGAGGTGCCTGGTGCTCGAGGGGGTCCCGCCCGGTGCAGTGTACGCCGCTTGCAGTGGGGCTGCAGCTGCCGAGTCCAGATGGACCGGTGGGGGTCACTTGTCTGGGCCCGGCGCTGTAGCTCCCGCGGGGTCGTACCGGGCGGAGCTCGCAGCGAGCACAGGGGTATTCGGTGCCCGTACAGCGCACACCACCACTGGCGTGGCATCCCATGCTGGCTCTGTCCGCCCCCCCAGTAGGGCCCCGTGCAGAGGTGGGTGGTCGTGCGCGCAGAGACAAACAAACAATTCATGGCGTCAAAACCTACAACCACCCCAACTTCTGGTTGTCCATCGGGCGATCGGCCACGGCCGACGAAAGGTGGTCGTACATTGAGACACGACCGGGACGACACTCGTGTTGCTCCGACTCCGATGCTGTTGATGTTTCCCAGCACCGATGAGAAAATAAAACTGTCTTCATTGAACCCGTTCCGTCGCATGGACGGTTTCAAAAACATTGGCGACGTGCCTGTCGAGACCAACAGACAACGTGATGGATCCTTGATGGTTAAATACGGCACTGAGACGGCAGCAGCCCGCGCGATAAAGGCAACTACGTTCCGTTATCGCGTAGGTACGGGCGAAAATAAGCGTTGGGTGAGCACCCACCGTCCGGACCGTCCTTTGCCGGCACGGTCAAACTGTCAGCTCAACCTCCAAATCCTGTCGACTCGTTTCTCGAAAAGCTGACAGTTGTCGACATTCTCAAGCTGGCTGGACGAATGGGTCTCAAGCTGGTCGTACCTGAGGCTGACAGCCGTCAAACATAATCTACGGTCCGCGAGCGCGGTCCCTGCATCTCCGCGCTCTGCGGTTGCTAGCGCACCGCTTTCCGCACACGACGGAGCGACTCCCACCAATGCCATGGGGGTGGAGAGTTCCTCTAAGCGGAAGCTCTCGGCCTCTCCAAGTGGATCCCCACCTGACACGGAGAGAGGACGGTCGGCCAAGCGATGCGATTAGGTACCTGTGCTACCTGGTTCTTAGTGTATATGTGCCTTTTTAACGGGAGTATTTATTTGTATTTTATTCTATTATAATTATTTTTATGTCCATTTTACAATAGAATATTATAGGTATTAGACCGAATTTTAATGATTTACTGCATATTTTACACTCCCGACAACCATCGATTTTAGCAATACAGGAGACTAAGCTTTTAACTTCTTCGTATTTTAGTATTAAGGATTTTAATGTTTTTAGATATGATAATGCCAGCTCGACTATAGCCCATGGCGGGGTTATGCCGGCTGTTCGCAACAGTGTACCCTGTCGCCGCCTGCATATTCAGTCAGATTTGCAGGTGGTTGCGGTTCGGTGCTGGCTCGGTGGTAGGTAGGTGAGTGTGTGCTCATTGTACCTGCCGCCTGGTCGCCCGTTCCCAAGGGCTGACGTCGAGTTTTTAATCAGTTCACTTTCACCCCCTTTTTATGTGTTCGGCGATTTTAATTCTCACAACCCTTTTTGTGGTTGTGATGCATATTGCAGCCGCGGTTTTATTATGAAGGATATTTTAACTGTTTTAGACATAGGTATTTTAAACACAGGCACATATACGCATTGCACCATGCCATCGGGAAGCATGTCCGCTCTGGACCTCAGTCTGTGCAGTCCCAGTCTACATGCACCCACGAGCTGGACCGTTGAGAACAGTCTGTATGGGAGTGACCACTTCCCTATATGGATCTGTCTCAATGAGGTACCTAGGTTGGGAACACGACCACCGAGATGGAATTTCAAACGAGCTGATTGGGTCCGCTATGATTGCTTGACACTGGAAGCCATGGGCAACTCCACACTTCGACCCAGCGTCGAAGATTTTACTGAGGCCATTGTCACCTGTGCCAAACAGAGCATACCGCGTACGGCATCGCGTCCCCGGCGGCGTCCTGGTATTTGGTGGACAGGCGCGTGTTCTGCGGCGTTGCGAGAGCGATGTCGTTGCTGGGGTCGCTTCCGGCGCAATAGCACGGTGGCAAACATGCTTTGCTTTCGCCACGCTCGCACACAAGCTCGATGGACCTTTCGCGAGGCGAAGCGGGCCTCGTGGGTGTCCTATGTGTCCAGCATTAGTTGGCATTGTCCTATATCCACCATATGGGACCGTATAAAGCGCATCTCTGGAAAGTACCGTGCCACTCCTCTGCCTTCTCTGAAGATCAGTGGCGTGGACGTGATATATCCGGAGCATGTTGCTGACGAAATTGGCCGATATTTAGCGGAGCGCTGTCGTGCAAACGTAGACGACCCTGATTTTGCGGCGATCAAACAGCAGTGCGATCGATCACACGTTGATTTCTCCACCATCTGTCAGTTGCCAATCAACAGCGATTTTTCTGCATCTGAGCTGAAAACAGCCTTGCGATCGCTTCGCGATGTGGCTGATGGCCCTGATGAGGTTCACAACCTCATGCTGAAACACATGTCGCCGGCTGTGCTGTCTACCCTGCTGCAGGTCTTCAATGATCTGTGGAGTGGTGGGCAGTTTCCAGCCTCCTGGCGACGGGCCATCGTGATACCCATCACGAAACAGGGCAAATTGGGCGATCACCTGTCTGACTATCGCCCGAAATCGCTGACCTCCAGTCTGCAAGCTGTTTTAGAAAATGGTTTACAGACGGCTGGTATGGTATCTGGAACGCGGTCGGCTGTTCAATGATGCTCAGTGCGGATTTCGCCAGGGTCGCTCAACCTTAGACCACTTGGTGACCATTGACTCTCGCGTACGTGAAAGTTTCGCGCGAGGTCACCACGTCGGGGCGATATTCTTTGACATCGAAAAGGCATGTGACACCACATGGCGACATGGTATTCTTCGCAAACTGCATCGTTGTGGTGTCAGTGGCAACATGGGGAGGTTCGTACACAATTTCTTTTTGCACCGCACAATCTGTGTGCGTGTGGGGAACTCCCTGTCTCGTCCGTTCGATCAGGCAGAAGGCGTTCCACAGGGTAGTGTGCTCAGCGTGGCCCTTTTTGCCATAATGATCAACGACATTGACAATCATTTGCCTCCCTCGATTGGACGGTCTCTATTTGTGTACGACTTCGCCGTATTCGTTCGCCGTGTTCTTCCCGCAGCACTGCTGCTGTGCAGCGTCAACTGCATCTGGCGGTGAATAAAATAGAGACTTAACGCGTAACGGCTAACTAACGCGTAACGGCTTCCGCTTCTCGACGTCCAAAACGGTCGGTGTACACTTCGGCCGCCGTCGAGGTGCCTGCCCTGACATGGAAGTGGAATTGTACGGCAGTGCTGTCTCATTCCAACGCACGGTTCGGTTTTTAGGGGTCACGTTGGACTCGCGCTTGACCTACACCGACCATATTTCACAGCTGAGAACCACATGTCTAAAGGCACTGAATGTGCTGAAAACTGTTTCCCGCATGCGGTATGGATCAGGTCGACAGTCCCTTCTCCTTCTGTACCGCTCGTTAGTCAGGTCGCGTCTCGATTACGCAAGCATCGTATATGATCTAGCTTCGGAGTCAGCAAGAAGCCGGTTGAATGGCGTACACCACGCAGGGATACGCATTGCCACCGGCGCGTTTCGCACTTTGCCAATCGTCAGCCGCCTTGTTGAGGCTGATGAAGCTCCGCTGGCGCTCCGTCGTCAAGAGCTGGACATGCGTTATTCTTGCAAGCTGGCAAGCTCCCATGAAAACCCTGCGTATGACGTGGTATTTTCCCAGCATGTGCCCGAGCAGCTGCACCTTCAAGGACCTCATTGTTCTGTGCTGTTTTGCAGCAAAATGAAGGCACTGCTGGAGTCATGCGGGATGGGTGCTAACGACGTCCTCAAACAAGAATACACGGCGGAGTCACCCTGGTAATTGGTCACACCCGAGGTTGACGTCTCGCTAGCAGCTCTGCCGAAACACCATACAGTGCCCAGTGTGCTTCGCTCAAACACACTGGAGCGAATTCTTTCTTACGGGCGGTATACTGCCGTGTACACTGATGGATCTAAGTCGGCCAGTGGTGTGGGTTGTGCGTTCGTAAGTGGAGGTACGTGCCGCTCGAGCACGCTGCCACCGAGCGCCTCCATTTACACGGCTGAACTTCACGCTATCCTGCTGGCCCTGGTTTTTATTCGCTCATCTTCTTTTTCATTGTTTTTGGTTTTATCTGACTCTCTTAGTGCTTTAACTTCATTATCGTCTTTCTCCTTACATCCTCTTGAACAGAGGATTTTTATCTCTCTTGACATCATCCATCACCAGGGCAAGCGTGTAAAGTTCTGCTGGATTCCGGCCCATATTGGTATTTTGGGCAACGAGCGAGCTGACAGAGCCGCAAAAAGAGCTGCTGAACGAGACTTTTATTCATTTTATTTTAACTTTCCCATTCCTTATTCGACTTTTATCCTATTATACATCGTTTTATCCGTTCTCGCTGGCAGCTTTCCTGGGACGAATGTGGTACTAACAAACTAAAAGCAGTGAAACCCGAAATCGGACATTGGATGTGGTCTTATCGCCGGAAGAGGTCCGAGGAGGTGGCGCTCTGTCGTCTGCGTGTGGGTCAAACGTACGACACGCATCGCCATCTTCTACTCGGACAACCTGAACCTACGTGCAGCGCATGTAATGCACGTCTCTCCGTGCAACACATCCTGGTGGAATGTCCATCATTCTCAGAGGCGCGTCAACGTTGTCTTGGATCCGTTAGGACTATTGACGAGGTTTTGGGACATGAGCCATCGGCGGTCATTGAGGGCCGCATTTTTTAATTTTTACGGCTTTTGCCTTTTAAAACTATTTATTGATTTTTATTCTTCTGACTTTCATATTCATATCATTCACCCTCACGCTTATTTATTTCATCGCTCCATTACGTTCATTTGCATAGTTTTAGTTTAATTTAGTTAACAACAGACTGGGGGGTGCCATATGGTCCTAGAGGCCGGTGCACCCAAATAACTCAATAATCAATCAATCAATCTCTTTCACAATAGCCACATTTGAGCGTTCGAATGCCTCCTCTAGAGCTGCACTCCATTTAAACGCACTTATCCACACTCGCTGGGCTTAGCAGCGGCTTGAAGGGCTCTATTAATGCTGAGGTTTGGCCGTAGTGGTATATTTGGTTGACTAGACCAAACCATGCTCGGATATCAGTTGTTGCGTAGTCAGTTGTTGCTTAGTCGGATCGTTTTGATATCCTCCAGTTATTTTGGCAATGGTTGTATCTTGTTTTTCGTGATACTGAGCACGGCAAAATCCACCTTTTTGGTCGAGAATCGACACCTCGCAGGGTTCGGGATGATTCAATTTGCGCCGACCTATGTTAAATTATAGATTACGCTCCAACACTGTTGTTCGATGTCAGTATCTCATAGAAGCACGTCGTCGACACACTCGGTCGTACCTTGAAGGTAACTGCGTTGGACTGTTGTGTAAATGCGTCCTGAGAGGCGATGGATCCCGTGGGGCCCCTGCAGTACCGGAAGCGACTTTCCTCGGTTATGAATGTAGTTTTGTGGTGGTCATCATGTCGGGATGGCATGGTCTCGTACCTCGTATCGGGATTGCATGGTACCCGTTCCATTGTCTGTGATTGTCTTTACTGTATTTGGCGGCACGGCTATCGCCTGCTTTGCCGGCGGGACGGTGTGGTGTGTCTCTCGGTCACAGTGCCTCTTTGATTGTTATAGATCCACTGCGTGACGCGGTGTTGAGTCCGCTTGAGGTGAACACCACATTGTGTTCACCTTAGTGAAGTAGCGGCACTGATTGATCACGTCTGGGTGTGTTGAGGGATACTCTTTCTATGGCACCCCATGATTTGTCTCGGCGCAGCTGCTCGGCCACCGCTTGACGTCAGTGGTCGGGTACGTGTGGAGGTCGCCGTGTAACTACAGATTTAGCTCCCGACCGGATTTTGATTTTGATCTCCATGGTCGTTTCAGTCATCATTGGCACCGCTTGGTGTGGGTTCACATTGAATGTTGATGTATTTAGAGGCTTTCGTTGTGTGTGTTTGTGGGTTTGTACTTCTTGTATTTTCTGGTGTGGTGCTTTGCGCAATGTGTATGTATGCTTGTGTGCGAGTGTGTGAGTGTGTGTGTGTGTGTGTTTGCAAAGTGCAGCGTTTACACAGTGCTGCGTTTGCAGGGTGCGTTTTTGGTATCGCGCGGCGGTGATCGGGTGTCGTGTTGAGATGCAAGGATGTGTGTGTGAGAAGTCGTGTTCGGGCCTTGTTGTTGGGTGGTGCGCTTTTGTAGGCGCGTGTGTGACGGCGATGTCCCACGCGCGCCTGTCTTTTAATATATAGTTTTGTTGTCTTATTATTGTGTTTTACATCCAACAGTTGAGGAAGCGTATTGCTTGAAAAACCATTTCTCCATTTTTTGCTGGGTTGCCCAGTGATGATGACAGCGGAAGGTTTTTCCAGTCTGGATGGTGGTTCTGTGCGTTGTGGACATCCACAGTCGGCCACACTGGCTATTAGCTACACTCGTTGGATTGGACGCCGTCGTTTGTCAGTCTGCCATACCAATTCTGGGGAAGTCTGCACCGATGATACCCAATTGAATGAGCATTGCCCGACTGAGGTATGTCCGTGGTGGATATTAAGTACGTTTGAGCTGTATCGCGTATCCGTTGTCTCTTTGGAGTAAGGCCAGCGAGCTTGATAAAGAGCATTTCCATCATCGGTACCTGCTTGTTATTTGCTACCGGTATGCGACCGCTGTTATTTTGTAGACGACACTGACTGAGTCCCAACCGCTTTAAGAGTGACTACCCCATGGGTTAAATTTGTGCGTCGGAGTCGACTACTACTGTCATTGGTATCGTGTAATTCCGTGGCCTCGGGAGCTTGGCCGGGGCGTACACAGCATGGTCCACTGATGCTTCCACTGTGAGTGTTGGGTGCGGAATGGCGGTGTTTGTCGTGTGGATGTTTGTGTTCATCGCTTCTGTGTTCACGAACGAATTTTCCCACAGACGTCCACTTGAAAGTGCTCGCCTTTTGTTATGGCAGCGTTAACGAAACACGTGGTTTCCATGACGTCGGCACGACCCTACGTTTTCCCCTCTCTGCTTGGACGCTTCTTGCGCCAACACTTGATACATTTTTCAAATGATCTTAGTTTCATCCGAATATTTCCAATGCAAGACGTAATTTTTCTGGCTGCGCACTGTAACTGTTACGTCAGGTTGTCCGATTATGGCTCGTTCTTTCTCGGATATTTTGTGCGGAGTGACCGTCGGTAGTTGTTGGCTGCTAAACTTAATTTGTGATTGTTCATGACCCCTGCCACGGTTTCTTCGCCGTCAATCAGGGCCGCTATTTCACTAAGGCTTTTTCGTCAATCGACGGTGTTTCTAGGACTCCTTTCGCATTTACCAGTCGGCAAGTCCTCTGATGAGCACAAGCTTTACAATTTCATTACTGTAGTTGCGTGTAGTGCTGCCTGTACACGATGCCACGCTGCAGGGAACGGTCCATGTTCATTGGCACTTGGTTCGCACTTGAGCAGCGACATTCGGCTTGCACTGAACGCAACATGAACGCTCGCCAGTCGATGTATGGCTGCCAAAAATCCACTATCACTTTTGGCACCAATGTCAGCGAGTAGTAATACATGTACCGCCACCTAGCGGCGAAAATTAACTAAAGCCTCCGTTCAATATAGATGGCGCTGCTAACCTAGCTACAGTTGTTGACTTACTAATTATAGATGGCGCCACATAAACGACATAATTTTTATTGAAAATTGATTATTTAAAAAAAAAAATTTATATAGATGGCACTGCTAACTGTTGATAGCGCTGCTAACAAAAGTGTGTGGACTAATTATAGATGGCGCTGTGTGATATTTCTTGTCAATTTATTTTCCGCGACATATTTGTCTCGGAATTACACACCAAAAACTCAGAAAGCGAAATGAGTTTTACAGGGCCCGGACAGTTTTGAAGGCGGCTGCGGACGCCGCTGGAAATAGCTCTGGGCCCATTTTTGTTAACGATCATTTGAAGAGAAAAAACAGCAAGCTGATGTATGACTTGAGGCAAATGAGAAGAGCTGGAAAAATTCACGCGGTATGGACTGACATTGGATTGGTGAAAATTCGAGTAACTGAATACGCCCGTGCTATTACGGTATTATCAATGGATGATGTCCTTCGCCACACTGGACCAGCCGGAGCAATGACCGAAGAAACAGATTCTATTCAGTTGTGTCAGGCAGAACGCACGGCTGAGTGGAAAAATGTCAGCCGCAATGTTACAACCACGACAAACAAAGTGAACCGACCCAACACCAGATTCAGTCAGTCAAACAGACGGTAGTTCAACTAGCTACAACCAATATACCTCACCTCACACAGGTCACACCTGCCACACAGTGAGTGTACACAGTTGCCTTGACGTCGTATTGTCGTGCGTTTGTTTACGTCCTGTAATCTTAACCTAGTTGTATTGTTGTTTACGTATTGTATGCCAATTGTCTGTATATACTTTAAAATGTGTTCTTTTTTTCGCTTCACTCACCTATTCGCCGCTGACCGGTGGAATGTTTGTGCACCCACATCGCAACTCTTGTTTTTGTTCTAACTATACGTGCAATTTTCATTTTGTGTTTTTTATTTTTCTCTATAGACTGATTTTTTTTTCATTGTAATTCATCCGTCTAGTTTTCTATATTTATTCCTGGGATTATTGTTTGCTTTTTTTTTATCATTAGTATGAATTATTTGGATGATGAGCTGGGGATAGAACTGGAGACCGAAAGTAATTTTTTCACACAACATTTGGGTCTCGGTGAAAAAAAGATATATGAACAATGCACATACAAGATTCCTTCCACCATTGTGAAGAACTCATTGGAGTTGGCCATATTGCAAGTCAATATAAGATCGCTGAAGCAAAACTTTGAAAAACTGAAATACTTACTCTCCAGTTCAATAATGTTTGATATTATCCTATTATCAGATAATTGGATTGATGACTGTTCATCTAAATTTTTCCAGATTGATGATTATGATTTAGTGACCGCTTCGCCGGAAAAAGAAAGAACGAGGGGTAAAGAATCTGCTATTTATGTGAGCAAAAAATATAATTACATGGTCAGTGACAAGTATTCAAGTGGCACAGAGATTGCATTTCAGGCAGTTTCTATTGAGCTGTTTAACCCAAATAAGAGAAATATAGTTTTTATCTCCGTCTACAGGTCTCCCTCTTATCAGTCTTCCCTTTTTATGAATTTTTTAGACACATCACATTTTGACACATTGTTTAATGATGAAGTAGTAGTTATTGGCGGTGATTTTAACATTGATATCTTGGATAATTCGCAAACAGATTTTATTGATATCATGGCTTCTAAAGGATTCTACCCAACAATCAATAAGCCGACTCGTATAACACAGATATGCTCCACTCTGATCGACAACATATTCATCAACAACGCGTCTCTAGTCTCTTCCAGTGGCATAATAACACGTGATATCAGTGATCACCTGCCAACTTTTTGCACTGTGATGTACAATACTGTTTCACCCACAACATCGCATCAAAATAGAAGATTATTCAATTTTAAACATGCTGACAAATTAATACAACAAGTCAGAGTTGAGATGGACAAGTTCTATGAGATATCAGAAGCCGAAGAATGTGCCAACTTCCTACTACAAACATGTGTAACTCAAATCGACAAATTATCAAATACAAAAAAGAACCTGAGGAAACAGCCTCAACAGCCGTGGATTGACAAAAAACTCTTAGCAGACATCAATCTAAAAAACAAATTACATCTCAAATACGTCAAGAAAGGTAAAAAAGAAGACTTTCAAATATTTAAAAAAATTCGCAATAGATTAAAAAGCGAAATACAATTGGCAAAACAGAAATACTACCTTGAGCAACTAAACCGTCATCAATGCAATAAACGAATGATGTGGAACACATTACTAACCATAACTAACGTGAAAAAACGAAAGGAGATTTTACCGTCCTGTTTTTTACACAATGATGTTTTACATGAAACCCCAACAGACATTGCTGAAGAATTCAACATGTATTTTACTAACGTTAATCTTAATATAGCAAGAAATATGCCGCTTACCAACGTACACCATAGGATGTTTCCCGATCATTTAAAGTCGTGTGAAAGCAACAAATTCGTGTTTCAAACTATTCCAAATCTTGTCGTACACTCCATAATAACTAGGGCTGTCAAAAAAGTAACCTAAAAATCAGAAAAAAGTAACTTTATTTTCGAGAAAAAGTAACCTAAAAAAGTAACCTAAAAATAACCTGAGTTTTATAGTTATTATCACTTTTGTATCGTTTTATCACATGTTTATCACACCTTTGCTGATTAGTGCGCTATGTGAAATACACGGTTTGTTTGTTGTTTGTTTGTGAACATATAAATTAACCTAATAACCAATAAAAAGGTAACCTAAAAATAACCCCCTTCAAAAAAGGTCAATTTCTGTTTGCAGTTCTGAAGGAAGAAAATACACCAGTCCTTCTTTTTTATCATCTTTCCGAGTTGGTACTACTTTTCCACCCTCTCCGATCTGGTACCATTTTTACAAAAAACAACCAAAAGTAACTTAACATAATTTAGCTAACATCGAAAAAAGGAGCATAACCATCAAAATATAATTTCAAGTGGAAAGCTCATACAAATGCGAAATACACTAATTGCAAATGAAAATATTTTTAGTAATGGTCGCAATAATGTTCTTTATATTTTTCAATGGAACTTTTTATCTAATAGCACGTACTACAGTTTGTATATTAGTGTGAGCGTAAACACTGCATGTGTGATTGCCCCCCGTCCTCCCATATGTCAAACGTGGGATAATGGCGCTATCTCACGCCCTGAAAATCACGTGCAATTCCTGTTCAAGTAAATACGTACTGTCAAGTGCTACAGTGCAGTATCTGGTATAGAGAGCTCACACATCGTACATTGTACTATACCACGCTCCAAACATCTCACGACACCCTCCGGTTCGTGGACATTTCCTAAAATGGAATTACACTATCCTGCGTACTCAAAAACGTATAAATATCGAGTAGCACGGATATTAAGATGAATATCAATTGCTAAATCCTATCAGCAGAAGTGTTGACATTTCTTGATCTTCAGACCTAATATTCCATCTCTTTTCCTATTTTATCTTCATATATACCGTTTTTGTGCCTCTTATCTGCAAAAAGTCACCAAACTTCGTGGTAAACTTACCTAATAACAAGAAAAATAACAAAAGGTAACCTGACGATAAAAAAGTAACCTTAAAAGCAAAAAAGTAACCTAACGATGAAAAAGTAACTTTTGGTAACCTAATAACTTTTTTAATAATTATCGTACACAACTTTTTCATGCAGTTTTAGGTAGCTTATGAAAAAGTGACCTTTAGGTGAAAAAGTAACCTTATTAACGTTTGACAGCCCTAATAATAACTCAACTGAAGAGTGGAAAAAGTGCACATGACGGTCTCACAGGTAAAATTCTAAAACTTATTGCCTCGTCATTCCTCACCGAAATTACACACATGATTAACTTATGTATCACACAATCATGTTTTCCGAGTTCTTTCAAAATTGCGCGTGTTATTCCAATTTTCAAACAAGGTAACAAGCAAAACTTTATTAATTACAGACCTATATCAATTTCAACGCCTATGTCTAAAGTACTAGAGAGAATTTTATATAATCAGCTCATGGATTTTTTTACTACCAATGATCTCCTATTTGACTTTCAATTTGGTTTTAGAAAACAACGATCTACATACATGCCAATCGGTCTTTTAACTCAACTAATTAACAAAGCACGTGGTTCTAACTCAATCGCGCTTACGATTTTCCTTGACATAAAAAAGCTTTTGATTGTGTAGATCACGCTATCCTGCTGGACAAACTCCGCTTCTAAAACTTGGCCGATTCAACAATAAAGCTTCTCAAGGCATTCCTGTCAAATCGCCCGCAATTTCTTGATTTTAATGGCTGTTGTTCAAGTACAAAAGAAGTCAAAATGGGAGTACCTCCGGGTTCAATTTTGGGACCATTACTGTTTTTAATCTATGTTAATGACTGAGACGTTTATATAATAAGAATCCAGAGTAATCGTACATGAGTAATCGTATAATAACGCTTAACAAGACAAAATACAGCCACGCGTGAAATGACCAGACAATAACAGACAGACACAATTCGCATCACACGCGTCATTCATACGCGCACACAAGAACGATAAATATACCACAATCACCCCGGCTGACTTTTCGCATCACACGCGTCATTCATACGCGCACACAAGAACGATAAATATACCATAATCACCCCGGCTGACTTCTCACAGAACAGCACGTACAAACACACAAAGAAACATCAAACAGTGTGACTCTAGAGCACCACTTCAGGATGTGTCCGAACAGGACAAATGCCACCGATCATTCATCACGGAAACGAGCTGGAGGTCTCCTCAACCGACTTGAACGTCTCAACTGTATTTCTTGGGATGGAGCGCTGTTATCGACGGCTAAATCAACATTTGAGTGAGACGGAGGAATCACTGGATCTTCTGGATCGGCTTCTGTTTGTATTCTGGAACCATTGCTCTGACTTCTGTGAATATTGTTGTCATTCTCCGTCACAAAGCTGTGTTCCGACAATCTCCGCTCACATGGACCACCTTTTTCACTGGAACAGTCGTTCGGACATGGAGCCAAATCTCTCGTAGACACAGTCGTTTCTCGTCCGCTGGAAAATCTCACATGAGCATACTTGTCGTTAGCTTCAAGTAATTCAACTTCTTCGACAGAATCATCATATTTAGAATGTCTATTATGATTTCTCAGATATGCCCGTTTGGAGTCAGTCAACCACGAAGGAATCGAAATCCCCGTGCTAGATCGTCGATTGAACGAAAACATTCTCTCATGGGGAGTGCAGTTTGTTGCGACACACAATAACGATCTTATTGAATGCAGCGCGTCATACATGACATCTTGCCAGTTAGCTACGCTCAGCCCCTTCGATTGAGTTGCAAGTACAAGCGCTTTCCAGATCGTATCATTATATTTCTCACATTGACCATGTGAATGTCCTTGTGGATGGAAAGCTGTTGAGCGACTGGTGGCTACTCCCCGAGATGATAAAAACTCTTTCAACTCGTATGACATAAAAGCTGATCCTCTATCAGAATGGATAAATCCTGGTAGTCCAAATATAGAAAATAAAAGCGTTAAGCAAGCGATGACAGACCTAGAACTGGTATCAGCACAAGGATAAATGAAAGGGAATCGCGAATACTCATCAACAATAGTCAAAAAGAACCTGTTCTTGTTATACGATGGTACTGGTCCCTTGAAATCTAGACTCAATCTTTCAAACGGCTGAGTAGCCTTAATCACATGATACTCATTAGCCGAATGATAAAACCTGCGCTTATATTTAGCACAAGTAGGGCAACATCTGCTCACTTCCTTTACATCTTCGATTGAGCAAGGAACATTCTTACTCTTGAGAAAATGATAAAGCCTGGTAATACCTGGGTGACAAAGATCGTTATGAATTTTCACGAGATCTGACTTGGTAACGGCCAAACAGTACTTACGTGAAAGAGCATCTGCTGAAACGTTTTCTCGTCCAGGTCGATACACAATATCAAAGTTGTAGTTTGACAGCTCCAGGCGCCAACGAAAAATCTTGAAGTTCTTAATCCGGGAACTTAGAGTCTGGTTGAACATAAATGCTACAGCCTGTTGATCGGTGATCAACGAGAACCGCCTACCGCAAAGATAATGACGCCACCGCTTAACAGCTTCAACTATGGCTAACGCTTCTTTCTCAACGGAAGACCAATGAGTTTCAGATTTCGATAATGTTCTGGAGAAGAATGCAACCGGACGATCGTTTTGACTCAAGGTAGCGGCCAAGGCTCTATCAGAAGCGTCCGTTTCAACAACGAACGGCACATCTGGTTCAATTGCGCGTAAAGCAGCGTTCGCAATGCTGTTCTTGAGCTCTTCAAAAGCTAATACAGCTGATTCATCCAACGGTAACTCTGAATGGATTAATGGTTTTATCTTGTCTGCAAAACAGGGAACCCATTTGGAGTAATACGAGAATAGTCCTATAGTGCGCAACAATTGTTTCCTAGTTGTTTGTAAAGGCATCTCCCTTAGTGGTTGCAGTCTTGAAGGGTCAGGTCGAATAATTCCATCAGATACGAGGTATCCCAAAATTTTAACCTCCGTCACAGCTGACTGACATTTGGAATGATTGAATGTGAGACCGACATTCTGAGCCGCCTTCATGAACCTTTGAAAGTTGACATCATGCTCTTTCTGGTTACTTCCACAAATTGTAATATCATCTAAATAAGCATATGTCGCATGAAGATCATAATCACGAATAAAATCATCAATAAACCTCTGAAAGCACGCAACACCATTTGTTGCGTGCACGCACCAAATGTTCCTCCTTCTAAACGTAAACTCAAACAAGTTACGAACAAGCTGATTATGGACAATTACTGATTAGTGACTCAGTGATCTGGTTGATGGTGACAATGTTGACAATGTTGATGGTAATGATAGCTGATAGCACCAATGTTGATAGTTGATTGTGAAAATATCACGTGTACTTGGCTCGGTTCATTTCCTCGGCTCATCATCTCCTTATTTTTATTATTTTTTGTTATTAATTTTTATTAATTTGATCTGTATTGATCTACTTTTGTTTTGGTTGACCAAAAATTGAAACGACGACTTTTTCTTTTCTTTACTTCACAATTGTTCCTAGTTGCATGATTTAGAATTATTATAAATTAATTCAGTGGTTGAGACAGGATTCTTCCTTACACCCTGAAAATATCATTTTTGCAACTGTTTTTTTTGTGATGTTCTTCTTGTTCTGGTTCGAGTGTGAAATAAACTTTCTTCTTAAAAAAAAAATCCCGAATGGAATTCTACGAAACTGGTACAGTTGATTACCAGACTGGAACGCAGTGAAGGGCTTATCATTCTCATCAATAGGTACCTGATAGTATGCATTTTTCAGATCAACAGTACTAAAGAATCGATGTTGTGCTATAGATTCTACAGTTTCTTCAATATTAGGTAGAGGATATGCATCGGGACGAGTGAATCTATTGACCGTCTGCGAATAATCCACTACCATTCTCTTCTTCCTTTGATCACTTTCAACGACCACGACCTGTGCTCGCCATGGCGACACCGACGGTTCTATCACTCCTTCCTTCAGTAAGCGATGCGTTTCCTGCTTGATGAAATTCTTCTCATCCGGAGTGTACCTACGCGACTTAGTGGCGATTGAATGAGTGTTCTCGTCCATGTTACTGAACAGCGGCGGTGCACACTTTGTTTTCACCGCTGCCAAACCGCACACAAGCGGAGGCAAATCTCCTCCAAACTTAATTTCAGCAGATTGATGTTTACTGAGAAAGTCATGCCCAAGAATAACGTCAGAACAAAGCTGAGGCATCACCAACAACTTCAAATATTTGTACGTTTTTCCGCGAACGTGAAGGTTTGCCGTACACATTCTGTTTATTTGTGAAACCATCGAGCTGGAAGCCATCGATACCCTCTCTTCACAACAGCGCGTCCTGAGATTCAACCGAGATACAACAGCTTCAGATATGTAACTCACCGAACTTCCCGTGTCCAATAACGCGTCCAACAGGTGTCGTTCATCCAGTAAAACATAGATTGTAGACTTCTTTAGGTCAGCAGGCACCGCAGCTACATGTGTGGTCGCCGCTAACGTGTTAGTCGCTGCCGCCGCCGCGTTCACCTTCGAATTTGTTCCACGACACACCCTGGCAAAATGTCCACTCTTTTGACACTTGCGACAGACTGCATTGCGAGCTGGACAATGCTGCCGATTATGCCGCTCTCCGCCGCAAAACCAACATGATTGATTAGAACGACCCGGTGGTGTCCGGTCCATTCTCCTGACTGCTGCAACAATCTGATCGGCTTCGTCCTGATGCTCAGTTTCTGTGATTTGGTCATTACGAGCCACTGGAATGACCGCGGCTGATAAAGGCATAGACTGCAGTTGGGTGCAATTGACTCTAGCCAACTCCAGTGACCTAGCAAGATCAATAGCAGTCTCCAAATCAAGATCAATCTTCTCTAGAAGACGCTGCCTGATATCATCAGAATGTAAGCCTCTAATGAAAGCGTCACGAATATACTCACTACGATATGTGACACCATCAACTGCTAAAAAACCACAGTCTTTTGACAACTCCTTCAATATTTGGATGTACTGGTCAACGCTTTCATTTCCACTTTGTCTTCGGGCGGCCAACTGATGCCTTGAAAATACTACATTTTTCCGTTTCACGTACAACGACTGAAGCGAGGAAATCGCGGACGAATAACTAGAGCATTCGGCGATAAAACGATATACTTCTGGACTGACCAAATTCACAAGCAACGGTAGTTTTTGATTTTCATCGGCATTTATAGCATCTATGAAATTATCAAACGTGTTCTTCCAGTGTAACCACTGTTGAGTTGAATCATTCGAGTTCGGTTCGACTGATAGGCGTTCAGATCTCAAATACTTCTCCATTGTTCTCAAGGTATTTTGTCTTGTTAATTGAGACGTTTATATAATAAGAATCCAGAGTAATCGTACATGAGTAATCGTATAATAACGCTTAACAAGACAAAATACAGCCACGCGTGAAATGACCAGACAATAACAGACAGACACAATTCGCATCACACGCGTCATTCATACGCGCACACAAGAACGATAAATATACCACAATGTATATTTATCGTTCGAACGATAAATATACCACAATGACCTTTTTAAATGTAGCACTTCATCGCAATTTTTTATGTTTGCTGACGACACTGCTGTTTTTATCTCAGCCTCTACACAGAATGAATTGACGAGTAAAGCCAACAATATTTTAAGTAACATATCAGATTGGTTCAAAGCAAATAGACTACGGTTAAACACTTCTAATACGAAATATCAAATATATAATTTCACCCAAAATGAGCTGAGTGATTTAAACTTATTAATTGACAATGATCGAATTGATCACTCGCCAGTGGTGAAATCTCTGGGGGTGATTTTAGATAATGACCTCAAATTCCGTGCTCATATCAAGTATACAACTTCAATAATTAATAGGCACATTGGAATTATTTGGAAGGCTCGTAAATGTTTAACCTCTGAACACGCGCTTTTATTATACAATGCCTTAATTCAACCTTTCTTATCATATTGTAATTTAAATTGGGCATTGGGGTATACTACCCATTACAATCCCTTAATTGTTGCGCAAAAGAGAATTATGAGGATTATCTACATGGCTCCATATGTAAGACAGACTATATATGTAAACACACACAAATAGTAACACACACAGACTATGTCACACAAATCACAACGCACAGACAGCGCACGCACGATCACCGCCGATCACCGAACAAACACTGCTGGCCTTTGGCCTTGACAAGGACATCGCACCTAACGTTGTCTCATGGGGACGCCGTTACTTGAAACGCGGTATCGCACAGCGATGCACACGCGCTCTTTACCACAGTAGCTTGCTGACTCTTTAATCAACTCTAACACTCCCCCGAGTCAGCAAAGGAATATCACCACAAACTTGGAAAACCTCCCAAAAACACGTTGTAACATAAACATCAACTGAGCAAATGATCAAATGAAGAATACACGCAGGAATATAATCGTACACTACGACCGATAACGAGCAGGTCGCCTCAAGTTGGCCCGCTCACGAAAATTGTACCGCCCAGTAGCAGGGACTTCATCACGAACGTTTGAGTCCTGTAGTGAAACTACATTCCGTGCCGTATCTTCGCTGTCAGCACTGGATCCATTGGAATGTTGTACGGGAACAGAAGACACGATCGCGCGGCTGATCCGTGCGGCTGACGAACGTCCCACTGGACGAACATGCGACACATGTCTGTTCACACCATCACCAATATTTACTGTCCATCTATTCGCACTTTCCACTCGATGCGGTCCTGTCCATTTTGTAGTGCAGCGACCATCCGGTGGGCGTAGAAATACCATGTCACCAGGTTTGTACATGCATGAAACTCCATCACGACGGCACGAATTCGTCCAAGTTTGACGTAACTTGGTAGATGTCAGAACACGACTTCGACGTATTCTCGGTAGTTGCGGTGCGGCTCTGAAAACACTTGCAAATGGCCTCTCACTGGTAGATTGACTTGTCGTCGCGTTGTAGTAAAAAATTGCTTTACCGATTGTGCATCCAGTTCTGGACGCCATTCGTTTGATAGTGCGATTAGAGATGCGACCTAAAAAAAACCGTCGGTTTTTAAAAAAAAAAAACCGTTTTTTTTTGCCAAAAAAACCGCGACCAAAAAAAACACGTTCTTTTTGTTTTTTTTGAAGAGTCATGCAAAGAATTCAAATTATGGAAATGATATATTTGGGATGTTAAATGAATAATTTTTATCAACACATGGGTTATTCATGCTATTAGTGTCCCTATCAAATTGAATTATCATTAAATATGCACAATATAATTGTTATAATGTGTCTGAAAGACCTAATAGCATTGTTTGCACGGTACTGTGCGGCACTTCTATGTACAGTACAGTTTTGCATTCAATTATTGAGTTAATCATTGTGTAAGAAAGCAGGGTTTGAGAACCGTTTTTTATGCTAAAATCTGAAACTGTTTTAAAAAAAACAACAGGTGGCATAATTTATTTTTATTTTTTACACATTAACTTTTTACTGCCAGAATTTAACTACGTTGGTTATAATAAGTTTCATCATTTCAATCAGCAGATCAATTATTTGCAAATATAAGAGTACAAACACTGCAAATATTTACACAAATACTACGAATATGCACACAAACTTAGTGTCCCTAATGAGACTACGAATAAAAGCGGGTCGCAGTGGCAACGGACCAGAAAAACGGACAATATTTTCGTGTAGGAAAAAAAACAACTGAGGCAATATATTTGATGTACAAAAAAGTATTTGAACTCAAATAACTACATCAAAGAAACCATCATCCATAAAACCAGTTCTAAAAACAGGTTACTAATAAAAAACAGTTAATTTGGTTAAACTTTCCTTGATCTGCCGCCAATTTTTTCGCATTCTCTACATCTACGAAAACAGTTTTTCCAAAAAATATATTTTGAAAAAAAAACATGGTTTAAAAGAACAGTATAAATTAAGTGGTTCAACCAGCCGCTTATACGTACCAGCAGGCTACTTGCTATACAAATGGTACTTGAACGTACATCAATCAAATCTATCTTACATAGATACTGTTTTAGAAAACATTGTTTCATTAAAAAAGCGTTAGTTTAAATGAACGTTTGTCAAATAAAACACTTGACCAACCAATTAGCTTGTCTTGTTTTGCTGCCAACATTTTCTGGACCTGTACATTAATAAAACCAATTTAAAACCAGTTTGAAAAACATCATTGCATTTTTTCATAAAAAACATGGTTTCTTTTAAAAAAAACATGATTATTCAATGAATTTGTTTTGTTATGCTGACAAATTATTTCAAATATCCACATAATTAAAACATATCTTTAAAAACATGGGTTTTCTCAATGAAAAAAAACTTAACCACCGGATCCGGATGCACTTTCAAACAGTCTCCTGAGGTATTTATTGATAAATATTCTTGTTTTTTATACTATTATCAAATTTTCTTTGAAATAAGACACGTAAAGATGTACAAAACATCAATTGAACTCATTCCTATGTACTAAAGTCTAACACCCGATGACAATTGGGGCTAATTCTAAAAAAAACAAAAAAACAAAAAAAAACCTAAAAAAAACATGTTTTTTTTGCAAAAAAAACCGCAACCAAAAAAACGTTTTTTTGCATCACTAAGTGCGATGAACACGTTCACATATGCCATTTCCTTGATGACGATATGCACACGACTTTTCATGATAAACCTCCCACTCGTGCAGAAGGCTGGAGAACTCAGTACTGAGAAATACCGGCGCATTATCGGATAAAACGCTACAGGGTGGACCAAAATCAACGAATACACTCTCCAGAGCGGCAACCACCGACGAAGCATTTTCATTGCTCAATTTCCTCCAGATAGTAAACCTAGAACAGCAGTCGATGATGGACAAGTATGCGGCATGGTTGTAGTACGTAATATCTATTGCAAGTCTTCTCCATACGGCGGGAACACTGAGTGAGCCATGATGATTCTTTGTGCGATTTACCGGATCTATCCGACGACATGATTCGCAATGACGTATCGCCTCGTCCACCTCAATAGAGCTCACAGATGGAAACACATTTGAAACGAGTTCCTTTGTACGCTGTACACCCATGTGCCCACTGCTATCGTGGATGCCTTGTATGACCTCGCGCTCATCCCTGGTTAGAGCGTAACATCCACTTGTTGAACCAGAAGACAGTAACGGCAGGAAACGGAGTGGACGTGTCATCGCGTCGGCGATGTTTTCTTTGCTGTCTACTTGTCTCACATGTAGTTCCAGTGAAAACGATGCCAGCAATTCACGGATTACATCCAGTCGTCTGCGGATCAGCATTTCGGACATGCCGTGTGTTCGAATCCGATGTGTATTATGAACCACGCTGGACAGCCAACCATGAACGACAGACGAATCGGTTATCAACTCAGCTTCTCGGAATCTCCACTTCAAGCACAAATTTATTCCTTTAACCGCCGCGTCTAACTCAGCCACGTTAATATGCGAAGAGTCGTTCGGCTTCCTCAGCCAGCAACCATCTTCCACTGGTTTTCCATCCACTGTAAGAACAACGCCAGTGGCGATGTTACTGGCATCGACCCATATCCTGGGTCGGCGATCCTCAACACACCAAAAACCACGTACCGGATCTCGATGTTCGTCGGCGGCGATTGATTTAATAATTATTGCAGTATGTTCATCTACTTCTGCATCCCAATGCGCATTCGACTTGTTTTCTAAGCCTTCAGACGCACGCCGCTTGATTAGTCCACATACGACTCGAAGCCAACCGGCTATAGGAAAGTGGCTGATCCACTTGCCGCACAATGAAAACAGACCTTTTTGTCAAAACATCTGGCACAACGGGAACATCACCATCTCGTTGCCACTGCACTCCAGATGGCTTGGTTTCCACTTTGAGTCCGAGTACTCTGGCACCGTTCAGATCGCAAGGACTTATTGTGATCAAACCATATTTTTGCAGATGCTGAACAACTTGTTCTGGTCTTACACGATATTTATCCACTATCACATCGTCGATGTAAAAGTCAACTCCACTGGTGTCAAAATCGGCTTTGAGAAAAACTTTTTTTCAGTATTTCCGTCATGACTTTGGGACCGATTGATAGTCCAAAACCCAGCCTGGTCATGGTATACTGCTTCCCCATAAATTCCACCACTTGATATCTTTGTAGTTCGGTTGCCATATGTATCTGGAGATAGGCTTTTTTCAAATCGATTATCGGCACATCACTGCCCATGCGTCTCCACTTACGGAGCTTTTCATCACACACTGCCGAATCCATACCAGGAGCACTCCGAATATAACAGTTCAATCGCCTATAATCCAGCACGGGCCTGATTTTGTCCTTCTTCTCCTGTTTGACTGTAAACAAGGGCAATTTCGCTCCAATGACACCATGCATTTTCTCGTCGTAGGGAATGAGTACACCTTCCTCGATCCACGAATTAACCTCGGCTTCAAAAGCAGATTTTTCTGTCGGCTTAATAGCATAGTTCGCACCATTGATTTTTCTATCGGGTACTTCATTCTCCCAGAACCAGTTCACAATCCACTTCCTCCCGTCAAAGAATGCCTTGAAATCACAATCCACTATCTCCAATGTGGAGGTCCCTGTGTGGTTTGGCGTCGACTGCAGCACAGCAGCTTGAGGTTTTGCAGCATCAAGTGAAGGAATCTTTTGCTGACAAGATCCCCACGGTGCACCCGTACTTGACACACCAAACGACACTTTGCCATCTGGCGAAACATTCATTCCACCGGCTGCCAATATTGCATCCATACCGAAAATAATGTCAAACGGTGGACGATAGTTAGAATCGCACAACCAAACGCGCAGCGATTTGATTTTGACACAACCATCAGAAGAAAATCGAACATTTTTGAGAATAAAGCTCTTACTGGCGGTAACGCTTACACCACTCAACAACTGCAGGTTCAAAGTACATTTTTGCTCTGGTACCATACGCAAGATTGATTTCGTCATGACAATGGAGTTCGTACTGCCAGTGTCGACGAGAACGGACATAGGTCGTTTCACATCATCACACCACACCTTTATCAACAACCTGGAATTATCGGGGGGTCGACAGGTTCTTACGCTGAAGATTGAGCCGGCCCCCCTTGCAAGTTTTCCGACTTGCGACAGTTCTTTGCAGTGTGACCGGACGCGCCACAGTTGAGGCACACTTGCTGTCGTTTTCTACGAATTGGGAAATTTCTGGCAATGTGACCCTCTTGTTGGCACTCAAAGCATATCAATATCCTTGAACTGGAGGCGGAATAGGCATGCACATTGTGTGTAACATCTGTATCACCTGCTTCGCCAGCAGCCACCTGCTTAGCACAACTCAGTAATTGTCAAGCTCAAGTGAAGCTCCGTGCATGGCTCTCACCGTGTTCTCCGTTGTAGTTGGCAAACCGAAAAGAAATTGACAAGCAACCCAGCGGGAGCTTTCGCTCTTCTCACCCACCACACATTTAGCCAACGAACGCAAATCAGACATATATTCGTCCAAGGTCTCCTCAGCAATCTTCCACTGTCGCTCCTTGAACATTGAGAAAGCGGCACAAGGAGTCAAGCCAAAAGACTGACGCAGGGAGGCAATAACGACCAACTCTATCTTTTTGTCACTCTCAGATAACTGTCTATACACATTGAACGCCCGACCGTACAAAAATATCTGGATGACTTTAGCCACGTCATATATGCCCTTCAGTGAACAAGCGTACCTGAGTTTCTCCACCCACGTGTCGAGATCTCCACTACCGTCGTATCTCTCAACAAAATCTGTCAACTTCAGCTCATCCATCGTAATGGGCCGAAATAGCTTGTAAGACAGACTATATATATATAAACACACACAAATAACAACACAAGTAACACACACAGACTATGTCACACAAATCACAACGCACAGACAGCGCACGCACGATCACCGCCGATCACCGAACAAACACTGCTCGCCTTTGGCCTTGACAAGGACATCGCACCTAACGTTGTCTCATGGGGACGCCGTTACTTGAAACGCGGTATCGCACAGCGATGCACACGCGCTCTTTACCACAGTAGCTCGATGACTCTTTAATCAACTCTAGCACCATATGGTTCACATACAAGCCCAATTTTTAAAAAATATAAGGTACAAAAATTTCGTGATCTCGTCAAATCAAACTGTATGGTTTTAATGCATAGTTTTTTAACCAATTCACTTCCCCCATGTATTTCTCACAATTTTATTTTGAAACTCAATACAAGAAACCTAAGAGAAAAACATCATTTTGAGGAGCTAAGAGTAAATAACAATTATGAAGAACATTGCATGTTTATCAAGACACCCAAGTACTGGAATCAGTTAGTTGCCAAAAATATTCCGTCTCTCGTGAATGTTCCTCTTTCTAAACGTAAACTCAAACAGGTTACCAACAAGCTGATTATGGAAAATTACTGATTAGTGACTCAGTGATCTGGTTGATGGTGACAATGTTGACAATGATGATGGTAATGATGGCTGATAGCAACAATGCTGATAGTTAATTGTGACAATATCACGTGTACTTGGCTCGGTTTATTTCCTCGGCTCATCATCTCCTTATTTTTATTATTTTTTGTTATCAATTTATATTAATTTGATCTGTAATGATCTACTTTTGTTTTGGTTGATCAAAAATTTAATCGATGACTTTTTCTTTTCTTTACTTCACAATTGTTTCTAGCTGCATGATTTAGAATTATTATATATTTATTCAGTGTTTGAGACAGGATTCTTCCTTACACCCTGAAAAATATCATTTTTGCAACTGTTTTTTTGTGTGATGTTCTTCATGTTCTGTTTCAAGTGTGAAATAAACTTTCTTAAAAAAAAGTAGATTACTTCAATTTTGACGATCATTTATATGAGCGCTTTATCAAGAAATATATGCATGAATAATTACCAAACACTAATAGAAAACTCAGATAACAATATAAAGCAATATCAACTATATAAATAAAGTAATATCAGCTTGGAAAAATATCAACAACAAAACAACATCAACAACAACAAAAAAACGAACCAAAACAAACGAAATTTTGCACTCACCTCGCTGTCGATGTCTGTGCTCACACAAAAAACAAGTTGATCTAATGCAATTAGTAAAACAGTACCATATATAAATTTAGGAAGTTGTGAACACCTCAATCACCAATAATCAGACGAACTCAAAACATTGATAATTCATTATCTAATTCAAATTTTGCTCTCGAGCAGCTGTGGTTAGGCGCAGAACTCTCGCAGTTCGAATCCTGGTCTGGGTTTTGTTCATCAACACCCTCGCTTGAGCATACCAGGAGTCACCACTGTAGATTGGCTTACAGTGGGGCGCGACATATAGTCGGGCTGGTGCGCGCTTAAAACGACAATAAAAACAAACAACAATATAACAAATACATTGAACTCAACTGAACTATTTTGTCATCTACGCTCACTACTTCTGGTTCAATAGAGTTCTTCTCGTTGTCATCTTACTCCTTGTAGAGTAAATAGAGATGTATTCAATGAAGATGATGACGACAATGAAATGATAGCACTGAAATGCACTCTTGAAAACAAAACTTATAATAAACAATAAACACTTTGTGGCCTAGCACCAACCACAATTACAAATACACCACCAACACACGAACACCACCAACACTCACAACGCTCAAAACCAGACTGCTTGTAGCTCGCTTCAGCCACACGCACAGGCGTCACACGTCACAATGTCAAAGTACACCGACCAATCAGCACACAGTACTCGAGTCACGTGACAAGCCAAGTCACATGAACACGCATACGCACACGCAGACATATACACGCACATACACGGTAACTCGCATTCATGGAATAGAGCAGGCACACCATTCGCGCAGTTGAACATACACATACATACAGACATACAAACACACCTACGCGGTTACACGATTTCATCACACTGTACATACACAATACGAATACCTATTACACTCCTCTAATCTGTCCCCTGCGTTGAACCAGTCCACTTAGTCTACGAAATCATATATTGAATTCTTTTTGATTCAGTTATTTCTCTTTGGTGCATTTTGTTATATATTCCAGACTCATATTGCTACATGCTTTCTTTTCTGCGCTACATTTTTATATTTTACCCAATTTGCGCAGTCGACCCCATTTTTCCACTTGCCCCAGTCGTATTTTGCCTGTTCAACCGTACGAAATATAAAATTAACAATACAGTAAAAAACCTGTTGATTGATTTCAATCATAGCATATATTTCAATGCATATCGTCATGACATATATATTTCAACACTGCATTTCAAATTATTCATACTGTGGCGAAGATACATGCCACTGCACGCATGCTAGCTTGTTTTTATCTATTGTAAACATGTTAACCGACTGTTTATTGCGACACATGACAATTACACATACGCACGCTTGCAGAGGATCAGGTTAGGACGGCAAAGATAGAGTATGAGAATTTTATCTCAAATAGACTTTGTTCCAAATGGGTCCATGTCCTTGCACAGAGCTTGCAGATGCAGAGGACGAGTGACTCTCCAATGACACACAATGTCACCAGGGCAGAGGATACTGTGCGTATGCTTCTGGTGGGTTCCCAGAAGTGGTGCGTGGCGCTGTTGCACGTGGCGCTGAACTTGCATCTTTACCACTCAAAATGTTTATAATAATAGCTGCCTTTGTCACGGCGCAGGCTCGGATTGTACTGTACAACTTTCTTGCCAAAATAACAAGCTATGATTTGATATATACCGACACTGACAGCGTCATATTCCGGCGGAAAAAAGATCACCTTCCAATTCAGCCGCATAACTTGGGCCAAATGACTAACAAAATAAAAAGCTATCCCTCAGGAACATACATAAAAGAATTGTGTGCTTGAGTGCAAAGAACTATGCATATGAATTAATATTACCGGATGGGAGAACATAAAACTATGCTACATCCAAACTGATATATCTTGAAAAATTCAAGCAGATGCTAGAAACACCTCATATGAGTAGATCTGTTACGTCGACGAATTTCTGTAAAGACAAACAATTCAACATAAGAACAGTAGAAGGTGAAAAATAAACAGAATGGTTGCATCGAAAAATAACATGCAGGAAGACTTCTCGACAAGGCCATTTGGATTTGTCGAAAACTGTTCAAATTGATATAATGTTCTCGCAATAATTTGAATGTTTCATTTCCGCTTTTTTTGTTTGGTGTTTTCCTGTGTGCTGAGAAACTGAAAATGTTCCTATTCACACTTCAACAGTGTGCATAAAAATGTTTTGTAGACGTACATGACTGGTATGTGACGAAAACTACAAGCACATGTGTGGTCTGTGATCAAGCATAGAAACAAGGGGGCAAAACCCTCTCACCTTCGCGCAGGTAACCCGCGCACACGACGAGAATTCGTCCACTCGAGCAGAAAAAATCTCGAAACACGGCAACGATGCTTATAACGCACAGGCCCCCAACCGAATGACGCTCGACCGCTCGCAAAGCCAGCTTCACACACGCCAGCTGATACACGCCTCCGGCACTAGGCTCAAGTCGCGGCCAATCAGCGCGCAGTAACGTGCGACGTCATACCTCGCACCACTCGGCTCAAGTGAACCGCTATGACGTCACACCGCACGCCACCCGACAACAACGCCACATCTCCCCCAGCTTTTCACCTGAAAGCTCACAACAAACACGCTTGCAAACACGCACGGTTAAACTTCATCATCGGATAGACACACGTACACATACCGTTTAACCATGCCGGCTGTCGACGTCTCCTCGTTGACCGCCTCGGCTGCTCGACTGCAGCCTCATCCTCGACTCTCTCAGCCGCGACGCCCTCTCCGACATTCTCTCGAGCAATATGTACACTCACGTCCTCTGAGGGCTCTCCAGGTTCCTGCTCGACAGACACACGTTCCGCATCCACGCCCTCGCCAATAGCCAGTCGCTCAGGTGGCAGGCTGTCAGGTGTTCTGTCACCGCCGGGACTAACGGCCGCCTCGTCTCGTCCGCCATCACCGCTCAGGTCCAAGCTACGCCGGGTGGCTCCACTGGGTGGCTCCACATCTCCGCGATTGCCGGTCGCATCCACATCCCAACCGCCGCTGGTCGGTTCCACGTCGCCATGAGTGCCGGTCTCGTCTATGGCTCCACTATGGCCGGCACAGCGACGCTTGTGCAGGTCGCGCACATGGCGCGGCATGCCATCTACGCACACAACGTGCTGTGAGACGACCCTGGTCACCTTCCCGAGGGTCCACGGCGTTGTACATGACGGGATCGGCGGTTTCACCCACACCTCGACACCAACGGCAAACGCTGCTGTCTGGTCATCAGCGTCCCTGCGGCCGGTCTCAAATGGAAGACGCCACTCGTATCTGAAAATACATCTCGAGGGAATAGTGCTCACCTGAGTTTCTTTGCGCGGCGTAACGTTGTACCAGAACGTCGCCTCCTCCGGGGAAATATGACCCCTCGCTGCGATCCTTTTGATCGTACGGTAATTTCGCTCCACGATCCCGTTACCGCCCGGGGCGTATGCGGCTCGGAATCGCAAAGAAATGCACCACTCGTCGGCGAACTGCTCCATCGCCGCCGACCGGAACGCCGTCGAGTTGTCCAGTAACAGCTCCTCAAACGGCCCACGCTCAATCAAAATCTGCCGCAGCTGAGCTATAATGCACAACGCCGTCTCATTCGGCAATCTGCGCCATACGGCAAGACGTGATGGACCACAATCCACCATCGACAGGTAAACGCCGGCATCGTAATGAGTGACGTCCGCTGCCACTCGATACCAGTCCCTGTCCACGGCCAGACTACCCTGACCTACGAGGTTCTCCTCTCTCACCGCTGGATCAATACGTTGACAAGCCTCGCATCCAGCTAACTCCGCCTTCACATGGGCTCTCGTCAAATCACTCCGCAATTGTTGACCCAGGTACAACGTCCTCTCGACATCTAAATGATGGGGCAGATGAGCCGCCCAAACGGTGTCCTTGATGCTCTTCTTCGTAGCAATGGCTGCTGATATTGCCACCTCCTCCTCACCAGCGTCACGATGAACAAGCCACTTCTTGGCCACCCTGGTCATCTGATCAGCTTTATTCTCCACAGTCGTGACGAACCGGAGAGAAACTGTCAGGCCATGCTCGGGGATCGTCTCCTTAATCACCGCCAGTCGGCGCTTCATCAGCATCTCGGCAGAACCTTTAGTGCGGACACGGTTGCGCCCCTCGACAGTGCTGTCCATCCAACTAAGCACTGTCCTCGAGTCTGTCGCGACGGTAAACGTCTTGAACCCCCACGGAATCGCCATATCAATGCCACGACCGACTGCCTCCAGTTCGGACACATTGATGTCTAGGACGTCGGTCTTCTTACGGAGCCAAGTAGCATCCTCAACGATACAGCCGTCCACCTCGACCACCACGCCAAGCGCCAGCGTGCTCGCATCAGTCCATACAGTGACGTTTCCAGCTGCGTTCACGTCCCATCGACCCTTTACCGGGTCCGCCTTCTGAACACGCTGCAACAGCTCAGACACAAGCACACACACAACATTCTCCACCGGGTTATCCCACGACCCGCCACACCCCAACCGTTTAAAAAACTACAATGGGGGCGTAACCACCCGGCAACGGGGTAATGACCGACTAAGCGACCACATACGGAGAACAACCCACGCTTGGTCAGCCCTGTCAATTCGGGTGCAGCGTCACGAAGATATGTCCCTCTCGACATATTCAACCACCCATCCGGTCCCTTCTTCAGAGCAATTCCCAATAATCGACCCCCATCTAGGCCCTCCGGCTCCTTAGTCTAAAAGCCATACCTTTGCAGATGCTCCCGAAGCTGCTGCACGCTCACATCTGACGTCCTCACGATGATATCGTCGACATAATGATCTGTCGCCTTTCGCACCTTCTCGTCCAATGACAGGACCTTTCGCAGAATCAGCGTCATTATTCTTGGTGCACATGACAGGCCGAAGCCCAGCCGCGTCAACGCATAATACACACCATTATACCTCACGACCTGATATTTCCACAGATCTCGGCTCACGTGAATCTGCAGGTACGCCGACTTGAGATCAACTACCTTGATCTCCCCCTGCCATTGCCTCCACTCTCTGATCTTGTCAGCACACACTGACACACCGTCATCTCCTGTGTGACACTCGACAAAGCCGTTCAGCTCACGGTAATCCATAACAGGACGAAGTTTGTCTTTCGTCGGCTGTACGACGGCCAACAGCGGGATGATCCTCTTTACTGGGCCGTGCCATGGGATCAACCAGCCTTTCTCGATCCAGCTCCGGATCTCGGCTTTGTACCTCTCGCTCACTCCGGGAGCTCTCGTACATCTGTACTCCGCCACGCTGTTCTGTAGCTGGTCCGGCTCTTTGTCACACCACCGCCAGCTCACCGTCCATCGACCCTCAGCGAATGCCGCTACGAAGTCCTTGTCGACAACTTCCAGCGGCTGCGGACTATCCGTGGAACCTGCCAACATAAACCTTACACACTTCGTCGATTTATTAGACACACACACTTACGCGCCGGTGCACGACAGCACCCCTCGGGTAAGGTTTCCCCCACTCAACGGTGTATTTAGAGTCAACACCCCTCTTCACTGTCACGCCTCCCATATGGTCAATAACATCGTTGCCCAGGAGGCACTCCACCCCAAGGTTTTCTAATCCCTTAACTACGAGCCCGGAAACTCTCAAACAGTGTCCCTGCAGCCCTATTACTACGTCACAGGACTTCGTCTCATGAGAAGTCCTACCATCCGCTGTAATCAACGGTCGTCCCCGACGGGGAAGTGAACCCGCCACCACCCGTGCACTAA
This sequence comes from Sacculina carcini, assembly GCA_916048095.2. Classification (NCBI taxonomy): domain Eukaryota; kingdom Metazoa; phylum Arthropoda; class Thecostraca; family Sacculinidae; genus Sacculina; species Sacculina carcini. The sequence continues at coordinate 9,580,680 of OU696570.1, read as the reverse complement.
CAATTGTGCACTCACTTCCGGTGTCAACCAGACACCGGGAGCAACAACCGTTGAGAACAGCTTCAACGACCGGCATACGACGCGAAGTCAATACACCGGCCGTCCCTCGAATCGCCCGGCGGGCCCGACGCATCAAATGTGCTCCGCTGATGAGTCCACGCGCAGAGCAGGGACTCACCGTCGCCCCTTTACAGGGGCCGCCGCTTAATTGCGGTCGACTTCCATGTCGGAGGACGCTGCCCCGTGCTGCGCCCTCCGCATGAAAATGCGAGCTCGTCCGAGCTCGCGAGCGGCGTGACGTCGACGTCGACGCCGGCTCCTCGCAATCACGAGCGAAATGCCCGTGCTTGCCACACCGGTAGCATTGCGCTCCCGGGCACTCGCGGACCAGATGGTCTGCTACCGCCACATCGGTAGCAGCGGAGCGTCCGGCGCGCAGAAGAGCGTGCAGAAGAGCGCGCAGAAGAGCGCTCCGGACGGCCCGCCCACCGAGACACAGAGCCGTCTCGCTCGTCCGACGCTTGAGTAACAGGAGAGCGGTCCCTCGAGCTGCTCGCTACTTGAGCGTAGCTGACTCGCTGCCTAGATGCAGCCAACACCCCAGATGGGCGGTTTCTGGCTGCAGCAGCCCTACGCGCACCAATTCTGGCGCGCACCGCCGACAGCACGCTGTCGAACTCGGAGGTATACGCCCCCTCTTTCGCCATAGCCCACACAGATTGAGTCGGGTAGGCCCTCATAAAACTTGACGCGAAACGCCAAGCTCTCGGGTGTTAACCCTACACGGCGACCTAGACGCTCTAGGTCGTCCACAAAGGCGTCCACTGACTCGCCAGATCGAAACTGACGAGTCGAGAAACGCCTCCACGCCTCTTGGCGAGGCACGCCAAACTCGGCGACCAGCGTGGCTTTCACCAGCGTGGCTGCACCAGCTTTTCAGCGTGGCTGCTCGGGTCTCTGACCCTCCTGACCGAAGTCATCGGATTCGCTAACGGAACCCCCTTCGACAAACTCATGTTTGCCCCCGCCAACGGCCTCAGCCATATAGCCGAAATAGCTTGTGATCAAGCAAAGAAACAACGGGGCAAAGCCCTCTCACCTTCGCTCAGGTAACCCGCGCACACGACGAGAATTCGTCCACTCGAGCAGAAAAAATCTCGAAACACGGCAACGATGCTTATAACGCACAGGCCACCAACCGAATGACGCTCGACCGCTCGCAAAGCCAGCTTCACACACGCCAGCTGATACACGCCTCCGGCACTAGGCTCAAGTCGCGGCCAATCAGCGCGTAGTAACGTGCGACGTCATACCTCGCACCACTCGGCTCAAGTGAACCGCTATGACGTCACACCGCACGCCACTCGACAACAACGCCACATGGTCATTTCATGCACAATATTTTGCGTACAATGTTTTAGCTAATGTCGTGCTTGTACTTGGTCAGATTAATTATATTTTATGTTTTGAATTTGTTTTTAGTACCGCCGTTGGTGAATACTCATTTTTGGTTTGGTTAAGCGCGCTGTTTATTGTGTATGTTTGATGAATTTGTCGTTGTATGTCGCTTGTGTTCTTCGATTGGCGCTATACATATGTAGATACGTATGATTGCTTGGTTTGTTATGTACATTGTATCTGATGTTTACATGTTTGCAAATGATGTTTTTGGCACTAGTGTCGTTTTGCAGTTTATTTTCACTTGTTGGGGTGCTATGTTTGTTTGGTCATGTATATTGGTTGATGCATTCAATTCATTTTTTCACGTGTGGTTTTCAATCCAAGTATAGTGGTTTTCAATGTATGTATGTGTATGATTATTTGTCAAGGAACTTTTTTTGTAACGTAAATCAGAATATAACCATTGTTGAATAGTTCAGCTTTATCCGTTAGGAAATACATTGTTTCATTCTATGTGATGTCTCTCATTTACATAGCAACTGAATAAGTTGTAACTTAGTTTCTGGTCTCGGTTTGGACATTCCAACTGAACTGAACAAATAGTACTGCGACAAAATAAACAAATACTGCGTAATACTACGATACTGCGTGTTTTATGCGACAAAATGAAACAAAATCAAGTTGGCGGTCACGAACAATTTTTCCACTTACCCCAGTCGTATTTTGCCTGTCGCGCATCTAGCGGTACATTGTGTGCTATATTAAATATGTTTGTTTTGGAAAAGACTGGTGTTTACTATGCATCGTAATTTGCGAGACAAAAGAATCGTTAGAGCTTGTGCTCCTCAAATGACGAAATGACATGTGAAAATAATAAATGAAAGCAAAATTGCATCCATCTTAATGGATGCGATTAAACAATACAGTAAAAAAACTGTTCTTTGATTTCAATCATAGCATATATTTCAATGCATATCATCATGACTAGGGCTGTCAAAAAAGTAACCTAAAAATCAGAAAAAAGTAACTTTATTTTCGAGAAAAAGTAACCTAAAAAAGTAACCTAAAAACAACCTGAGTTTTAAAGTTATTATCACTTTTGTATCGTTTTATCACATGTTTATCCCGCCTTTGCTGATTAGTGCGCTATGTGAAATACACGGTTTGTTTGTTGTTTGTTTGTGAACGTATAAAGTAACCTAATAACCAATAAAAAGGTAACCTAAAAATAACCTCCTTCAAAAAAAGTCAATTTCTGTTTGCAGTTCTGAAGGAAGAAAATACACTAGTCCTTCTTTTCTATCCTCTTTCCGAGTTGGTACTACTTTTCCACCCTCTCCGATCTGGTACCATTTTTACAACAACCAAAAGTGACTTAACATAATTTAGCTAACATCGAAAAAGGGAGCATAACTATCAAATATAATTTATAATTTAAATATATAATTTAAGTGGAAAGCTCATACAAATGCGAAATACACTAATTGCAAATGTAAATATTTTTAGTAATGGTCGCAATAATGTTCTATATATTTTTTCAATGTAACTTTTTATCAAATAACACGTACTACAGTAGCGTAAACACTGCATGTGTGAATGCCCCCCGTCCTCCCATATGTCAAACGTGGGATAATGGCGCTATCTCACGCCCTGAAAATCACTTGCAAATTCCTGTTAAAGTAAATACGTACTGTCAAGTGCTACAGTGCAGTATCTGGTATAGAGAGCTCACACATCGTACTATACCATGCTCCAAACATCTCACGACACCCTCCGGTTCGTGGACATTTACTAAAATGGAATTGCACTTTCCTGCGTACCCAAAAACGTATAAATATCGAGTAGCACGGATATTAAGATGAATATCAATTGCTAAATCCTAACAGTAGAAATGCTGACATTTCTTGATCTTCAGACCTAATATTCCATCTCTTTTTCTATTTTATCCTCATATATACCGTATTTGTGCCTCTTATCTGCAAAAAGTCACCAAACTTCGTGGTTAACTTACCTAATAACAAGAAAAATAACAAAAGGTAACCGGACGATAAAAAAGTAACCTTAAAAGCGAAAAAGTAACCTAACGATGAAAAAGTAACTTTTGGTAACCTAATAACTTTTTTAATAATTATCGTACACAACTTTTTCATGCAGTTTTAGGTAGCTTATGAAAAAGTGACCTTTAGGTGAAAAAGTAACTTTATTAACTTTTGGCAGCCCTAATCATGACATATTTATTTCAACACTGCATTTCAAATTATTCATACTGTGGCGAAGATACATGCCACTGCACGCATGCTAGCTTGTTTTTTATCTTTTGTCAGCATGTTATCCGACTTTTTATTGCGACACATGACAATTACACACACGCACGCTTGCACAGGATTGGGTTAGGACGGTAAAGAGAGAGTATGAGAATTTTATCTCAAATAGACTTTGTTCCAAATGGGTCCATGTCCTTGCACAGAGCTTGCAGATGCGGAGGTCGAGTGCCCCTCTTCCAATGACATACAATGTCACCAGGGCAGAGGACACTACGCGTATGCTTCTGGCGGGTTCCCCCGAAGTGGTGCGTGGCGCTGTTGCACGTGGCGCTGAACTTGCATCTTTACCACTCAAGATGTTCCGTTACATGGGTTTATAAGTATACGTCAGTGTGTCTTCGGTTACCGTAGTGTTTGTTTCTTCTTGGCTCCAAGCTACTTGGAACCAAGAAGTCGTCAACTGTGAGGCGTACAAACTATTCACAAGTGACGTAAATCCAATTAAGAAGAAATAGTGAACACGAAAGCCGTGTGAGAAACGGCTGAGACAGCGAGGCATCGGGACACTTGGTGGACAGTGTAGCCTTGAGCGTCGACCTCGGTGTCTTTGACATACCGCACCTGACCTTCGCCGACGCCGTCACTGTACACAAACACTGTCTGCGGATAGGATCCGTTCTGGCCACGGTATGCCTCCAGAGATTTGTTCATGTTGATCTACATGTGTGTATGTAGCATACCAATTCCATTTTTGTCCATTAACGTGATAAGATCTGCCTCAGTCAGTAGCGATGGAGCCGATGTCTCCCCGTCGCACATATTAACCTGCACAGCAAAAGTGTCACCCCAATCTGCATACATACATACAAAACACACACACACACACGCACACACGCACAAACACACACGCACACACAAACATTCAAAAGTGGTGCAAAGAATGATCCAAGGAACTATAGACCCATATCATTGACATGTGTACTCTGCAAGATATGTGAGGGCAATATAAGTAAGGAATGGGTGGACTATCTGGAAAAACACAAAATTGTGTCTGAAAAACAGTATGGCTTCAGAAGAAAACTGTCGTGTCAAACGAACTTGTTTTACTTTTACACAAAAGTCACTGACAACCTGCAAGAAAGGGATGGATGGGTGGATTGTATCTACCTAGACATGAAAAAAGCCTTCGACAAAGTACCAAGAACTAGGTTGCTATGGAAAGTGAAGTATGTTGGAGGTATTGAGGGAAGGTTGCACGAGTGGATGGAGGACTATCTGACTGACAGGACGATGTGCACGAGTGTGAGAGGCGTAAGATCAGCATGGGGAAAAGTTAGTAGCGGTGTGCCACAGGGGTCGGTATTGGGCCCAACCATGTTTTTGATTTATATAAATGATATATTTGAAGGTGTAGAGAATTATATGAGTCTATTCGCTGACGATGCAAAATTGATGAAGAACGTGAGATCCAAGGAAGACTGCAAACTGCTGCAAAAGGACCTAGACCAAATTCATCAATGGAGTATAGACTGGAACATGGAATTCAATCATATGAAATGCCATGACATGAAACTCGGAAAGAGTAAATATCGCCCGAGCTACGAGTATAACATAGGAGGACATTTAATAGAAGAGGTGGATGAAGAAAAGGACCTGGGTATAATTTTTCAGAATAATTTATCATGTGGACGACATATAGGCAAATTAGTAAGTATGGCGTATCAAACAATAGCGCAAATTAGAACAGTATTTCTTCATGGCCAATTCCTATCTGATAAACATGCCATCGTCCATCCTATCCTTAAAAAACCTACATTAAATCCGTCTGAATGCGCTAATTACCGTCCTATATCTCTTCTCAGCTTTCCTTCAAAACTCCTTGAATCAGCTATTTTTTCCCAGTTGTCTCCCCTTATTTCCCAGGTCCTTCATCCTTTCCAATCTGGGTTTCGCTCCTGTCACTCTACGGAATCCGTCCTTATTTCAGTTACTCATGAAATCTTATCTAAATTTTCCTATCGTCAATCAGTTCTCCTTGTTCTTCTCGATATGTCTCTAGCCTTCGATCTTGTCAATCATGCCATTCTCATCAATGATCTTTCTTCTCTGGGTCTATCCTCGTCAGCATTGTCTCTCCTCAAATCCTATCTCTCTGGTCGCACTTTTTCAGTAAACTTCAATTCAACTGTTTCAAAATCTGCTTCTCTTATTTCTGGTGTCCCTCAAGGTTCTATCTTGGGTCCTACTCTTTTCAATCTTTACATGTCTTCTCTCTGTCCTGTCCTTTGTAAAAAAAACATTCCTTTCCATATTTATGCCGATGATATACAACTCCTAATTCCTTGTCCTTTCTCTCATGCCACTCTTCTCAATGATATTCTCTCTGATATTACGTCCTGGACCACCTCTCGTCGCCTCATTCTCAACACTTCTAAGTCTGAATTTCTTATCCTTCACCCTCCGCGCATTTCTCCTCCATTACTCCCAATCGCTGTATCTTCCTCTGTTCGAAACTTGGGTGCTATCTTCGATTCCAACTTGTCCTTTTCAAACAATGTTGTCTCTATTTCGCGCACCTGTCGTTTGATTTTACGCAGTCTATACCCTATTCGATCCTGTTTAGACCAGCCTTCTTCTATTAAATTAATACAGTCTCTTGTTCTCTCTCGTCTTGATTATTGCAGCTCACTCCACTACATTCTTACCAACAAATCCCTGAAAATCCTTCAAAAAATTATTAATCAATCCTGTCGTTTTGTGCTCCATCCTACACCTTGCCGCCATACCTCTCAATTCTTGTTCCAATTCCACTGGCTTCCCATCATTCCTAGGATTCATTTTCGGCTGTGTTGTCTCATATATAAAATTCTGCACAATAGCTCTTCCCCGTCCTATCTTTCTGATCTTCTAGTTTCTTCTAATGACTTTAATTCTCGTGTTCATCGTCCTTTATCCTGTCCTCGCGCTATCAACGAGTCACCTTGGTCCGCAAAATCCTTTTCTTTCTATGCGCCTCGGGTCTACAATGATCTTCCCTCCTCAATCACTTCCTCTTCATCCTTTAGTAGGTTTTCCTCCTCACTTCGTAAATATCTTTTTGCTAAATCTTTTGATCCCACTTCTCGCACTCTTACACCTTACGCTTCCCTATGACTCTAATTTACAATTACTTATGTTTTTACTTATTTTCATTTTATTTATCTCCATTATTATTGGAAAAAAAATTTCCTTTCTGTGAATTTTCTACTTCTTTTCTCACATCTTGATGTCGTGTACTGTTGTTGTTGTTGTTGTTGTCTCTTTCGCGCTTGTTTCTGTGTGAGCGCTATAAAAATACATTGTTGTTGTTGTATTTAATTATTTAGACTGCGAAACACTACAAAAAGTTATGGTTGCTATAATAAGACCCAAGTTGGAGTATGCTGAACCTGTGTGGACGCCATACAAAAAGAAAGATATAGCAAAATTAGAGAAGGTTCAAAAAATATTTTCGAAAATGATTCCGGAACTAGAGAAATTACCATATGAAGACAGACTAAAAAGACTTGGCTTGAAGACACTGCAGGAACGGAGGGAGAGAGGAGATTTAATTGCCGTTTTCAAGTATTTAAATGAGTATGACACAGGATTTGACATTTCGGAATACAAACAAAAAGAAGGAAGACGAGGACACAACAGGAAACTAAAGAAAACCAGATGCCGCAGCGACTTGAGTAAATATGACTTCCCGTTTAGGTGCATTACCAAATGGAATTCTTTGAGCAATGATGTTGTGGCGGCCTCAACCATTAGTTCCTTTAAGTCGTTGTTGGACAAATGTGGCAATTGAGACGGGACAGCTCGAGCCATGCTCATCTCCCGTAAATTCAACTCGGTGAGAACAACTCGGTGAGAACACACACACATGGACCAAACATCTAGCAGTCTAAGTGCTGGGGCTACGACCATTTACACCAACGTACCAACTGATCCAACGCTTACTGCGATGCGATGAACACCGACAGTTAGCCACGATGCTACAGGCCGTGAGTGAATCTGACAGTGGCATATCTAGAGACTGAGTTATGTGAGTGACTATCTTTGACAATTTTTATCAGCTATGTGAAGTTCATGGAAGGGTAGGTTAGCTTTGTTAGGTTAGGTTAGATAATGTTTGGTTGGGTTAGGTGGGTTATGTCAGGCAAGACTTGGTTAGCTTAGGCTCTGTATACCTGTAATGAGGTTCGGATATAACATAACTAAATATGTATTATATGTTGGTTAGGTTAGGTTAGGGGTAAGGTTAGGTTAGGTTATGAGTCAGGTTACCTTGGTTAATGTTAGGTTATAGTTAACCTAACCTAACCTAACCCCTAACCTAACCTAACCAACATATAATACATATTTAGGCATGTTATATCCGAACCTCATTACAGGTATACAGAGCCTAAACTAACCAAGTCTTGCCTGACATAACCCACCTAACACCTATCGCGGCCCACTGTGAGCTAATCTACAGTATATCTAGTAACAGTATACTACTCCTGGTATGCTCAAGCGAGGGTGTTGATAAACAAAACCCAGACCAGGATTCGAACCGCGAGAGTTCTGCGCCTAACCACAGCTACTCGAGAGCAAAATAAAGTGAATTAAGTGAATAAATGAATTATGAATGTTTTGAGTTCGTCTGATTATTGGTGATTGAGGTGTTCACAACTTCCTAAATTTATATATGGTACTGTTTTACTAATTGTATTAGATCAACTTGTTTTTTGTGTGAGCACAGACATCGACAGCGAGGTGAGTGCAAAATTTCGTTTGTTTTGGTTCGTCTTTTTGTTGTTGTTGATGTTGTTTTGTTGTTGATATTTTTCCAAGCTGATATTACTTTATTTATATAGTTGATATTGCTTTATATTGTTATCTAAGTTTTCTATTAGTGTTTGGTGGTTATTCATGCACATATTTCTTGATAAAGCGCTCATATAAATGATCGTCAAAATTGAAGTAATCTACTTGTATGAAATGTCTGTATATAGTATGAGAGTATATATATGAATGGATGTTGAGTAATTTCGAATGTAGATATTTCCTTTCATTGGTTCTAATCATATTTTGTTGTTATTGTTTCATAGTCATGCTTGAGAATGGTCGAGGAAACGAATAATTTTGGAAATTTGTGGGAGATGGTGTTCCCATCCAAGGTCCTGTTATGGCTTATGGTCCACGATCATTCTGCACTTTTGAGGAATGTCTGCAAGATGCTTTAGATGCCAGTGTGGATGTGCCGGATTGTTGCAGCGCACATATCGAAATTGAATATCACAACAGAACTGAAGTATTCGTTTTCAATCTGAAGAAAGTTTTACGATTGTGCTGATTCTGTGCCAGCTTCAATACACATTTTGAATTTGTGTTTTTTATGTTTGTTCTATTATAAATTGGATATTTTTTCAATGCAGGCTTCAACGTGTATGTGTGTGTGTGTGTGTGTGTGTGTGTGTGTGTGTGTGTGTGTGTGTGTGTGTGTGTGTGTGTGTGTGTGTGTGTGTGTGTGTGTGTGTGTGTGTGTGTGTGTGTGTGTGTGTGTGTGCGTGCGAGGGCAACGCCACCTAGATACTAGTAGTCTAGGTGGCATTGGCGAGGGATTGCATCAGATTGTGGCTGCATATGAGGGAGGCGGGGCTAATCGTGCAGACAGCTGAGTGGTTGTGGGCGGGCAAAATTCAGTTCCATCTTCAGACATATGCCCAGAAGTTCAAACGTATTTTTAAAAGTCACGTAAAATGAATTTAAAAAAACAAAATTGTTTGCCAATTGACATATTGTAGGATGAAAATTAATTTTCCTAATCAAATACGTTCAATATTACTTTGATACTTGAAGCGTACGCGAAGGCTTTTACGCCGCCACATGGCGGGCGAGCAATTCACAGATGATGCATGAATAAATATAAATAACAAGATCAAGATCAAGTCGCTGTTCGTTCTGTTCGTGTTCTGTTCTAGGTTATAAGGGTTTTGCGAGACTCGTTTGTTTGTTGGTGTCCAAAATTTTGATTAGAGTTGAAAGGAGTCAATTAGATTATATTAGAAAAGGGAGATCGGGTAAAAGAAGGGGGCGATTGAGAAAGGGCGGGCATTGAGAACGAAAGAATGCGAAGAGTGTGGATTTTTTGGGAAGTTGAACGGGGAGGAGGTATGCAGGAGTTGTGAAGAGGAAAGAAGAGGGGAGAAATGTGGGAAGTGTGAGAAGAAAGTGAAGGACAATGAGCGGGCGGTGGTGTGCGATTTATGCGAATTATGGATTCACACGGAGTGTGAAAAGATGGGAAAACATGTATATGAGGAACTGAGAAAGAGCGAGCAAGCCTGGTTCTGTTCAAAATGCAAGGAGACCATTAAAAAGGATATGAAAGAAGCAAGAAAGGTGAAAAGAGACAACGAGGAAATGAAGGTTGAGCTGAAAAAAGTGAAGGAACAAAATGAGGGGGTGATGAGAAGGATCGAAAAATATGAAGACGATAGGGAAGGGAAGATCAGTGAAAGGCGGCAAGGATATGACAAGGAAATAGAGGAGAATGGAGGCGAATTGGAAGAAATAAAAAGACAGCTGAAAGATGTACAAGCAATGGTAATGGGGATAGAAGAAAAATGGAAAAAACGAGAGGAGGAAATGCGAGACGAAATAACAACTAGAGTAGTGGAAATAATGGAAGAGAGAGACGAAAAGGCGAAAAGAAGGAATAATCTAGTCCTCTACAACTTGCAAGAGACTAAGGAAACAGAAGGGGAAAGGCAGAAGGAACAGGATCGGATGGCATGTATGAAGATATTCAAGGAAGAACTTAATGTGGATGTGGACGAGATAGAGGATGTAGTGAGACTGGGAAGAAATGAGGAGCGCGGAGGAAAACCCAGGACACTGTTAGTGAAGATGAGAAATGCGGGAATCAAATGGGAGATAATAAAGCGAGCAAAACTACTGAAAGACGCAAATGAGGAGTACAGAAAGGTGTTTGTGTCACCAGATATGACTTACAAGGAAAGACAAGCTGAGAAAGAAGTGAGAGAGAAGCTGAGGGAAAAGAGGGAAAATAATGAACAAGGATGGTTTATAAAGAAAGGGCAGTTGATGAGGAAGGATTTTCGGTAAGGCGGAGTAGAGACAGAGACAACAACCAGAGGAAGAACGAAGTAAACATCAAATGTGTAAATATTCAAGGGTTAACAAATGTAAAGATAGGAGAGGTGGAACAGGTAATAGATAAGTACACAATAATGTGCCTAACTGAAACACAATTGAAAAGGGATCAAATAAAAATTTCGGAAGACATCAAAAGGATAGGTAGTATGAGAGAAAACGGAGAAAAAAAGGGGAGGACTAATGATATTATGGAGAAAAGATGGGGAAATTTCAGTGGAACAAATAGAAACACAAGAAAGGGATATAATTTACGGTAAATGTGCATTCGGGGGATTTAGCTTTCTGATTGTTGCCGTATATTTTCCATGCGCAAACACGGACGAGAGTCAGCGGGAGGACAATAAAAAGGAAATAGAGGAAGAAATAGGAAGAAATAATGAAAATGCTTTACTAATGTAGTGTCGGTCGCGTTAATAATTCCAATGATCACGCATGAATTACTCACTCGATCACAACGCACATCTTTATTATAACACAACACGAACACTGTAATTAACTCACTTAATTTACCACCTCACAACACCAACGCACACTATCAAGTCCCAACGATGACTGATGACCTTGATCGTCATCGCGATAGCCAACATATCCCAAAGGTACACACCACGACATCTCTTGGAGGAATATGTAACTACAGCTTCGCTACATCCTCCTCGCGTTAATCAAGTCGTCGGGGTAGCCAACGACAACGTCCTCCACGAGATGGCTGCAGCTGCACTAACCCGCGATCGAGTGGTTTCTCTCTATGCGAAGAGGTATCGACGTCTCCTCTCTCGTCCACGTTGGCATCCGCCGACTGATCTCCGATCAATTGATTCTCGAGTTCTGTAACACCTCCGCCGTTCATCGGCAGGGCCCCGTCGTCATATGTCTGTCGCCTAGCCGATCGATCAGCTGTATCTTCTCGGTCAGTGCACGACGCGCCGGCTGGTGCCAGATGGGCGGCGTTACGAACACTCCCGCCGGACAACTTGAACGTCCACTTTCCGACTATCCGTCTGACGTTCAGAGGACCTATGAAGCGACTGGAACCCTTGACAACATGACCCGGCTTCTTGACGTAGACACATTGCCCTTCGGTGATCTGTGACGGTTTAACGCCGAATCTTGAGTCGTAAGCCGTTTTGTTTCTCTTGGATTGCATACGGTTAACCTCCTCCGGCGTAACTCGTGGTGGTTTTTCTTCGACCACTGGAAGGTTGAGCTTCATAGTCCTACCGTGCAGCAGCTCTGATGGGGAAGATCCCGTAGCACTGTGTGGTGCTGAGCGGTAGAGGGCGTGCCGTTGCCTCACATGATCACTGAGACTGATGGACTTGTCCCAATTCAGCAACCACTGCTTCAGCGTGCGGTTGAATCTTTCAACGACTGAATTTCCTCTGGGCCAGTATACTGCTGATTTGTGATGTTTGATAGCACGTCGGGTGAGATAGTCCTCGAATTCCGTGCTCACGAATGGTGTTCCATTGTCGGAAACTATCACATCAGGGAAACCTTCTCTAGCGGCGATTTTCTTGATGAAATCAATCACGATGGTGGATGTTACGGTAGACGTCAACGCAACCTCTGCCCACTTTGTTCTGTAGTCAACCATAGTTATTGCGTAGCGGTTCATCTGCGGAGCTGCGTTGATTGGGCCTACCACGTCAATACCCACTTTTTCCTGCCTTTTCACTTTTACCCGCCTTTTCGGGTAGCGGCACTTCCTGCAGTGGAGCTATTCGAGCTTTACCACACAAGACCCTGTCGGAAGTCTGACAGGTTGGACACTCTTGAACAAACTTCTCCACTGCATGATCGATTCCAGGAAACCAAGCAACACTTCGTATTATTTGTTTGGTCTTTACAATTCCTGAATGACCCTCATGCGCTGCCTGAACACATTGCTCCCGAAGTCGCTCCGGTACAATGACCTGGTACCCTTCTCGTAGCACGAGTCCGTCAACAACGCTAAATTCGTGACGCAAGTAGAAGAATGGCTGTATTGCAGCTTCATATTGTTTTGCGCTGGTCGGGAATCCACGTTCGATCGCTTCACGTAATGCACATAGCTGAGTGTCTTCACGTGTGGCCTCTTTCACCTCATCCAAACTGATGTTGGTCTCACCAGCTACCGCCGTGGCGATGATTTCTTGTGGATCGTCGTTCTCGTCTGGTTCTCCGACCGGCAACCGCGATAGTGCGTCAGCACAGGGCAACTTGGCCCCTGGAACGTGCTGGATTGTGAACGAAAACACCATTAGTCGTGCTTGCCAGCGTGACACACGTGCTCCTGCGCGACCGCTCGATTTCGACGACAGCACGGATTTGAGAGCGGCATGGTCCGTCCGCAGAGTGAAGTGGCGACCCCACAGAAACAATCTCCAGTGCTCTACCGCTCGCACAGCGGCTAAAGTCTCTTTCTCTGTGACGGAGTATTTACTTTCAGCGGCTGAAAATCGCTGACTCCAGAATGATATTGCGTATTCTTGGCCTCGGTCGTCCATCTGTGATAAGAGCGCGCCTGCTCCTTTATCACTCGCGTCGCTTGTGACGAACGTTGATCTCGAAGGATCGAATTTGTGCAGCACTCTGTCAGAACAGATGACTTTCTTCACCGTCTGGAAACTCTGGTTGGCTGCCTCGTTCCAGTCAAAAACGACGTCTCTTTTGAGCATCGCGAACAGAGGACCTGTGATGGTGGCGTAGTTTGGCACAAAGTGTGACAACAACCCACATAACCCAAGAAAGCTTCTCAGTTCAGCAGCATTATGTGGTGGTGGAGCTTGTTGAATGGCTTCCACATGACTTTGAAGAGGAGTTATGCCATTGGCACTGATCTGGAACCCAGAATAATCGATTTCACGCACTGAAAATTTGGACTTTGCGTCGTTTATGGTGACTTTCACCTGACGAAGTGCAGATAACACGCGCTGAAGACGTTCGTCGTGTTCTGCCTGTATGCGTCCCGAGCACACGATGTCATCTAGGTAGTGTTGTACACCAGGTATACCTCGAAAGACACGATCCAGCAATTTTTGGAATGCTGATCCCGCCGATGAAAGACCAAACGGTACTCTCTTGAATTGATAGAGACCGTCTGGCGTGATGAACGCCGTCAGATGTTTCGATGATGGTTCCAACATCAGCTGGTGATAGGCGGACTGTAGGTCAATCTTTGAGAAGACTGATCCTTGCAGTTTGGTCTGTAGTTCAGTTATAGTCGGAAGAGGATGAGCATCGGGAACGATTTGCTGGTTGAGACTTCTTAAGTCAACACACAATCTGATTCGTCCATTTTTCCGTCTGGCGACGACCAGATGGCTGATCCACTCGGCTGTGTCAACGGGCTCGATCACTCCGGCTCTCTGTAGCTCCGCTAACTCGGCTGTCACCTCTTCACGAACCGAGAGTGGTAGTCTGCGTAACGGACGACGGACCGGAACAGCATCTGCACGTAGCACTATTCGGTGTTGAAATCCCTCTATAGGCGGCAGGAATTTGTCCGCGTCCCCACCTTCTTGAACTGAGAATATGTTTCCTGCTGCTAAGTCAATTTTGACACCCAGCGCGTGCATAAGGTCAAGTCCCATCAATGCATCAGATGATAACGATTTGATGATGAAGATGTCACTCATTGCGGATCGACCTTGAAGTTCGGCCTTGACCTTGATGGTACCCATCACCGGAAGTGAATTTCCCGATACTCCGAACAATTTTGACTCACTCTTCTGTACAGGTGTTCCTTTGAAACATCGTCTTGCTGCATATAAACTGATCAGAGTCACCGATGCTCCTGTGTCTACCATCATAGGTACACTAGCTGATTTACCGTTTGTTGACAGTTATATGTCGCACATCAGTTTCTTTTTGTTGAATTTTTCAGCGCTGCATGATAGTATTTCTACTGCTTTCACCTCCTTAGATCGATGATCAGGTTTCCTCGACCTGCACACATTAGACCAATGTCCGATTTTTGCGCAATGGTTGCACTTACTGTCTCTAGCTGGACATTCTCTGGTGCCTGGTGAGTGAATGCGTCCACATCGACTGCATTTAGACTTGTTCGTCCCTCCTCCGCCTCTTTTTGTGTGCTGAGGATGTTGCATGACGCGGTTCACCTGTGCGGTTGGTGATGCAGCAGCATGTTCAGCTGATGCCATGACTTTGACGTCTTCTTGCGAGCGTTCGACGGCCTCCGCCTGTATCAGCAGTTTCTGCAACGTGAGATCTGGGTCTTGTAGGAATTTTTCCCTTAACTTCGGCTGGTTTGTGGCCTCGACCACTTGGTCACGAATAAATTCGTCTTCGAGATCACCGAACTTGCAATGAGTGGCGCATGATCTGAGAGCGGCGACATATGCGGCGGTAGCTTCATCCTGATGTTGCCTTCGCTGGCGAAATCGGAATCGCTCAGCAATCACATTTGGTTTCGGAACGAAAAACGCTTGAATGACACGCATTGTGTGGTCGTAATCGTTCTCACCGGCTAGTTTTGGTGTAGGTGGTAGCGAGCGGTAGATGCGCTGTGCCTCAGCTCCAACGCAATGGAACAAAAGTGCTTTTTTTCGCTGCGAGTCGAACTTTGCACTCCCCATCGCCAACAGGTAATTTTAGAAGGCGTACCTCCAGTCACCCCACGTGATCACTGGGTTACCTGGACGAGGCAGGAAGGGTGCTGGTGCCGACAATCCCTCGATGTTCATTTTCGCAACGTCATTTTTTTGGGTCTGATGTCAACAGAATTCTCGTCGCCAAATGTAGTGTCGGTCGCGTTAATAATTCCACTGATCACGCATGAATTACTCACTCGATCACAACGCACATCTTTATTATAACACAACACGAACACTGTAATTAACTCACTTAATTTACCACCTCACAACACCAACGCACACTATCAAGTCCCAACGATGACTGATGACCTTGATCGTCATCGCGATAGCCAACATATCCCAAAAGTACACACCACAACATCTCTTGGGGGAATATGTAACTACAGCTTCGCTACAACTAATAATAGGAAATTTTAACGGGCACATTGGCTCTATAGGGGAGCAAAATGAGGATAAAGGAGGGGCTATCATTAACGAGTGGATAGACAAATACAATCTTACCTTGTTGAATGGGGATACAAGATGTCAAGGGGTGTACACGTGGCAAGGGAGAGGATCAAGAAGTGTCATAGATTTTGCATTGGCAAACATAAAGCTGTACGAAAGGTTCAACAGAATGATAATAGATGATAAAAGAGAAATATTATACTTTTCCGATCATAAACTTTTAGAGGTGGTGCTCACAGGGAAGGAGGCAGAAGGGAGATGCACAAAAGTTGAGACGATTGAGTACTACCGAAGGGACGAGGCATCATTGAAAGTGTACGTGGACGAAGTTTGGGAAAAATGTCAGAGGGTTAAAGAAACGGACATAACCAGACTAGAAAGAGCAATGATAGAATCAGCCGACAAAGTGCTGAAACGGACATACAAGAAGAGGGTGAGAGGGGACACGATGGAGCCAGTTTGGATGAATGAGGACATAAAGAAGGCAATAAAACTAAGAAAATGGATAAACAGGAGACGGAGGAATGCTGGAGACGAAAAGACAAAACAAAGGTTAGACGAAGAATATCAGAAACAGAAGAGAATAGTGCAATACCAAATCAAAGAGGAGATTTCACGGCACGAGGAAAAGATTACCAATGAAATAAGAAGTGGGGAAATCAGCGTAAAAAATTATGGGAGAATATTAATAAGCTGAGAAGACAGGGTACGAAAAGGAATGAGGAAGTACGAGTATTCAAAGAGGGAGTGAGGCTGAGTCAGGAGGACACAATAATAGAGATTGAGGAGTTCTGGAGAGAGACAGAGAGACAATAGAGATTAGAAAAGGTGAGAGACAATACTAGATTAGAAAAGAACCAGAGAGACAATACTAGATTAGAAAAGGTGTGGAACGAAGAGAGACGACTGGAATATGAAATGAAGCTGGGAGAGGAAGGAACAAGGGTAATAACAACGAATGAGGGAGACAGATTACCCGGAGTGCTTAGAGAGCATCTGGATATGTGCGGGAGAATGGATTTGGAATGTAAGAAAATGAATGGGGACGAAATATCAATAGAGGAAATAAAAGATAGTTTGAAGAGTATAAAGAAGGGGAAAGCTGCGTGGCCCAATAGATTAAAGCCGGAGTTGTATAAGATTTTTCTGGAGAAGGATTCATGCATGGTAGCTCTAAGGGATAGTCTGAACCAAATAATGGAAAAGGGAGAAATTCCGGACGAATGGAAAGTGTCAAAAACGATTATGGTACCGAAAGTAAGCAGGCCGCAAGCGAAAGATTTAAGACCAATAACATTAACAGATGTTTCTTATAAGATATTCATGCGAATTATTAGTGAGAGGATAAATAACCACATGAGAAGGAATGAGGCTGAGAAGGACGAGCAGACGGGATTCACAAAGGGCAAAAGAATAGAAGATAATATATTTGTACTGCAATATTGCATAAGGAAGTCATACCAAAGGCGAAAAGAGTTATATGTAGCGTCAATAGACTTTAAAAAGGCATATGACAGTGTGAAGGGGGAAAAATTATTAGAGGCAATGATGAAATATAAAATTAACAGTAAAATAATAGAATGCGTGAAACGAATATACGAGAATGACAGAAGATTGATAGGAACGGGGAAAAGAGAGGATATAGAGGTAGAAGTGAGGAACGGCATAAATCAAGGGTGCATATGCTCAACAACATTATTCAAACTGGTGACGTACATGATTTTAAGCGTACTCGAAAACAATGGATGTGGATACGAGGATAAAGAGGTAAACATTAATACAATATTTTTCGCAGATGATGGATTACAGATGTCAACAAATAAAGAACAAGCAAGCTTAAATATTAGGAATCTGATCAAAGTAAGTGCGGAATTCGGATTGGAAATAAACAAAGGAAAAAGTTGGTTCATCGTTTTCAACACAAGGGAGGATATGAAAGAAATAGAAGGTATACAGGTGACCAATAGCATCAAATACTTGGGGTGACAGTTTGTAATAAGAAAGATTGTTTTCAGGAGTACAGAGAACAGATTATAACAAAGGCGAGGAAGATGGCGAATTTGACATACAGTGTAATTATGAGGAGCTGCAATAAAGTAATGATAGGCAAGACTTATTGGAAAGCTATAGCATTACCGTCCCTGCTGTATGGAACAAGTGTAGTGGAATTTAACAGGAATGAAATACAAAAACTGCAAAGCATAGAAAATAGTGTGTACAGAGTGATTTTGGGAGGCAGCCGATATACAGCACAGGAAGGTTTGAGGGGAGAAATAGGCGCAGCATCGTTTGAAGCAAGGATGGCAAGGAACAAGTTCAGCTATATAAACAGCACGCTGAAAGGAGGAAGAAATGATCTAGTTGAGAAGCTGATGAGGAATGGAAAAGAAGACAGGGAAGACGTATGGAGTAGACATGTGGGGAAAATTATGGAAGACACCGGAATAACCTGGAAAACATTAGAAAATGCAACAAGACCGGAAGTGAATAGGATGGTGAAGGCATGGGATACGAGGAAATGGAAGGAAGGTATGTTGGAAAAGTCAACCTTGGGAATATATAGGAAATACAGAGACGAAATAGGAAAGGTAGACTACATGTATGATAATAAACCGGCATCATAATTTTTTTAGGGCTCGAACAAATTGTATGCAACTAAACAATAGGGTGTGGACAGAAGAAAACAAATGCCCGATGTGCGAAAATGAAAATGAAAATTTAGAGCATTTTATGTTGAAATGTGAGGGATATGCCGATCTGAGGGAAAAGGTAGGGGCGTTGAGCGGACAGGGAGAGACAGCTGAAGAAGCCATAGGAAGAGCATTGTTTATGTTTGAAAACAAGGAAGAAATGGAAAAGGTGAAAGAGGGGTTGTATGGTTTTTGGAAAAGGAGGAAGAAAAGGGAGAATGGAATAAAAACAGAATAGAAACACGGAACGGACGAACAGGACGAACAATATTGATATTAAGTGATACAAATATGAGCGAAGAGGGGAAAGGAAAGTTGAAAAGGCTAACCCTCAACCTTTCATCTGATCTGATGCAACCGATGCATGAACTTGAAGGTACTTGTTCTGCAAGTGCGCGTTGAGTTGTCGTGCGATCTGGTTGTATCTAGCCGCTAATTTGAGTTTTCTTGTGTGTGTTGGTTTGTATATAGGATTATTGTATACTTTGTATGCATAGTTGAGATTGTTTGGTCTGTATGTGGGTTTTGTATAAGGGTTATGTTAGGGTTATGCTGAGACAATATTTTGTGACTGAGGGAAGGTCGTGGCCAGTGCCGGTCGTCTACGCATTACTAATGCCTGTATTCTCTCAGACTGAACTATGCACGAAATACGCTTGTGCAACGCACACGTCAATGCGTGACCTAGAGTGTAACTGAGTTGAGTCCGTGCGGAGTACTGCTAGGTCCGTGCGTGCGCCAATGATCCCTCTCTGCGCAGGGTAACGTCGAAGGCCTCGGGGTAGTTAGCTGTATGTATTTTATCATCTGGTTTCATGTATCTATATATATAAAAGAGATCCTCTGTGTGTGTGTGTGTGTGTCTGTGTGTCTGTGTGTCTGTCCAACCCTCCTTGGTCCATTTTCTATCAGCTATTATTTGGCCACCATTTGGCCTACCCGCTAACAACTTATACCATCACGTTGGAAATTTTCTTGTCTACACTTTACATTAAACTTTAAATTTCAAAAATGGAATTAAAAAAAGTTATAGTGGTGAAAAGACAAAATGAACCCTGAAAAATGGGAAAGTTTGGTCAATTTTCTGAAGACTACTCCTCCTAAACCAGCAATGGTACAACTATACAAATTATACCACTGTGCAGAAAATTTTCTGTTCTACTCAACGAATTATAATTTACACCCAAAAATTAAATATGAAACATGTAAAATGGAAAAAAAATCAATCTACATTCAAAATTTTATTTAAACTCCACGCGTCCGATTTTCTATACTTTTTTCTCTATTTCTCAAAAACTAATTATCACACATCTAAATAAATAATACCATCATGCTGAGAATTTGGTTTTTTACAACACGGTATAATTTTTAATTTCCAAAGTGTATTAAAAAAAGTTACGGCGGTGTGAAGTGTAAATGACAAAGTCAAAAAAGCAAAATTAGCACACAAAAACGTGAATATTTTGGTCAATATTCCGCTATCTATTCCTTATAAACCAGCAATGGTACAGCTATAAAAGTTATACTATTGTGTAGATACTTTTGTGATCTACAAGAAACGTTATAATTTATACCCACAAACTATACAAAAAACGTGTAAAATTGGCAAAATTCTCAAATACATCCAAAATTACACTTGAACACCGGGTGACTAAAATTAATTCATTTTTCTACTATTTCTCAGTAACTATTAGTTATACATAAGAATAAATTATACCATCGTGCTAGAAATGTTGTTTTCTACAATACGGTATAATTTGTAATTTTCCAAAGTATATCTGAAGGAAGTTACGGCGGTGTAAAGTCAAAAGGACATATTGCCAATTTGACAGCTATTATGCGCACTTGCGATTACACGGGAATATACTACTGTGTAGATAATCTTGTGTTCTACAAGATAAGCTATAATTTATATCCACAAATGAAACAAAAAACGTTTAAAATTGGCAAAATTCTCAAATACATCCTAAATAACACTTGAACACCGGGCGACTAAAATTAATTCATTTTTCTACTATTTCTCAGTAACTATTTGTTATATAAAAAAATTAATTATACCATCGTGCTAGAAATCTTGTTTTCTACAATACGGTATAATTTGTAATATTCCAAAGTGTATCTGAAGGAAGTTACGGCGGTGTAAAGTCAAAATGTCATGTTGCCAATTTGACAGCTATTATGCGCACTTGCGATTACACATGAATATACACTGATTTAATTTCACTGAAGTCCAATCACAATTTACGCACTTGCGATTACACAGGAATATACTACTCTGTAGAGAATTTTGTGTTCTACAAGATAAGCTATAATTTATATCCACAAATGAAACAAAAAACGTTTAAAATTGGCAAAATTCTCAAATACATCCACAATTACACTTGAACACCGGGCGAGTAAAATTAATTCATTTTTCTACTATTTCTCAGTCTCTATTTGTTGCACATAAAATAAATTATACCATCGTGCTAGAAATCTTGTTTTCTACAATACGGTATAATTTTTAATTTTCCAAAGTGTATCTGAAGGAAGTTACGGCGGTGTAAAGTCAAAAGCACATATTACCAATTTGACAGCTATTATACGCACTTGCGATTACACAGGAATATACACCGATTAATTTCACTGAAGCCCAATCACAATTAAGAATGCATCATATTAGCTCCAAGCATGAATGGTGTGGTTTTATTGGGTACAGTTTAATTAATGCTACACTATACTGAATAGAAAGGCTTTATTGTCCTCAATATTTACACATGAATTGTTCCGCCCGACGGGCGGGTAAAATACTACTGGGAACAAAGTTAACTACTGAATTTTACTGTATAATTTAATTGGTGTAATTTCAAGTTGCATAAGCGTAAGTTGCATAAGGATATGGGTTGTAATATCATGCAATGCCAACTATATGAATATGCTGTTTTAGCGGACGCATAAATCTGGAATTATAGAGATGACAGAAGGTTTCATTGTTTTGATAGTGTTACACTTATGAATTACTACACACGAAGGATGGGTGTGAACTTGAGCAGTGTTGAGGAAAAAAACTTCGTCAATAATTAAAACAAGAATTTACAAATATATATTTTTCTATTGGATAAGCTTTTTGCTTTTTGATTCATTATATCCTATTTATAGTTTCGCACGACGGGCGGATTTAAATACGAGGCAGTTCGAGGGAAAATATTTTGCCACATCTAAAATAAAAACATTCACATTTAGACTTTTCTATTGGTCAATACTTTTTATGGGTTTACTTTTTCTTTTTTAATTTCTAATCATATTATATTAATTCGATATTCATTTTACTTTATTTATTGCTCTGCACAAAGGGCGGGTTTTAATGCTAGATGGTGATGTTGAGTTATAAATATATTTTGAAAACATTATGCTAAAAAAATTAGTCATTTTTCATTGTTTTGTTTCAGAGTTCTGAATTATTCAGCACGACGGGTAGGTTTAAATATGAGGCGGCTTAGGCAAGCTATTTTGTCAAAATAATATAAAAATATAGAAATTTAGACTTTTCATGGGTTTACTCTTTTCTTTATTAATTCATATTTATTTTCGCTTATAAATTGAATACAGATTTAATGGTATGAATTGTTCCGCACGACGCGCCGGTTTATATGCTAGAATTTCCATTGTCTGTTATGTGTTTGTGTTCTGAATTATTCCGCACGACGGGCAGGTTTTGAGTTTTTATTGGTGAACGTATATACAGGTTAAATTTTTTGCTTTTTTATTCGTATTCAGTTTATTTTATGGATTGAATATGAATTTTACTTTATTAATTGTTCCGCACGACGGGCGGGTTCAAATCTATATATATATATATATATATAAATATAAAATAAATTATATATACATATAAAAGAAATTATATATACATATAAAAGAAATTATATATAAATATAAAAGAAATTATCTGTCTGTCTGTGTGCGTTTATGCTTGAATACGAGGTGACCTAACTGCGCGGGCTCAATGGTATTGATCAGGGGCTTCAAACGTGAACGAAGCGATGGATCATGTTTATGAGATAATAATGTCCCGGGGGCATCAACTATAGACAATAGAACGTGTAATTTCACCGTGTAAAACGAGTTCATATACAAAACTAACGGATTTGACTTCAAGGTCCAGAGCGGATCGTGTTCGAGTTCTGAATTATTCCACACGACGGGCAGGTTTAAATATGAGGCAGGTTCAGGGATAGTATTTTGTCAAAATAACAATACAAAATAATTAAATTTAGACTTTTAAATTGATTAGGATTTCTATGGATTTACTATAATCTATTTGAAATATGTTGTTTTAATTTGTAATATGTTTACTAATTAAATATGAATTTAATTTTATGAATAGTTCCGCACAACGGGCGGGTTTAAATGCTAGTATAATATAAAACGAAAAAATGTAATACAATTTATTGTCATAAAAACACTTGAACAATGTAGCAAATGTGTAAACATGCAACGCAAATCCTGGTTAAAATCAAACATGGATGCAAATATATCAACGCAGATATTGCACGGTAATCGCACACTAAACACTTCTCTTGAAAACAGGCTCTCCTTGTGTGTAAACGATAAGGAGCGCTTCCGTATTCTTCATCTCCATCTCTTCGTATCGTTCGGTAGCAACGAGAAACTGTTTTCTTGCTTCATATTTTCCTAGCAGAATGGTAGTCAAAGTGTTGAGTCGATTGGAGACTTGTTTAGGAAATCGGTTGACCAGAGTCTCGTCGATTTTCGAGAGCACCACCATCTCAACACGAATGTCTAGTGCTGTCATGATTCTTGACACCACATCCATTCGCATCTTACGATTGCTGATCGTACGATCGATCTGTAGGATTGTCGAGCACCACATGAACTCGACGGTCGTGGCAGAAGATTTTCACACTCGATCTTCGTATTTTCCAATAAGGGTCGTAGTATTTAGCGTAGTCCATACACGTTTCCAGTTGTTTTTTCAGTCGTTTCAGGTCTCTCCGAATATTTTCCAATACGCCTGATCCAATAATGATCCAGAACTTGTGCTCCAAGCGAGAATCTTTGACCTTGGGCCACTGCTGGGCTTCGACAAAGTCACAATTATAACAAATCAGAGGCATTATGCGGGTCTCTTGCGGAGATGGCCTCATGCCAACAATTCTCTTGCGTGGGTCTTGCACACTGTCTTGGGTAGCAGCTTCCAAACACTCAAGCAAATCCATGGTCAGCACACACTTGACGCACAAAGACTTCACTCTAGGACACTGGCAACACGAATGAACATGATCGAGGTGCACGTCACCAAAACATGAACCCGATTGCATCAGACTGTAGAGGGCAGTGTCGGAGCTTAAGAGCAATGTGCGTAGTTTCAATGTATGATCTTGTGGGAGACATGTGACAAAATGGCGAAACAATATAATTTGAGGGAAAAATGGCGCAGAGAAAAATATACTTTGAGGCAAATATGGTGTGTAATTCCGAGACAAATATGGCGCGGAAAATAAACTGACAAAAAATATCACACAGCGCCTTCTATAATTAGTCCACACACTTTTGTTAGCAGCGCTATCAGCAGTTAGCAGCGCCATCTATATATATAATTTATTTAAAGAAATAATTAATTTTCAATAAAATTATGTCGTTTATGTGACGCCATCTATAATTAAGCAGTCAACACTCTCGCTAGGTCAGCAGCGCCATCTATATTGAACGGAAGCTTTAGTTACTTTTTTCGCCGCTAGGTCGCGCTACTTGGCGGTACATGTATTACTACTCAGCGTCATCTCTCAAGAGAGCCGCTTCGAGTTCCGGAGAGTAGGAGGTCAACAGATGCGCTCAGTTGGCTAGGCGTCAGCTCGGTGCAGTCGCGAAACATACTCCAGCGCCATGTGAGAGGAGCCCGGTTGTCCTCACCGACGCCTTGTAACATAGATGGGCGACTAAGTTTTGGCGGTGGCTGACGCTCCGGGTGTTAGTCCACATTGCGCTGGTGAAGCTGCATTAGCGCAATGCACGTTCGCATATCGTCACCTCGCTTCACTTTTCTGCATCCGGCGCAGTGGCGGCGCCAGGATTTTTCCGATGGGGGTGCTGAGGGGGGGGGGGCTAAGGAACAAGTTGTGGGGGCTTGGCGAAATATGAAGAGCTACACTAGAACGCTGACTACATACTATTATAATAAGTGACTGGGCACACTGATTCAGTCCTCGAACTTGAACCATAATTGAAGGACATTATATTGAATAAAACGATGTGAATACCTGTGATGGAATTGGGAACCACTTGTCTGTGAGCGCATGGGTTTGGTGTGCAAGTGTGTGTGTGCGTGTGTGCTCGCGGCTGGTCTGTCGTGTGTTTAGGTGTGTTGGTGTTGACCTTGGCGAAGGTCAAAGGCCGGTTGTGTAAGAGTAGGGAGTTGGTGTGTGGAGCGGATAGTGTGCGGTTGTGCAGGTGTGTGTGGTCGTGTAGGTGTGTGTTGAGTAGGGTTGTGTACAATCGGGTGTATTGGTTACTGCGTTTTGTGTTGATCGCGTTCATCTTCATTCTCTTGTTCTGTATTTTTCGTCACTGTCATTCATCGCTGTGCAATAAATCGCTTGTGAGAAGCGTGTGTACAATGGAAACAAGGGCGGTGAAACAACAATACCTTAGGATAGAACATATTATGGCACATTGACACACAGTCAAACGCCATTACAAGAAAAATACTTCATTACTGAAAGACAAATGTGTAAGAAGACAAATTTACAGTGGTAAGAAGTTTTAATGTCCATGCTTATGATTTTTGGGGAGCTTAGGGGATTGGCATATTTTTGGGGAGAAACAGCCCCCCCAGACAACCCCCCCCCCCTTGGCGGCGCCACTGAAGCGGCGGCTTCACATTTCAGTGACACCGACATGTTTCAATGTTCGTATCCAATATCTGATTCAGATCACCGATCGGACCATAATGAAACAGACATTTGGAACAAAACTATATTCACGTTCACGAATGACTAGATCTAGACACAAAACAAATGTACGAAACAGTTACACCAATCACAATGTATCCCCTAGTGCAGTGTTTCTCAAACTTTCTCTTGCCATGACCCCCTTCAACACCATGCGAGGCCTTATGACCCCCCAGAAACAGTCCGTGGCCTTCCCAGAAGTCCTTGTGGCCCCATACACACATGGATAGTCGCGTCTTGACTTCTCCAGAGCTCATGTACGTCGTTGAATATTTCCACTGAACACCGAAACAATGCCACGACTTTGCGTAGTAAGCACACATATATCGGCGGATCACAGGACTGAAATGCACAACCTCGTACATTTTAATGGAATGAAGTTAAAAAAATTCGTGACCCCTGATAAAATATGATGGCCCCATGGTTTAAATTTGGTCTTATGGCCCGTCAAAAGAATATCTTTGCCTCTAAGTGGACCCCTAAGGGCCCACGTTGAGAAACACTGCCCTAGTGAATGGGAAAGAGGTGTTTGTTTGTTCTCTGTTTATCCTGTAATTGACCTGATTCCGGACTGCTCCTCATTTGAATTCCTTGCACTTTCCCTTGCTGTTCCTTCTTTCTCTGAATTTTGTTTTTTGATAGTCTACCGTCATAATCACCCTGGCTCCTCTCCTCTTTTCCTTAACCAATTTCCTTACTTCATTGATGCTGTCTCCTCGCGTTTCTCCAGCAACTTCATCGTCGTAGGGGATCTCAATTTCTGGGTTGACTCCCCATCTAATAATCCTTACTGTCAGAACTTCATTTCTATTCTACAGGCACTTGGTCTATCAATTTTGAATTCTTCTCCTACTCACATATCTGGTCACTCTCTTGACCTATTTCTCTCTCCCGCTCCCGCTATCTCCTCAGACCGTCCTCTTCCTGATGTTTCTCCTCTGATCCAAATATTTCTGACTATTGCCTCTTGATTTCTTCACTTACTTTCTCCCGTGCTGCTTGTCCTCAACCATTCTCATATCGCAATTACAAACAGCTTGATCCTGCTAAATTTATTTCACTTTTATCTTCCTTACCTCCTCTCGACCGCTCCTACTGGCTCCCTCTCTGCGATATTTTTCCAGCCATTTCAGATGTTCTCTCTGGTATAAATGATTTTATGTTTCCTTTGGTCACTCGGTCTATACCTCTCACTTCTTCTCCCCCTTGGTTCTCCTCTAATCTTCATTCTCTTAAACATACTCAGTGGCGTGCCGAAACTGTCTGGAGTAGAACTCGGTCTTCACAGGATTGGGAACTACTTTGCTCTGCCCAGTCGTCGTATGTTTCTGCATTACATATTGCCAAACAAGATTTGTACAAATCCAAACTTGCTTCCCTTTCCCGTTCTTCTAAATCTCTTTGGTCCTCTCTCACTTCTATCTGCGGTCTTCGATCTCCTTCTACCTCGTGTGATCTTACAGCCTCTCAGTTTGCGTCTTTTTTCTCTGCAAAAATTGATTCTGTTCTGAAGAATATCCCTCCTTTCCGATCCTCCCTCTGTCATACTCGCACTTCCGAAAATTTTCATTCATTTTCTTTTGTCTCTCTCCCTGACATTCTCCACCTTTTGTCCTCAATCAAGATGTCCCACTCTCCTTCGGGCTCAATTAATTTTCGAGCTATTTCTGAGTATCTTCCTTCTCTTGTGCCTTACCTTCTCCACCTTATCAACTCTTCTTTTCTACATGGTGTTTTCTTGCCAGACAAACATGCTATTTTTCGACCCATTATAAAAAGCCTACTCTTGATCCCACTGCTCTCACCAATTACCGTCCTATATATCTCCTCATTCTTCCCTCCAAACTCCTTGAAACCGCTACTTCATTGCAACTCTCTCCTTACATCTTTAAATTCCTTGACCCGTGTCAATCTGGTTTCCGCTCTGCTCACTCTACTGAATCTGTACTTATTTCCTTGTGTAATGACAGCTTTTCACACTTCTCCTACCGTCAATCTGTCCTCTTGGTATTACTTGATCTGTCCTCGGCTTTTGATCTTGTTAGTCACCCAATTATTATTCGTGATCCTTCCTGTTTGGGTCTATCTTCTTCCGCCCTATCTCTTCTGAAATCTTACCTCACTGATCGTAGTTACTCAGTTGACTTCAATTCCTCTACCTCTGCTCACTTTCCTCTTCGATCTGGTGTTCCCCAAGGTTCCGTCCTTGGCCCACTATTATTTAATCTTTATATGCCTTCTCTTTGTCCTGTTCTTCGAAAACATTCCATTACTTTCAAAATCTATGCCGATGACATCCAATTCCTCATTCCTGTCACTCCTGATACTTCCTCCTTTCTCTCTGATATACTTTCTGAAATTTCCTCATAGGCCGCCTCTCGGCAGCTGTACTTGAATACTTCTAAGTCTGAGTTCATCGTCCTCAATCCACCCCGTATTTCACCTCCTCCTCTCCCATTTCCTATTTCAACTGCTGTTCGCAACCTCGGCTCTATCTTTGTCTCTTCGCTCTCCTGCTTTGACAATATCGTTTCTGTCACTCGCACTTGTTGTCTTATTCTGCGCTCTCTCTACCCTATACGTCCTTGTCTTGATAAAAATTCCGCCATCACTCTTGTTCATACTCCGATTTTCCCCAGGTTAGACTACTGCAACTCGCTTTACTTTAGTGCTCCTCGTTCTCATCTCTTAATCCTTCAGCGTGTGATCAACCAATCTTGTCGATTTGTCTTTCATCCTACCTTTTCTCGCCACACGTCTAACCTACTTTTTCAACTCTACTGGCTTCCTATCATCCCGCGAATTCATTTTCGCCTTTGCTGTCTCATTTACAAGCTTCTGCATGATCCTCACCAACCTTCTTATCTTGCTAATCTTTTGTCTCCCACTGACTCACACTCTTCTCGTCGCCCTCTCCCTCTCGCTTGTCCTCGTGCATCTAACGAATCTTCCTGGTCCTCTAAATCGTTCTTCTTTTACGCCCCTCTCTTGTATAATTATCTTACCTCTCATACCGCGCCTCTACATTTTGGTCATTCCGCCGTCCGTTTCGCCTGTACCTTTTTGACATTTCATTTGATCCCGTCTCTAACTCTCTCTCTCTCCTTTCGCCTCTCTGTGATATTGTTTAAACTATTTCTCCGTTCCATGATTGTTTCAATTCTCCTCGTTGTCTTATTTTTCCCTGTCTTGAGCACAGTTACTGCTTCTTTTCCTTCCTTGCTGCTTTATTTTTTATATTGTGAATGTTCTCTGTAATAATTCTCTGTCGATTTTATTGTTCGAACATACCACTTGATTTTTGGATCTGTGCTATTTGTGCTTGTGCTTGCTATTTACTCATTTTGTTTTTTTTGTGACTTCACGTTCTTTTATCTGCTGATTTCTCCCTTATTCTTAATAATTGTCGGTTAACCACAATATATGATTGATGTTTGATCGTTTTACCTCAATTGATGTTTTCCGTTTTCCGTTTTTGGCGCTTGTGTTTTACCGGCGCTATAGCAAATACACGTTGTTGTTGTTCTTGTTGTTAAAAGAACCATCATGAGTGTACTCGCTAAGGTATCACGAGGTCAGCTGTACATGAACAACGATGACAAAGTTACGTAATCACAATATCATAAGCAATATAACCCAGTTAATCATATATTGCATGCGTCAGCGAATTTGCAGTTACGGTTGTTGACCTTGAGTGGCTACTAATGAGCCTGCGCGGGTTAACTTGTGATTCCACATTTGATATTTCAAAATGAATACATTCTATATATAAAATTTGTGTTTTGACATCCATTGTCATACTTCGCCGCATAGAGCCGAAACTGAGACCATCGGTATATTAATTATGACGACAAACAGTAATTGTAGTATAGATGTAAATGTGACTAGAATATGCACGATGGAAATATTCAGCAACGCATACAAATGATTCTACAATCCTCGCAACGCAACAATTCTCACCCTATCACTCAGAGTACACCGCTCACACCCTTCGCCTCAGGTCACTCAACCATATTTAACCACGAGACTTACTGTGCGTACACACGCTTACCTACACTGGCCTTACGCACACACAAACACACACGCACACGCACGCGCGCAAGTAACACGATACGCATACTGGCAATGAAAAGGAAAAAGAGCACACAAATACAACAATCAAATATTTACTATTTATCTGCATCGAGAACGCGACCACTACCTGGAAACGAAAAATAGCCCCACATATTTAATTACACGACTTTTAAAAAACAATAAAAAGTGTTTGTATTCGAGTTTTTTTCTCCAAAAACGCGTGTTTGTGAAAACCATCTTTTTTAGACCACAACTCTACTTACAACTCCCTTATTATTTGACACTTGGTTACAGTTTCACTGTAGCGGACTGCTTGGTGACAGACAGTTGCTAGCTGTTTTGAGAAGAAGGCGGTACCAAGTAGCTCTGGTTGACATGCTGTGTGGAGAATGTGCCGTATCTCTGGTTCTGCATCTGCCCGCCCGCTCCGTAGGGCTTTGGCTCACCCGCTTTGCTGGAGACTCGGTCTGAGTGTCAAAAATCACGTACCATCCATCTGCGTGGTTGTATGCAATTCGCGGATGACACGTTTATACTTTTCTCAGTCTGTTTTTGTAGATGCAATAACGTTGAGTGTTGAAAGCAGTGGCGGACCAAATGGAGGCCAGAAGTGCCTGGCGCAGACATTTGAGGAGTGATAAATCAGTGATCCTAAACTGAGCAAGTAGAGGAATCTTAATTGCAATTTAAATTAATTTGTATATTGTTTAATATTTTAATTTTTTATTACATCCTATAAACGCGTTATTAACACAACCACAGAAATGTTTGATATTTGAATTAATTAACCAACGGGGTGCGCCAAAATTTCAATTTGCCCCAGACGGCAAATTTCAAAGGTCCGCTACTGGTCGAATGCAAACTTGGCGAGATACTAAATGCATATTCTTTTGGAGCATTCAAGATTAAATTATTCATCCCCAATTAACGTTAATATATTTGATAATTCAAAGACAACTCTTGTTACATGTTACAATTTGATGTCTTAGACAACTCTTGTTACATGATTGTTTTTCATTGGATCTAGGGTTTCCCAATGCATTTGATTTGTTTCATAGGGTTATATAGATAGTTTGCTCGGTACAAACGGTGCCATTTCCACACGGCAACAACTGCTAGAGGCTACACATCCAGCTGTTGAACGAGCGACAAATTCGGTGGACCTGAGTCGCGGAAACGACTTGGAAAAAAATGGCGGCAACGCGGTCGATAATATTTTCAATAGCTGGCGCTTCCGAATACGTAAAATGCTGAATATTTTCCACAGCTACGTAGACTACAAGATTCACATCAAAATAATTGATCGTGTAATTATGGTGAGTTGTTTTTACAAACAAGAATATATAAAGTGCAAAATATCCATGGTTTTTGCCCACTGTAATGCCTTAAATAATAAAATATATTACGCTGTGTGCATGCCAAGTATCGTAAGTGTTTGCATGACAAGTATCGAAAGTGTTTGCATGCCAAGTGTCGAAAGTGTTTGCATGCCAAGTATCGAAAGTGTTTGCATGCCAAGTATCGAATACCCAGCTGTGTGGGGTATTGTTGAGCCAGCACTCAAGTATGACAATTTACTTTTGCAGTGGTTGTGGTGTATTGCTGTGCTATAAATGTGTATGTGTGTGTGGGCTATGATGTTTGTGTAAGCAAGAGACGTGTACATAGAGATGCAAAAAAACGTTTTTTTAGTTTTTTATGTTTTTTTAGGATGAGCCCCAATTGTCCTCTGATGTAGGATTTCAGTATGTATAAATGACTCTAATTGATGCTTTGTACCAATTTACATGTTATATCTCAAAAATAATTTAATAATAGTAGAAAAACAAATATTCATCGATAAATATCCCAGGATAATGTTTGAAAGTGCATCCCAGCTCGGTGGTTTAAGTTTTATTCTTGAAAAACAATGTTTTTTGAAATATGGTGTGGGCACCACGCGCCTGGCGCAAGGAGCATTGTGACCGCGCGTGACCGGTGGGGTCAACGACCTATAGTTTAGCGCGCGAGCTTGCGATGTGTGCGTGTGTGTAAGCTCAATCAGTGCCGCACCATTCGCTTGTCAAGAGTGGTGGCGATTATACACAGCTAGTGTTCCTACAGAATTTGCGTTCGATACAGTGGTGACCCCGATCTCAGTGCTCGTAATGGAGCAAGAAAAATCATTCCAGCAAGATAAGCAAGCACCACCACGATCATGTCATGCAGCATAGCAGTCTTGTTCAGGGATCAAAGTGGAACTACCAATGTTCGACAAGTAGGAAATTGACACATGGCTGGCCATGTGCGAACATCTTTTGGTAGACGGCGGCATCACGACCCAATCAACAAAGATGCGGAAGATTTTGGCCATAATGCCCGCCTGCCAGTTATGGATCGTCAAAGACATTGCCACAGCGAAACCCCTAGCAACTGATTGCTACATGCAGCTGTGCAGCCGGCTGAGTCAACGCTTACAGTTGTCGGCCGAGAGTTTGAGACGTTTGATCAGTATACCGAGCGAACTTGGCTCGCGCATGCCCTCACAGCTGTACAGTGACTTTGAGGCGTTGTGCTCGAGTGATACAAAACACGACATCATTGTGGAGTTTTTCCTCGCTCGGATACCTGAAGCGCTGCGGCTGCTGTTTCGCGAGTGGCTGAAGACCATGTCGCTGGTTGAGGTACCAGTGCGCCCTGACAGCCACCACGAGCCCAGTCTAGGAGCCGCGGGAGTGTCCCTCCAGCGCACTGCGCTAGGAACAGAAGGTACCTCGGCCGAGGAAGTGACAGCGACTGTTTCAGCAATACAGCGACGCAGACGCAAACCAGCAGTCGTTCGCAGAGAGTCGGTCGCACATTAGCAGGGACAATCGGCGTCGGAAACCAGGGCGTACATCAGCCGCTGGTGCAGGTATCACCGCCAGTGGGGACCGGCAGCCCGAAAATGCACCAGTCTGTGCTTGTTCAAATCGGACGTGCCGGGAAACGCGTTCGGCAGCCGGCAGTAGTGGCACTGACCGGTTGCGACTCCGATTGCCACCTGCTGCACGTCGTCGACCTCACGGGCCGAAGCTACCTGGTCGATAGCGGTACATAGAGATGAAGAAATTGCGCTTTTTTGTTGCGGTTTTTGTGTGCAAAAAAACATGTTTTTATAGTTTTTTATGTTTGTTTAGGATGCTGCCCCAATTGTCCTCTGATGTTGGATTTTAGTATATAGAAATGACTGTAATTGATGCTTTGTACCTTTTTACATGTACATCCTGGCTCGGTGGTTTAAGTTTTATTCTTTAAAAAAAGGTTTTTTGAAATATTGCTTTAATGATGTGGATATTTTAAATAATTTCTCAGCAGAACAGAACAAATTCATTTATTGATAAAGTGTTATTTATGGAAACCATTTTTTATGCAAAGAAGCCATGATGTTTTGAAAAATCGTTTTAAATTCGTATTATTAATGTACAAATTCAGAACATGTTGTCTGCAGAACGAGACAAATTAATTGGTTGTTCAAGTGGTTTGTAACCTACTTTTTTAAGCCAACGTATTTTTAATAAAACAATGTATTTTTAAAACAGGCTCTATGGAAGATAGATTCGATTTATGTATTTTCAGATACCTTTTGTATATGAAATGGCCTTATGCTGTTATATAACCGGTACTAGCGCGCACACACGAACGTACACACATTGAGTGCATGTTTGTGTGAGGCGAGTACGTGTGCGTGTGCGTGTGTGCGCGTGTGTGCGTGTGCGTTTGTCCAGTTACTGGGAACGTTTGTATGAAAGTATGTATGTATGTGTGTATGTGTCTGATGATGGGAGTTGAACGGGTGGACTGGTGGACACGGTGTGATCGAGTGTGGACGTGTTGTGTTGTGTGGAATATAGTGATTGACTTGTGCAGGTGTTGTTGCGTTTCACTGCGACCTTCGTTTTCTCTACTATAAGCTTTTTCGGCAATTGAGAATATTGTAATTGTATTGCAGAACAGATGATGGACGATGAAATATATATAACACAATCGCACAATATCACACCTAGTAAATACACGCAACACTCATGCACACCGCCGTACACTGTAACTCAACGCTTCCGCGCAACGTTCACACTCACATCATGAACGCTCGATCTCGACTCCTCCATGAGACTCAATGCGTCATCGAACCCCCCTTACCCTGCCCATACTTCACACAGCTACATCGTCACCAAGACAGTACAGTATACACGCACGCGCACGCACACACACACATACACACCCACACATACACATAACTGCACACGCACATACACGGCGTCTGCCAACGCGACCAGTGCTGCGCGTGCACACAGACACATAGACGTACAAACGTTGAATGGCATGTACGGAAACGTTCAAATTATCGAACATCTCGCGCATCGAGCGCTCTGACGCCTCGGATCAACAATGTGAAATTACACTCCCCCCTGTTGCTCATCGCAACAAGAACACCGAGGGGCTACACGCCGTCGATTAGACCTCCGAGGCGATTCTTCGGGTGCGAAGTCGCGCGATGCCACGTTGGCCCTCGGGGCTCGTCCAAAACTCACAATCAGCTCATCATCGTCTAAACTCAGTTGCTTAGCGACTTCAGGTTGAGTATGTCGCCTACGCAGGTCACGAACATGTCGCGGCACACTGTCAACATCCACCGAATGATTGGACACAACACGATGAAATCACAACACGTGATTGGTCACGACGCCGGGCAAATACTTGCTGTAACAGCGAATATCTGGTGGCTTTGCCCACACCAGGTCTCCTAGAACAAACGGACAATGTTCGACGTCTTGGCATCTCACGGGCAAATGACTGCGTCTCACACGCCCTGTCCTGTCCCACACGTCCTAAACGTTCAAGTGACCATTCCTCCACTTCACTGGGGCGGAATCTACAAAGTTACGCTCGTCCCACTTTCGCACTACTGCGTTCACCTCGCGACGGGTGACACCTGGGTCGGCTTTGCGAGCAAAAACCAGCGTATTTCTTACGCCTGGGTGACGAGAATCGTGATGAGTATCCTTAATCAGTTGACTTCTGTCTATGCCAGCCGCACAAATCGGTGCGTCACGTAATTCATTATTAGCATGCCATTTAACATCGGTGAGACCCAGCGCAGTGTGAGTGGGCATCCGAGTGCCCTGTGTCACAGAATCGCACGCACATGGATTGAATGTGATATGACCGTCGGCAGATATACACATGCCTTTCAAAGACGTAATTGCATTCATTCCCAAAATGAAATCAAACCCCAGTGGCCTTGTCTCTGAGACAACAACTTCATGGCTCGGCACAAAATCACCACCAACACTGAGTGTCACTGTGCCCGTACCCAAGGTCGAGAATATCTCACCGCTCATGGTTACGACGCTCACTTTTTTGCGCGCCCATTTGCTGCAGCAGGACACATGTGCTATGCTTTGACTGCAGCCCGTGTCGACGAGCGCACGTCGCTCAACACCGTCGATGGTCACATTCACCGTCGGTAGCGTTCTGGCTAGTTTTGTCTCGGAGAGGAGTCCGGCGCTGACGACGCCTCTCCGCTGTCGTTTCCATTAACCAATATGACCAATGCCTCCGCAACAGAAACACTTGATTTCTCGCTGTGCTGTATGAGTTGCTGATGGTCCCCTGGCGGCCAGACACACTTCGTTGTGCTGGGTCTCTTGGAGCAGTATGCGAGCCCTAGCTGTCAGCTGTGGCAGATCCAGCGACTCAAGTCGAGAATTCGCACGCAACGTTGTGCGCACCTCTGCAGGCAAACCCGAAACAAATGCACACCGGAGAGCCATGTCAGGTACTCCACCATAAACTGAAGCCAATATCTTGAGATCAGCCAAGTATACATCGGGCGTCTCGTTGGGGTGTAGAGTGCGGGCATGAAACCGCTCGTAGGCTGTGTATGGATCAATTCCAAATGCCGCTTGCAGGGCCGACTTCACTTTCTGCACGCATTTTCTGTCAGAGATTGGTAGCTGCTGGTACACAGCAAAAGCACCGCCGGCTAGACGCACAGCAATGACGGTTGCCACGTCAGTCACGCCTCGAAGTTCACATACGAGTTCCAATCTGTACAACCACTCTGTGATATTCTGAGCGTCCGATCCACTGAACTCCGGAATTAGACGCACGTCCATGCTGGTCCCTGGTTCATCACCGTGCACCGACATGGCCGAAATCGCTTGTGGTTGTATTGCAGAACAGATGATGGACGATGAAATATATATAACACAATCGCACAATATTACACCTAGTAAATACACGCAACACTCATTATGCACACCGCCGTACACTGTAACTCAACGCTTCCGCACAACGTTCACACTCACATCATGAACGCTCGATCTCGACTCCTCCATGAGACTCAATGCGTCATCGAACCCCCTTTACACTGCCCATACCTCCCCCAGCTACATCGTCACCAAGACAGTACAGTATACACGCACGCGCACACACACACGCACACATACACACCCACACATACACATAACTGCGCACGCACATACACGACGTCTGCCAACGCGACCAGTGCTGCGCGTGCACGCAGACACTCAAACGTACAAACGTTGAATGGCATGTAAGGAAACGTTCAATTTATCGAACATCTCGCGCATCGCTCGCTCTGGCGCCTCGGATCAACAATGTGAAATTACAAATATGGACAACAAATCTTCGGGAAGCGAATTTGCTGAAAGTAGAGTACTCGTCGATTCTGCTCAGCAATTCCAGTTGGCATTCGATGTAAGAATAATTCCGGAATACGATGGAACAAATGACATCTTGGAATGCTGGTTCCGTACAGAGATGATGTGCCAATTGCGTGGTGTTCCTGTGGAGTCAGTGGTGCCACTCCGACTGACTACTGGTGCTTTCTCAGTCTGGTCGGAGATGCCATCTGAACTCCGAGGAAATAGTGAAGCGGTGCGCAGTCGTCTGTACAGCGCATTTGGCATAGATAAGTATGCTGCCTATGATGCGTTCGTGGCCAGGAAATTGCGCGTGAATGAATCAGTCGACGTGTATCTGGCTGACTTGCGGCGATTTTCCACATTGTTTGGTGGTGTGATGAACAATGCATTGTGTTGCGCCTTTGTGTCTGGCCTACCAGACAACTTCCGCCAAATGATTCGCGCTGTTTCGAGGGCAGATGATTTAGACCTGGATAGCATAATGGATGGGTAGACCTGGATAGCGAGGATGAAGTGTGACGGTGTTTGTCAGCTTGAAGTAGTTACAAATGAGAATCACAAATCAGAATTATTGGGACTGGTGGTGCCTAAGCCACCACTAGGATTTGGAATGATTCTTGGTATGCCCGGCATTGAATCACTGGGTGGTGTGTCGGTGCATTCGCCAGCAGTGGTGCGCTTTTGTGGTCCGGCCCAGTCTTCGTCATCAGACATGTGTATTGATGCACCGGACTATCAGGCCGTTTTTCATTGTAGTGACGGTCGTTGGCACGCTCGCTGGAAGTGAGCCCACTCAAAAAGACCAGGATGCTTGAGTAGAAGGCCTAACCACTTTGTCACATTTGTTTACATTATCCCCCTTGCCCCTCCCCCCTCTGACGTCACCCCCCTCTGACGTCACCCCCCTCTGACGTCACACTTAACCTAACTTTTTTAACCTAACTTTTTTAACCTAACTTTTTTTTTCTTTTTATTTATTTATTTATTTATTTTTTTTTTTTATTTTTTTTTTTTTTCAATTTTTTTTTTTTTTTTTAACCTAACCTAACTTATTTTCTTATTCGATACCTAACCCAACCCGACCTAACCTAACTTTTTTTAGTTTTTTTAACCTAACCTAACTTTTTTTAGTTTTTTAACCTAACCTAACTTTTTTTTTTAACCTAACCTAACTTTTTTTAGTTTTTTAACCTAACCTAACGTTTTTTAACCTAACCTAACTTTTTTTAACCTAACCTAACTTTTTTTCTTTCTTATTCTTCCTTTCTTATTATATTTATTCTTTATTCTATGCCCAACCTAACTTTTTTTTCTTTCTTATTCTTCCTTTCTTATTATATTTATTCTTTATTCTATGCCTAACCTAACTTCTTTGTGTATACCTAAACTAACCTAACCTAACCTAACTTTTTTTTTTGTTGTATACCTAACCTAACTTTTTTAGTATTTTAACCTAACCTAACTTCTTTTTTTTTTAACCTAACCTAACCTAACTGTTTTTTTTTAACCTAACCTAACTTTTTTGTGTATACCTAACCTAACTTCTTTGTGTATACCTAACCTAACTTCTTTGTGTATACCTAACCTAACTTCTTTGTGTATACCTAACCTAACCTAACCTAACCCAACCCGACCCAACCCAACTTTTAGTTTTATTTCTTATTCTTCCTTTCTTATTATATTTATTCTTTTTTCTATGCCCAACTTATTTTTTTTTCTTATTCTTCCTTTCTTATTATATTTATTCTTTATTCTATGCCCAACTTATTTTTTTTTTTTCTTATTCTTCCTTTCTTATTATATTTATTCTTTATTCTATGCCCAACCTAATTTTTTTTTTTTCTTTCTTATTCTTCCTTTCTTATTATATTTATTCTTTATTCTATACCTAACCTAACTTTTTTTTTTCTTTATTCTATTCCTAACCCGACCCAACCCAACTTTTAGTTTTATTTCTTATTCTTCCTTTCTTATTATATTTATTCTTTATTCTATGCCCAACCTAACTTTTTTTCTTTCTTATTCTTCCTTTCTTATTATATTTATTCTTTATTCTATACCTAACCTAACTTTTTTTTTCTTTATTCTATTCCTAACCCGACCCAACCCAACTTTTAGTTTTATTTCTTATTCTACCTTTCTTATTATATTTATTCTTTATTCTATACCCAACTTTTATTTTTTTATTTCTTATTCTTATTTTCTTATTATATTTATTCTTTATTCTATGCCCAACTTTTATTTTTTCCTTTATTTCTATTTTATGTCACGATACTCATTATATCGGGATCGCCAAGTCGATGTTTGGCAGAGACGAGAATATAATAATTTTCAATCATACTTGAAATATGTATAAAAAACGGCTTGACTAAATCGGTCGCAAAGACAATGCACAATATGCATGTTGTATTCAAACACGTTGAAGTTCTTGATAGTAAAATGTCCCGGTAATCAAATTTCCATCATCATCACATAGCTTATACATGGGAATTGATCGACGTTTGTATATGGAAGAAATTTAGAACGTTTCGTTGCTAAATGTCTGTCGATATCCATTTTCAAACATAGTTTTCGGTATAAACATTCGCACATTACTTTTTGGTTAGTGTTTTCATCACGTGTGGATTTGATACATTGATATCGCGAGGTGTCATACCGGTTGATGTACAGGTGAAGTATGTCCGGTGAATATCAGTCTAAATATATCGTACGTTTAATATATCAAGTCTCCAATCCCTACGTCCGTATTTCGCATCATCTGCAATATCTCAGAAAAGTGTGTGAAAATCCCTGGTCATTTGTTGTCCCACGTTTCTATAATTCACTTCCATCTCATATCCTTCTATTTCCATCTTTCTTCGCTTTCACTTCATATATGTACACATACTTGTTCTCTAAATATTTTAATCCCACATTGTCTTAAACCCTATGCTAAAAATTTAGCCGCTCAAAGTGCACACTCATATTTTACTTGTTTTTGTTCTCAGGTATTTTTGTGCACTGTAATCAGTTTTTATATCTCTACCTGGTTATCTTTGTAC
This sequence comes from Sacculina carcini, assembly GCA_916048095.2. Lineage (NCBI taxonomy): Eukaryota > Metazoa > Arthropoda > Thecostraca > Sacculinidae > Sacculina > Sacculina carcini. The sequence continues at coordinate 9,541,344 of OU696570.1, read as the reverse complement.
TGATTGTGTGTGTGTGTGTGTGTGTGTGTGTGTATTCTAATAATTATTTTATTGCGCTCTGCGGTTGTCTCATATTGCGTCGACGTGTAGTTTTGTTTTTTTCTTGGTCTGATCTATTTTGTTCTTTTTGAATGGCACCACTGCTGTTATGTTTGCTAAATCAAATGCATGGTGTTGTTAGAGGTAGGTGTGAAAGTTCTAAATTGGTGTATATATTTTAGTTTTTTATTTCAACTGCATTTTCAATTATATTCAAATCTTTTAAAAGTGGTATTTGTATAACGAATTTATTATATTGTATTATGAGCTCACTTTTTTATTCAGTACTTTATGAGTTTGACCATTGCATGCAAACTTTCAGCTTATTACAATGATATACGCAATATATATATATTCATTGCATAAACTTGAACTAAATCATGTCAATGTACAAAAACAGTTTGTAGCCATCACATATATTTGTCGCGCGTATGTTCATAGACAAATAGGCGAACGAGATGTTTTCAATATTTGAGTGTGGACACTATGAATCAGATTGTTGTTGAGTAGATTTGGAAAGTCGAAAGACATTGTCGAGACAGCGTAGATACCGTTAGACGCCAGGCTTTGGATCAAGTAACGTGTGCCATGTAGTGTTCATACCTGTACACAATAGGTTGACGTAGACGTTGTCGGATGCCCGGCTATGGATCAGGTAGTTGCGCCGTGCATATTGCCAGCACGTTATGTAAGTTTAAATCGTGAAGTGTCGGCGTCAGAACTAGAGAATGTTCTTGTCTCTCGGTGTTGAATTTTCACTTGGAGTGGATGTAGGACAATTATCATAAACACTACTCGTCCAATTTCTTTACGGTCATCCTTATGCAGGTATCCTTCACAGTCTACAAGTATGATCATAGTTTAAAAAGTTGATTGTCGATAGCAGAATAGACACAAAACAGAATCGTGGATACCCTTGCACAAAGAGAGCTGTACTGTCACACACGCCAGATTTTGACGTCTGAATCACAGTCTAGTGTATACAAATGTGAGATTTGTTTATGTAAGCGTAAGGCTCGGTTTTTGTCGGTAAGTTCATAGGGTTAAAACACTAGGCGTTCTTATATCACTGCCCTTCTCAAATACTTATTAATTTCAACTTGGAAATATTCGCTGTCATACAATAGTATATTGTTATACCAAGTTGATTCCAGGGCGATACTTTACCAAAAGACCTCTACCTAACACCGCCACTGGATATATTCACAAGAGGTATGACTTGCATGTCGGTATTTGAAGCTTGAATAAATTATGTCACTAAAGGTAAAACTTAACAAGTTTTTTACACTGGTGTGCACTGGCGTCATCGAGACGCATCAGGAATTAGTCGAATCATTGATCGTCTCCTCGTGATGGTCAGTTGGAAGTTAGTGTAAAAAGATGTGTGTTCATCGTTCGTCATATATATGTGTGTGTGTGTGTTTTTTTTTTTTAATGTACATTAATAGTTGAACTAATATTTTGACTCTACGTGTTGGAAATGTCAGAAA